>CM026387.1:11630614-11633114 GCA_014843695.1 Archivesica marissinica | reverse complement strand
AATTAGCGACAATTTTAATATTTTATTGCCTGTGTGGCCTCGGTAGCAAAGTCGTTAACGTCATTGACTTCAAATCACTTGACCCTAACCGCTGTCAAAACGATATCAACTGTTAGCTTAATACAGTTGTTTATGTGAATGACTTAATACGTAACCTTTGTCCGCCTCCGTTGTCGAGTGGTTAAGGTCGCTGACTTGTATACCATTGTAACCTATCATCACTGATGGTCACGGGTTCGAGCCCCGCTCAGACCGTGTCTCATTCATATGAAAAAGTTGGCAGTTTCTT
This sequence comes from Archivesica marissinica, assembly GCA_014843695.1. Taxonomy (NCBI): domain Eukaryota; kingdom Metazoa; phylum Mollusca; class Bivalvia; order Venerida; family Vesicomyidae; genus Archivesica; species Archivesica marissinica. Next base: position 11,632,825 of record CM026387.1, on the reverse strand, counting down.
ACGGAGGTTGGTGCACCAAGTACTGGTTAACCGCTGGAGCCTGCCCAGGAAAGGTGTTGTTAGGTAAACTGCCCGCCGACGATATAGCCCAAAATGTTGCCGATGCAGGCGTAAATCCCGAAGAATAACATATTAATACGTAACTGTTCTTTCACACAATTAATTTAGGGAGGGTGTAGAAACATTAATGTTGCATTGTCGGATATATTACAGGAGTGCGACGAAATTCCAGAACGAACTATTCTGGATAAAACATTGATCAACATGGGCACAGTTTCATCGAATTCCTGAATGATTCAAAGTTGTGTATTTTAAATGGTAGATTTCCTCATGACAATTTTACGTCAATATCTGGCAGAGGTAAGTGCAACTACGTCAACGTGTTAACGGTAAATGAGCTCATAGACCAATACGGACTTCACGGGTTATTTAGTTTAAACATATTTTATTCGGATCAAATACATATATACATATATAAACACAATTCTTATACATTGGAACCGATATGGGTCGAGAAACAAGCTTAAAGCTTATATGAATCCCTTCCCATGTTGGAGTACGTTTAAATGGTACAAAATGCTTGGCGAATAGTAATGGCGAGTTTATGTGTTCAGTATATACCATATAAATTGTAGAGAAACTATTGAATATTTAACAGCAGTGGCAAATATTTGGACTTGATTTTACTAAACGTCCGCATATATTTACAGCATCGTTATTGTAATTTTAATGTAGCAATACGGAAACGTTATATCCAAATATGTAAAATATCAAAAAACAATCTGGTATTGTCACACGACGGGCCGGGACCAAAACGGAGAGAACCCCCACGTTCACCTAGGTATCGAAACGTTTTGTTGCTGCAATATAGCTCTGGACATTCAGGTAAAGTGTTGTGTTACAGTGTGTAGTGAGATGCTCATCGCCAAACAAGAGATTGTTGAGTGTGGCAGCACATGGACGGTTAGATAGGTGTTGTAGACGTTGATGATTATACCTTGGGCAATGCAGAAGGAAGTGAGTGACTGATTCGATAGACCCGCATGCGCACACGGGAGAATCGATGATATTTTTCCTGTGAAGGTCGTAGCACAAAGAACTACATCCTAGTCGTAGTCGGGTGTGGAGTATCTGATTCCTTCTTGATCCAACATTGTATAACGGGGATTGTCTTTTCCTGTTTTTACTTAACATGTATTTGAAGGTTGCTACTGTATCGGCGTTCCGTGTCTCGTTTGGCAGCGAGTTCCATATTAGAATAGTTGATGGAAGAAATGTAGAAGCATGGGATTGAGTATGTGCAGTCATAGGTTGAACGGCGGGTACGTGTCGAAGGTTATATAATTGGTCAGCTTGTTCTGGAATGAGATTGGAGAGGTAATGGGGATAGCGACCAGTCTTCATTTTGTAGAAGAGGGTGAGCTTGTGATTGCAACGTCGTTTGGCTAGGGTATCCCAGGACAGGTCCGACAGAAGAGTGTTTATGTTGCAGAGTTTAGTAGCTCCAGACACAATTCGCGCTGCCTCGTTCTGTACGGCCTCAATATCGTTTTTCGAATCATTACTGCAGTTGTCCCACACGACGTTACCATATTCTAGAAGAGGTCGAATGTAGGCAAGATACATGCGCTCTAGACAGAAACGGGTAAGAAGGAATTTTAATGATCTGAGAATTCCGATGCGCTGCCAAGACTTGTTAACAAGCTCAGATATATGAGCATTCCACTTGGCATCATCTGAAAAGATTAGACCAAGATGTTTGTGAGTTCTAGTTTGGGTAATGGGAATGCTATTCATGAAGACATCTGGATGGATGGGCTTGTTTCGCTTACGTGAGAAAATCATGGATTCGGTTTTTGCAGGGTTGAATGTAACTAGCCACAATTTGGACCAGGAATGGATACGAGAAAGGTCGGTGTTGAGGACGGCAGCTGCATTGGCTGGATCGTCAACGATGATGTAAAGACTTGTGTCATCGGCGAAAAGACGTATATTGGCATTAATGTCAGCAACGATGTCGTTAATGTAAATGAGGAAGAGTAGTGGATCTAAAATCGATCCCTGTGGAACTCCAGCATTAATAGAAGACCATTGCGAGGATGAATTTGCAATAACAACACGTTGATTTCTTGAAGACAAGTAAGATGCGAACCAGTTTAGAAGAGAACCTGTGATACCGAGAGAAGACAGCTGACACACGGGTTATTTGGT
>CM026387.1:11615009-11629614 GCA_014843695.1 Archivesica marissinica | reverse complement strand
CTAACAAGACAGGCTTCAATTCCAGAGTTTACGAAATAAATGAATAAGACGTCGATTCAATGATCCAGTTGCTAACAAGACAGACTTCAATTCCAGCGTTTGAGAGTTAAATGAATGTGACGTCGGATCAATGATCCAGTTGCTAACAAGATATACTTCAATTCCAGAGTTGCGATTTTAATAAATATAACGTCGGATCAATGATCCAGTTGCTAACAAGATGGACTTCAATTCCAAGGATAGCGAGTTAGACTCCATGTCCAACAATACTTATATTAATATTCGATGGGATAGGACTATAAAAGCGAAGTCTCGTGCATAGATGATCATGTTAAAATATTAAATAAACTTAAGTAAAAACCAAAACAAAGATGCTATATACCTGACATATAAATTAACAAGTGTTGCTTATGGAATTTGGGCGTCTACTGTTTTTCGAAACATCACCCAAACTATTAAATTAATAAATAAATATACATAGTGAGGTCTCTCATCGATAAACGATAAATACACGCTTAGTACAAAAAAACAATTATCATAATTTTAATATAGATCTACTATGGCCCAACGACGTGTTATTTACAAGCATTACTATAAATAGGTTTGGAATACTATGGCCCAACGACGTGTTATTTACAAGCATTACTATAAATAGGTTTGGAATACTATGGCCCAACGACGTGTTATTTACAAGCATTACTATAAATATGTTTGGAATACTATGGCCCAACGACGTGTTATTTACAAGCATTACTATAAATAGGTTTGGAATAAGCCAAATCAATACGTAGGGTGTAATAAATAATCCTGTGTGCCAAGTAATGCATACATAAATGATAATAAACTTCTTTTTACCCGTTATAATAATATTAGCCCTTGCTATCTTTTTCGTGGGAATCACGTTATCGTTGTAGTATAGTATATATAGTTCTGTTTTATTCTAAGTTTATTTAACGTCGCTATAACGTCGTTTCATACTTCCCCCCTTTCTTTTCTTATTCAATTTGTAATAATATCAATGTGATCATGTTTGTGTGACTATGTGATATTCTAAATTATGTCTCCTGTAATTTTAATTTTAATGAAAGGCTATGTACTGTTGTATATTGTTCATGTTCTGTTTTATTGGTTGTATATGTACATAGATGAGACAATAATAAATATTAAAACCAAATCGCTACCAGTTGCCCATTTCAGCGACGGGGAAGTTTACCTAGCAACACCTTTCCTGGGCAGGCTCCAGTGGTTAACCAGTACTTGGTGCACCAGTCTCCTTATGAAACTGAGTACTTTATCATATAGAGAGACAGGGTCTGAGCGGGTCTCGACCCCGTGACCATCAGTCATGATATGTTACAGTGGTATACAACTCCACCACTGAGGCGGACTTTTAATACATATATTAAAATAACATTAAATATAGGTAGGACGAGTCCACGTTGTGCTGCGAATGTCGATAGTATCTTCTTTCTTATCTTCTGGTTTTAAAACAGCACCAACAGCTTCGGCATATCTCGACTCTCCGGCTAGTATTGGCGGAGAAAGACACATGGTGCGGATACGCGCAATATTTCAGTCGTTGGTATATTGTACCTGATCAGTCATATACATATATTTTTAACACCGATACCATTAATTGGGCCGTATTGAGTTTCTGATAATATCATATTGCCAGAAGTAAATTAGTGAAAAATCGACAGACTGGAACCTACATAGAAATCAGAGAACACGCAATCGTGTGTGCATATACATATACTCTAAAACCGTTAAAATTAGACCAAATACAGGTCTTCGAAAAGGTGGTTTTATTAGCGAAGCACGGAAAAGGGGACATTTTGAAAAAACATTATCTACCAACCTCCACCTGGCGGAGATATGGGGGTACTTTAGGCAAGTAATACTAGCAGGGCGTTGGAGGTATTGCGAACATTCTGAAAAGTTATGATAACTTTTATATAACCCATAAGCTTCGTATCACTTCTGTGGTGTTCTAATGATCTCCAACCTAACTTGGTTGCTTTTGGGTGACATTTAAATAGTGGGAGTAGTCAGAATTTACCATCTTATTCAGGCGCGTAGCTGCCATTAGGCCAAACGGCCCGGGCCTGCACATCATTTTGACCAAAAAAAAAAAATATATATATCATGTTTATTTGTTATAAAAACATGTCCGAATTTGTCTTTTAAATGCAGCAGAATGCTGGAAATTGCATCCTAACGACCAAAACATTCCCCCTAGCAACCTCGTTACACTCACTCAACAGTCTTTATCCGGGCCTGCACATGATTTGCCTCCTGGCTACGCCCCTGTTATTGCACGGCTCTGGGCCATCTCGATTTTATTAATGTTCCATTTTATATATGGTGACCAAACTGATGAGGTATATGCGAGTTGTGGACAGACAAGTGTTTTGTTAGCCAAGGACTAAACATGTTCATTTATATGATAATGCCTCTCCGGATGAAGTACATTGTTCGGTTTGCTGCGGTGCTGACCCTGTCAATGATAGAGTTGCAAGAAATGGTGTTTGAACATTCCACACCTAGATATTTAGTGTGTGACATGGATTGTTGTACAAGCTGTTTCTCCGTGAAATGTATACTCCTATTAAATGGGGGCATTGTTTGTTTTTCTAGAAATACGTATGTATAGTTTGGAGGATCCTATCTTCTGAAAGAGAGTTAATTGATGATAAGACTGCAAAGATAAAGTGGAAATCGTGATAGCGTAGCGGTTGCGCGTTCTTTCCATGTACGAAAAACATGGAGTTCGAGCCCCACTGGAGCCGTTACAAATGTGCCCGCTCTTAGGCAAGGCATTTAAATCCTACGTTGCCTCTTCTCTATCCCTCGTGGCGATGGATTCCATCAGGAATTAGTTCTGGAGAGTGATTAATATAAGTTGCAAGAACTTGTTTCGCAATCAAGCTAAAATAGGCAACGACACACAACTATGCAGACACTGTATCCTAACAGGAAATCACCCAAACGTGTACCCCAAGGTGATGAGAAGAGGGGTAGTCCAAGACGGTCCTTTTCCAGACGAACAACAGCCATTTTTCGAAATTCGTTTTAAACATTTTAGAACTGCTGTAATTTCATGGTCTGAGCTCTCATTGACCGGCAGTACAATAGTTCTATGTGTGTTTTACGTTTATTTATCGTCGATACCGGCTGTCCATATGAGCGACGCCTGCTGAAGAGATAAGTAATTTTAGATTTTGGAGGATATTGCAATGATACAGACAGAGACCCATTCCAGAGTCTCCTCTGGTTCATTTACGTGCACGGTGTAGGCCTACAGCAACGACATGGGAGCTCTGTTTAAAGTCCCATCTGAAAGACTGTTAATTTTATCAGAGTGTTACCACTGGACTACAAATCCGTTTGTTACAATAGTTCGTTTTTAGCTTTCGACTTTATTTCCTTTGGCGAACACACATTCTACTTTGAGGTGTAAAGTTACCCATTTGGCCTCAAATAAACAGGATGTAAGTCGTGCGTGGTCCACGTCGAGGTGAAGCCCCTATGGGAGAGATACTGAATGTCATGTAATGATTGGCCTCGATCTAACTCCGTGTTGTGTTACTGTAGTTGACCCACGTCTCATTGTGCCATGAGTGACATGTCTGCTGTTCGATTAACGCAGTGGTTAGCGCGCTCGCTTCTCACCAGTGCAACCCGGGTTCGATCCTCGAACCGGGAATTATGTGAGATGATACCGTCGTCGCCAGATCGTGGGTTTTCTCCGGGTACTCCTGTTTCCTCCCACACGAATGACCACATATATATGCTTTCAACCGCGCCAACGAGAGTGATTAATATAACTTGTTAAAACTTGCTTCGCAATTGTTGTAAAATAAATAAAGTTTAAAATTTCTGCTCAAATAAGTAATAATAATTTAGCAATAATTATTATGCAGAGAGTATCTTTAAAGTTAAATAATGATTGGGGAAATCTCTAAAATACCTAATTAACCATAACGTATGTCCCTTTGCTCGTGACGTCACACACGAACCGCTGTTTTGGCACAGGATTACGGGGGTGTATCTAAAATAGTTTACCCCAACTCTCATTGATTATGGAAGGGCCATTTTTCTAATGTTTGCCAATAAGTGGACTGACCCATTTACACTGTCATTTTACATACAGCTGGCTCAGTTTATATCGAATTTCGTTTAGTCAAACTTCGGTTATGTCGAAGTATTTTGTTCCGTGCGACGGAATTCGACATAACGGATGTAGACTGTATATGTAGTGTAAATAGTTAATTAATATCTCGTCTGATTAATGCATGTATATGAAGTGTAGAAATGTATTGTCTAATATATTAAATATAAAACATGGTTACATTAATTTCCTTAAGATGAGATTTCCCCACACAACTAGCCCAGTTGTAAATTAAAAATAGTTAGCTCTTAAAGCAGTTCAACAACAATAAATGGTTTTAGAAATGTATTCTAACTTGCACGAAATATCACGTACATATCGAGACCACTTGGTTTAAGACACCACTTTTACCACTTTTACAGTTCCCGTTTATCTTGTTAAAGAATAAATTAGTCGGTATTCAGCGGCCATTTCTACTTCGATATTACCGAGTTTGCTCTTCCCTTTGGCGGTTTCTTAATAAAAGTTTGACAGTACATGGGCGTGTGCCTTCTACTTTGCTTATGGGTAATTTCATTTCTCACACCAAAATAACAACATGTATGAATACAATTGATGTTCAGTAAAACCTGTCTTAAGCAGCCACCCAAGGGACTCATAGAAAGTGGCTGCTTAGCACAGGTGGCTGCTTAATAGAGGTCAAACGTATAATACAACAGCATATTGGGAATCTGAAAACTGACTGCTTAATAGAGGTCAAATGTATAATACAACAGCATATTGGGAATCTGAAAACTGACTGCTTAATACAGGTTGGCTGCTTAATAGAGGTCAAATGTATACTACAAGAGCATATTGGGAATCTGAAAATTGGCTGCTTAATACAGGTTGGCTGCTTAATAGAGGTGACCACTAGCACAGGTTTGACTGTAAATGAAGGGCTAATTTCTTTAAATACCAGTGTGCTTATAAACATGATACCAACTTGTTAATAATAGAACACACAAGGAAATAAAAGCACAATAGCATAACAGCATAACTTGCAAATGGTGAATGATGAATGCGTGATGGATGAACAATTGAATTAAGTAAGTCATACATGTAATTGTATTCAAACTGTATGCAAATATTACATGAATTTTGAAATATGATAACACGGAAGTTCACAAATGATCGACTCGCTGTTATTCACGTAAAGCAATTAAGATGACCCACAACTCCTGTTAGTTTAATGCTTTCCTCAGCTGCATGCTTTCATTACAGTTAATTAAAACTTATTCACATAAATAAATTTATATACACTCTTTCATAATTTAAGAACATTTTGTAATACTATGCTGTCATGGGGGAAATCCAAATACCCTTTTAGCTTTCGAGTTATTCCATCTTTTCTTGTATATTAATGTATCTATGTTTAATCTATTAAGGCACGACTTTATAGGAAACGTGATCGTAATGTTAAATGTTCACAACATGTATTGATGATTTTGTAAATAATACCCAACCAATTTACAAATAAGTTCTCATAAACTAGTTCATTTGAGGATAGACTGTTAGTTTTATCAGGATATTTTACCTAGGTTCCTGGTTTTACCTAGGTTCCCGGTTTTACCTAGGTTCCCGGTTTTACCTTGGTTCCTGGTTTTACATAGGTTCCTGGTTTTACCTAGGTTCCTGGTTTTACCTAGGTTCCCGGTTTTACCTAAGTTCCTGGTTTTACCTAGGTTCCCGGTTTTACCTAGGTTCCTGTTTTTACCTAGGTTCCTGGTTTTACCTAGGTTCCTGGTTTACCTAGGTTCCCGGTTTTACCTAGGTTCCCGGTTTTACCTAGGTTCCCGGTTTTACCTAGGTTCCCGTTTTACCTAGGTTCCTGGTTTTATACACCATCCGAATGAATAATTTATATTGAAAAATGGAAATATATGACAGTAATCACGAGGTATAATCCTAGGAGTGCAACATATTATACGTCAAAGCTACATGTACAGTCCTTTCATACAGTCAAACCTGTATTCAGAGAAGACACGAGGGACACACAATACATATAGAGGGCTCACTATATTGCATGTACGGACCAATACATATAGAGGGCTCACTATATTATATGTCCGGACAAATACATATAGAGGGCTCACTCTGTTGCATGTACGGACCAATGCATAGTGAGGGGTCACTATATTACATGTCCGGACCAATACATATAGAGGGCTCACTATAGTGCATGTCCAGACCAATACATATAGAGGGCTCACTATGTTGCATGTACGGAACAATGCATAGTGAGGGGTCACTATATTACATGTCCGGACCAATACATATAGAGCGCTCACTATATTGCATGTCCAGACCAATACATATAGAGGGCTCACTATATTATATGTCCGGACCAATACATATAGAGGGCTCACTATATTACATGTCCGGACCAATACATATAGAGGGCTCACTATATTACATGTACGGACCAATGCATAGTGAGGGGTCACTATATTACATGTCCGGACCAATACATATAGAGGGCTCACTATATTGCATGTACGGACCAATGCATAGTGAGGGCTCACAATATTATATGTACGGACCAATACATATAGAGGGCTCACTATATTACATGTCCGGACCAATATATATAGAGGGCTCACTATATTACATGTCCGGACCAATACATATAGAGGGCTCAATATATTACATGTCCGGACCAATACATATAGAGGGCTCACTATATTATATGTCCGGACCAATACATATAGAGGGCTCACTATATTATATGTCCGGACCAATACATATAGATGGCTCACTATATTATATGTCCGGACCAATACATATAGAGGGCTCACTATATTATATGTCCGGACCAATACATACAGAGGGCTCACTATATTATATGTCCGTACCAATACATATAGAGGGCTCACTATATTATATGTCCGGACCAATACATATAGAGGGCTCACTGTATTACATGTCCGGACCAATACATATAGAGGGCTCACTATATTACATGTCCATACCAATACATATAGAGGGCTCAATATATTACATGTCCAGACCAATACATATACAGGGCTCACTATATTACATGTCCGGACCAATACATATACAGGGCTCACTATATTACATGTACGGATCAATACATATACAGGGCTCACTATATTATATGTCCGGACCAATACATATAGAGGGCTCACTATATTATATATCCGGACCAATACATATAGAGGACTCACTATATTACATGTCCGTACCAATACATATAGAGGGCTCAATATATTACATGTCCGGACCAATACATATAGAGGGCTCACTATATTACATGTCCGTACCAATACATATAGAGGGCTCACTATATTATATGTCCTGACCAATACATATAGAGGGCTCACTATATTATGTGTCCGGACCAATACATATAGAGGGCTCACTATATTACATGTACGGACCAATACATATAGAGGGCTCACTATATTACATGTCCGGACCAATACATATAGAGGGCTCACTATATTATATGTCCGGACCAATACATATAGAGGGCTCAATATATTACATGTCCGGACCAATACATATAGATGGCTCACTATATTATATGTCCGGACCAATACATATAGAGGGCTCACTATATTATATGTCCGGACCAATACATATAGAGGGCTCACTATATTATATGTCCGTACCAATACATATAGAGGGCTCACTATATTATATGTCCGGACCAATACATATAGAGGGCTCACTATATTACATGTCCGGACCAATACATATAGAGGGCTCACTATATTACATGTCCATACCAATACATATAGAGGGCTCAATATATTACATGTCCAGACCAATACATATACAGGGCTCACTATATTACATGTCCGGACCAATACATATACAGGGCTCACTATATTACATGTACGGATCAATACATATACAGGGCTCACTATATTATATGTCCGGACCAATACATATAGAGGGCTCACTATATTATATGTCCGGACCAATACATATAGAGGACTCACTATATTACATGTCCGTACCAATACATATAGAGGGCTCACTATATTACATGTCCGTACCAATACATATAGAGGGCTCACTATATTATATGTCCGGACCAATACATATAGAGGGCTCACTATATTATGTGTCCGGACCAATACATATAGAGGGCTCACTATATTACATGTCCGGACCAATACATATAGAGGGCTCACTATATTACATGTCCGGACCAATACATATAGAGGGCTCACTATATTATATGTCCGGACCAATACATATAGAGGGCTCACTATATTATATGTCCGGACCAATACATTAGAGGGCTCACTATATTATATGTCGACCAATACATATAGAGGGCTCACTATTATATGTACGGACCAATACATATAGAGGGCTCACTATATTATATGTAGGACCAATACATATAGAGGGCTCACTATATTATATGTACTGACCAATACATATAGAGGGCTCACTAAATTATATGTACGGACCAATACATATAGAGGGCTCACTATATTATATGTCCGGACCAATACATATAGAGGGCTCACTATATTATATGTACTGACCAATACATATAGAGGGCTCACTAACTTATATGTACGGACCAATACATATAGAGGGCTCACTATATTACATGTCCGGACCAATACATATAGAGGGCTCACTATATTACATGTCCGGACCAATACATATAGAGGGCTCACTATATTACATGTCCAGACCAATATATATAGAGGACACTCTATATTATATGTCCGGACCAATACATATAGAGGGCTCACTATATTATATGTCCGGACCAATACATAGTGAGGGCTCACTATATTATATGTCCGGACCAATACATAGTGAGGGCTCACTATATTACATGTCCGGACCAATACATATAGAGGGCTCACGATATTACATGTACGGACCAATACATATAGGTGGCTCACTATATTACATGTCCGGACCAATCAATACATATAGGGGGCTCACTATATTACATGTACGGACCAATACATATAGAGGGCTGACTATATTACATGTCCGGACCAATACATATAGAGGGCTCACTATATTATATGTCCGGACCAATACATATAGAGGGCTCACTATATTATATGTCATGACCAATACATATAGAGGGCTCACTATATTATATGTCCGGACCAATACATATAGGGGGCTCACTATATTACATGTCCGGACCAATCAATACATATAGGGGGCTCACTATATTAAATGTACGGACCAATACATATAGAGGGCTCACTATATTACATGTCCGGACCAATACATATAGAGGGCTCACTATATTACATGTCCGGACCAATACATATAGAGGGCTCACTATATTACATGTCCGGACCAATACATATAAAGGGCTCACTATATTACATGTATGGACCAATACATATAGAGGGCTCACTATATTACATGTCCGGACCAATACATACAGAGGGCTCACTATATTATATGTCCGGACCAATACATATAGAGGGCTCACTATATTACATGTACGGACCAATACATATAGAGAGCTCACTATATTATAATTCCGGACCAATAAACATAGAGGGCTCACTATATTATATGTACGGACCAATACATATAGAGGGTTCACTATATTTCATGTCCGAACCAATACATATACAGGGCTCACTATATTATATGTCCGGATCAATACATATAGAGGGCTCACTATATTATATGTACGGACCAATACATATAGAGGGCTCACTATATTATATGTCCGGACCAATACATATAGAGGGCTCACTATATTATATGTACTGACCAATACATATAGAGGGCTCACTATATTATATGTACGGACCAATACATATAGAGGGCTCACTATATTACATGTCCGGACCAATACATATAGAGGGCTCACTATATTATATGTCCGGACCAATACATATAGAGGGCTCACTATATTACATGTCCGGACCAATACATATAGAGGGCTCACTATATTATATGTCCGGACCAATACATATAGAGGGCTCACTATATTATATGTCCGGACCAATACATATAGAGGGCTCACTATATTATATGTCCGTACCAATACATATACAGGGCTCACTATATTACATGTCCGGACCAATACATATAGAGGGCTCACTATATTACATGTACGGACCAATACATATAGAGGGCTCACTATATTACATGTCCGGACCAATACATATAGAGGGCTCACTATATTATATGTACGGACCAATACATAGTGAGGGCTCACTATATTATATGTACGGACCAATACATATAGAGGGCTCACTATATTATATGTCCGGACCAATACATATAGAGGGCTCACTATATTATATGTACTGACCAATACATATAGAGGGCTCACTAACTTATATGTACGGACCAATACATATAGAGGGCTCACTATATTACATGTCCGGACCAATACATATAGAGGGCTCACTATATTACATGTCCGGACCAATACATATAGAGGGCTCACTATATTACATGTCCAGACCAATATATATAGAGGACTCTCTATATTATATGTCCGGACCAATACATATAGAGGGCTCACTATATTATATGTCCGGACCAATACATAGTGAGGGCTCACTATATTATATGTCCGGACCAATACATATAGAGGGCTCACTATATTACATGTCCGGACCAATACATATAGAGGGCTCACTATATTACATGTCCGGACCAATACATATAGAGGGCTCACTATATTACATGTCCGGACCAATACATATAGAGGGCTCACTATATTACATGTCCGGACCAATACATATAGAGGGCTCACTATATTACATGTCCGGACCAATACATATAGAGGGTCACTATATTACATGTACGGACCAATACATATAGAGGGCTCACTATATTACATGTCCGGACCAATACATATAGAGGGCTCACTATATTACATGTCCGGACCAATACATATAGAGGGCTCACTATATTACATGTACGGACCAATACATATAGGGGGCTCACTATATTACATGTCCGGACCAATTACATATAGAGGGCTCACTATATTACATGTACGGACCAATACATATAGAGGGCTCACTATATTACATGTCCGGACCAATACATATAGAGGGCTCACTATATTACATGTACGGACCAATACATATAGAGGGCTCACTATATTACATGTCCGGACCAATACATATAGAGGGCTCACTATATTATATGTCCGGACCAATACATATAGAGGGCTCACTATATTACATGTCCGGACCAATACATATAGGGGGCTCACTATATTAAATGTACGGACCAATACATATAGAGGGCTCACTATATTACATGTACGGACCAATACATATAGAGGGCTCACTATATTACATGTCCGGACCAATACATATAGAGGGCTCACTATATTATATGTCCGGACCAATACATATAGAGGGCTCACTATATTACATGTACGGACCAATACATATAGAGAGCTCACTATATTATAAGTCCGGACCAATAAACATAGAGGGCTCACTATATTATATGTACGGACCAATACATATAGAGGGTTCACTATATTTCATGTCCGGACCAATACATATAGAGGGCTCACTATATTATATGTCCGGACCAATACATATAGAGGGCTCACTATATTATATGTACGGACCAATACATATAGAGGGCTCACTATATTACATGTCCGGACCAATACATATAGAGGGCTCACTATATTACATGTCCGGACCAATACATATAGAGGGCTCACTATATTACATGTACGGACCAATACATATAGAGGGCTCACTATATTACATGTCCGGACCAATACATATAGAGGGCTCACTATATTACATGTCCGGACCAATACATATAGAGGGCTCACTATATTACATGTCCGGACCAATACATATAGAGGGCTCACTATATTACATGTACGGACCAATACATATAGAGGGCTCACTATATTACATGTCCGGACCAATACATATAGAGGGCTCACTATATTATATGTCCGGACCAATACATATAGGGGGCTCACTATATTACATGTCCGGACCAATACATATAGAGGGCTCACTATATTACATGTACGGACCAATACATATAGAGGGCTCACTATATTACATGTCCGGACCAATACATATAGAGGGCTCACTATATTACATGTCCGGACCAATACATATAGAGGGCTCACTATATTATATGTCCGGACCAATACATATAGAGGGCTCACTATATTACATGTACGGACCAATACATATAGAGAGCTCACTATATTATAAGTCCGGACCAATAAACATAGAGGGCTCACTATATTATATGTACGGACCAATACATATAGAGGGTTCACTATATTACATGTCCGGACCAATACATATACAGGGCTCACTATATTATATGTTCGGATCAATACATATAGAGGGCTCACTATATTATATGTACGGACCAATACATATAGAGGGCTCACTATATTATATGTCCGGACCAATACATATAGAGGGCTCACTATATTATATGTACTGACCAATACATATAGAGGGCTCACTATATTATATGTACGGACCAATACATATAGAGGGCTCACTATATTACATGTCCGGACCAATACATATAGAGGGCTCACTATATTACATGTCCGGACCAATACATATAGAGGGCTCCCTATATTACATGTCCAGACCAATACATATAGAGGGCTCTCTATATTATATGTCCGGACCAATACATATAGAGGGCTCACTATATTATATGTCCGGACCAATACATATAGAGGGCTCACTATATTATATGTCCGGACCAATACATATAGAGGGCTCACTATATTGTATGTCCGTACTAATACATATACAGGGCACACTATATTATATGTCCGGACCAATACATAGAGGGCTCACTATATTATATGTCCGTCCTAATACATATAGAGGGCTCACTATATTATATGTCCGGACCAATACATATAGAGGGCTCACTATATTATATGTCCGGACCAATACATATAGAGGGCTCACTATATTATATGTCCGTACTAATACATATACAGGGCTCACTATATTATATGTCCGGACCAATACATATAGAGGGCTCACTATATTATATGTCCGTACCAATACATATAGAGGGCTCACTATATTATATGTACGGACCAATACATATAGAGGGCTCACTACAGTATATGTCCAAACCAATACATAGTGAGGGGTCACTATATTACATGTCCGACCATCACTGGCTTTTCTATTACCTCCTTTGGCAGGTAAAGTCCGATTTATCCCTAAATGTATAGCGGTCCTTTCAATTGGAATCCTTTGATTTTATAGTTGTTCCATAACCAGATATTGCGTTATGATAAATGTGATTTTATCCAAATCATGTTAGTTAATTGATAATTTGTTGTTACAGATTTGTTACCCATTGGATATACTGTAGGATATATTTCGATATATAGTAACATAATAATTATAATATTAGAAAGTGGAAGAAAATTGATAACATCTTGTGCAAAGGAAACAACGATAAAAACAGAGGAAACAAATTAAGAGGACCTACATATTTTAGGCAGTATTCAGTGACAGTAACTGACCGATGTCTCTCATTAGTTATAAATAACTGGCATTTCATACCTCGATGAAAATGCAGAAACGGAACACTCAATTGTTATAACTACACCTACTATTTGGTTTTTAACTCTTTATGCTAACGTGACCAATTCCAGAATCTCCTCTGGTTCTTTTACGTGCACTGTGTAAAGCACCGACACGAGACCTCGGTTTAACGTCCCATCTGAAAGAGTGTTAATTTTATTAGGGTCAGACGGGGATCGAACTTGCGATTCCTGGATTACCAGTCCAGCGTGTTACCACTGGACTACAGATCCATCTGTTGTGCCTCTTCTAAAACTTATGATGCCTAATCTCGACTGGGAGTTTGAACATGACAAGATCCTGTCTTTCATTCTAATCCTTTTCTGTGTTCTGATATGTCTAATGTATGCATTGTTCAAACTGTATAATATTGGGTAATAAATTCAAATATATCTGTAAATTATTTGTTACATATTTAGTTTAGCTCTGTTGTGAAACAAGTTATTACAAAATCGTTCTCGACACCTCATTCCTGATCGATGATATACATCGCCATGAGGGAGAGAGAAGAGACAATATGGAATGTAAGTCCCTCGCCTAATGGACCACTCGTAACGGCTACAATCGGGCGCTAAATCCGGGCTCTCACAAGGCCGAAGCGAACTCACTACCACTGCGCTATAGCGACTTCCATATTATTATACCACAGGAACTTGAAAGTTTATCCATAAGCCACCAAATTTCAAGTTCCTGTGATTATGTGCACCATACACATAATTATTGGGAGTTTTAAAATAGATATCAAAATGGATAAAATTATGGAACATTTCGGAGTGCGCCCTTCTACTTTAAACCGAATCTAATATTGGCATGACTTGTGGTCTTGCCTGATAACGAGCTTATTTACCCACGCCGCTGTCGAACCACGTGGGCGAGCGTGCCGTCCAACCCATGTGTGTAT
>CM026387.1:11524960-11614009 GCA_014843695.1 Archivesica marissinica | reverse complement strand
ACTTCTTTCTGTAGGGTGGTGTAACTTCTTTCTTTCTAACGGCTCTTCCACCCTTCTCACTGTTGGCCACCACGCATGCATCAGTATATAAACGGATCTGGCAGTTTTAGACATCTGGTTGGCATGGTCTTGGGTATAGTCATGCAATGTGTTAGTGTAGCACCTCCTCCGTGGTCGAGTGGTTACGATCTCTGCTTTGTATACCACTGTACTCTATCATCGCTGATATGCATTGGTTCAAGCACTTTAGAGGCCGTGTCTGCTTATTTGAAAATGTTGGAAGTTTCTTACGGAGGTGTTTCTGTACCACGTAATTGTTAACCGCTGGAGCCTGCCCAGGAAAGGTGTTGTTAGGAAATTTGCCCGGCGGCGATTTAGCTCAAAATGGTGCTGATGAATGAATAAAACCGGAACAAGCAAACAAACAAACAAACTTATCTATGTCTATATATTATCCACTGATGTAGCAATATATATATGTAAACTAACGTTTTAAAGTAGCATCAAGTATATTTCAGAATGTCTGTCTTCATTCACGGTTGAAAACAGTCAGATTGCAAAGACAAATGGAAATACACACCCAAGTACGGCCACATATACATGCGATGTCGGATATAATCCATTAGGAAATAATATGTCAACATGTCAATCAAATGGGACGTGGACAGATGTTTCATTTAATTGTACTGCGAAAGGTATATATCTGTCTGTTTATATGAAAAGGTTGGCATGAAAAATGGCGATAACATTTGTTTACATTTCGCTCATGGCTTTTCTCATGATTTAAGACGTTCTAGGGATTGTAGAGGAATGTAGTTTTGATGCTGTAGAGCATTAGTGGAAGACAATGATCATCTAAGAGCACGTATGGAATTGTTTATATGATTGATGCTTTGTTTGTTTCTGAAATGATACGATCATATTGTGCCTACAAAAAGTATATCTGAACTGAGGTATGTGTGGAATGTGCAAACCCGTGGCTCTCGTAACTTGTGATATATAGTGTCCGTTATCCAATACTCTCATTGCAATCAACCCGAACAAAACAGTTACAACTATACTTAGCGGTGCTTATTATGTGTGACGAACCGTGTACTCCAATTATATCTAGTACAAAGAAAAGAGACTTGTCTTCACCTGAAGATCAAATCGAACTTAAGAAAAACAGGTTCGACAGCAATTCATCTGAAAACAGTGACTTTCTACTTAATAGATCAACAGCCATGTATTCGCCGACAGCACAACACCCAACATCATTAAGTCTTGATCAGACAGCTATCAGCTCAATAGCATCAGCACTTAAGACCTCCATTCAATCTGAAGTATGTGATATGTTCAAAACTACAATTGATAGTATTGTCCAAGGTGTAGTGACAGGTCTCCAGTCACAGATAAACTCACTACAAACGGAAAACGAGCAACTAAAAACTGCCAATGCTGATCTGGCTCATAGAGTGGATTTTCTAGAGTTTAAGGCAGATGAGTCAGAACAATACAGCAGGCGTGACAACCTGCGTATTTCAGGGATTGTAGAGAAGGAGGACGACAATACCGACATTCACGTTTTGAACATGGCCAAAGCGATAGGATCAACGTTATCACTACGAGATATTGCCGTATCACACCGAGTGGGTAAGAAGAGGGTAACTGGAAAATCAAGGGACATCATTGTCAAGTTTAATTCACGCCGTGATCGTGACATGTTCTACAAGAATCGTGTGCTGTTACGGTCAAATGGCTACGAAGGAAAATATGTGAACGAAGACCTCACTCAATATAGATCCGGGGTGCTATATGAGGCCAGACAGATGGTCAGGCAAAAGAAAATTGTTGGAGCTTGGTCCACAAACTGTAAACTTTTCATAAAAGTAATGAAGGATAAGAAAACAACTGTGCATACTGTGACATGTAAACGTGATCTTCAACCATTCGTATCGTATACTATAGAATGACAGTCAATTATATCCAACTAGTAATGTCAGCACACATTGTCGTGCAATATACACTTGCAGTGCAGTCATCATTGACTGGTCAGCATTATTAACATTATCAGTCGGTTAATCTGATGTTTGTAGTTGTAAATTTATTATTATATTCCAGCACAACTGTTTGCATATTAATAATCATTAAGTCATGAGTTGCATTTGAATTATAACGAACGATATATCTTTATTCTAAATCAATGTTACAGCCGACGTTCAGTTCACTTACAAGATACAATATAATGTCATGAGTAAATAAAACTGCAACGCATTTAATTAAGCGTAGTTAGTGAAACAAGCTATTCCGCAATCACGTACATGGTACATATCGTGGTTTTATGTATTATATTCTACATCCGTTATATCAAAGTCGGTTATGTCAAAATATCCGGTTATCTCGAAGTCAGTCAACGTCCCGTTTCAGATAAGCATCGTGGTTTTAGGTATTACAGTCTACACCCGTTATATCACAGTCGGTTATGTCAAAATCTCCGGTTATCTCGAAGTCAGGTTAAAGTCCCGTTTCTGATACCATCATTTTACATATGCCTGACTCTGTTTATGCCAAATTTCGTTTAAGTAAACGACACCTTGGAAGATAATTTATTATGAAATGAATGTAAGGCTAGTGATCGTTGAGAAACATATCATCTTGGGAAATATGATCAATATCCATGATGTCAAATTTCGGTTATGTCGAAATAATGTGTTCGATCCGACGGAATTCGACATAACGGATGTATACTGTAGGTGATAGTTGTTTGATATACACTTCAGTAAATATTATTATTAGAAATTCCTTCAGAATATTGGGGGGAATCTCATTATGATGCATACAGTGTGGTGTGTGATTCCGCGTGCTATGTATCGCACACCTGGTTACTTATGCCGGGAATTGGTATCATGCATGCATGTGCTTTATATGAAACTGTATTTGATAAGTTGTATGTTTTAACTACATATTACTATATGTACTAGGAACTGTTGTGTGATAATAAGCCATGTATGTACATGTCCGTAAACTGTAGTTATTAAAATTATTAAGGCAGGCGCAATCATCGACATGTTAAATGATCACATATCTAGCATGGTGGTATAATTCATTCATAGCTAAACTGCTGTCAATATATTTGACCTCTCGTAAAATAATTTGACTACACAGCTCTGTATAGATTGGCGGAGTGGCAATTCCAACGATGATGTATATCTCCTTATTCAAGCCCGCAATACCATTTGATATTGCTATATTGAATACACAACTCTAGAACATTCTAGAATATGTTCATGTCGTTTAAAATCCCTATTACATCTTGACATATATTTAATTGGTTAACTGCTGTTCATGTTCACCAACTTTATTTTTATTTTTGTTTCTAATAATTACTGCACATATGATCGGACACAATATCCTAGGACCGATCGCAGACTACTATAAGAAAAGCTTACGATCGAGTGCTGCCTACTAACAGATAACTAAATACTGGCTACGTTGCCAATACAAGATTATAGACATAAGTCGTACTAGTAAGATTTTATCTGTAGTTAGACATACATGTACTTGGGAGGAATAGAAGTGTTTTTGTTTTTTTTCCTGTTGTATGTCTGTATGTATTTCAGGACGGCATTGTTTTTGTAGCATTTTCTAAATAATGGTATAATACATCTGGCCAGTGAAAAGGTTTAAATGATAGTACAATAAATATGCCATTTAAAAGTTCGTAATGTCAACTAATTTCAAACAAAATAACTGAGTCAATAAATAACACACAATTATATAAATATTACAAGATAATCAAACACATAGACAATATATGAGTATATAAATTCACGTCGGTATTACCTCTACAATACATAGTATCGTTCATCATCAATTGCAAATACTAAATTTTCCACACTAAAACATTTCAGAAATCAGTACTCTTTATGTATCTTTCTGATCTGTGTATTCACGTGTTACAAATCCTAACTTCCTCTATCCAATCCATCCATACCTCATTCAACTTGCTTAGCAACATGACTTTCTTTCATTCTTTGTCTCTCCTTTTCAGTATACTATTGCATACATGTCTCTACTTATCGAGTGTCTCGCATCTCAGATATTATTGTGCCCTTACGAACGTACATGTACGACATTGTTTTCCTGTCACAGATAGGCTGCTGATGACGGCTATTCAGAATTACTTGATATGTCTACACTCGGTAACATGACTAAACATCACAAATGTACCATAGCCGTCATGCCTTCATGCAGATTCAGGGGGTCGTATCCTGCATTTACCACTATCCTCATTGTTTTACACTGCACACCGCTTTTTCTTTACTCACTATATGTTTCAGTTTTATCATCTGCATGCGTTGAAAGAGAAATCAAATTTCCTCCAAGAAAGTTCCCACAGGGAGTACATTTTAATGCCAACGTGCATTGCACATTATATTCTCTGTTGACGCTTAGTCTGGTTATTGCTTTAAGTTGGCTTTATATACTGTTAATTATAGCCGGCGATGTTCACCAGAATCCGGGACCAAATTCACACATATCATCTGTAGTTTCATCAATTTCCAGCACGATGTCAGATGCTCTCGAAATCTCCAACCATCTCTCCTTTGTTCATTTAAATATCCAAAGTCTGCAACACAAACTGGACTTGCTATATGCAGAACTTAGTGAATTTGATGTGCTCGCCTTTTCCGAGACATAGCTGAACAACTCGATCCCAACAGAGGACCTCATGTTTCCAAATTTCCATAAACCTGAACGAAAAGATCGTGTTGGTGATGCCCATGGTGGTGTCATAATATACGTTAGAAATAGTCTACACTATAAGCGCAGACCAGACCTTGAGCTAAATCGTCTTGAATGTATATGGTTGGAACTAACACTCTGCAATAATAAGCATATCCTAATTGGTGTTTTCTATCGCCCGCCAAATTCTGATTCAATCCACAACAGCCTTGTTGAAGATTCAATTGGACTAGCAGTTGAAACAAATATCACTGATATAATCATCACTGGAGATTTTAACTACAATGCTCTCAACCCAACTACTAATCGAAAAATTACCTCCATATCTCAACAGTATAATCTTCAACAACTAATCGACGAACCAACACATTTCACCGAACATTCAGAATCCTTGATTGATCTTGTTCTTGTTTCAAATAGTGAACATATTCTTCATTCTGGAGTTGGTGAACACTTTCTACAACAAGACCAAAGGTACCATTGCCCTGTCTTTGGGATCTTAAAATTTCGGAAACCCAAGCATAAATGTTTTGACAGACTCATCTGGAAATACGATCGAGGTAATTACGACCAACTTCGTTCTGACTTCAGTAACTATGAATGGAATGGCTGTCTTCATGACGATATTGATACATATGCATATAACATCTCCTCTAAAATTACAGATATTGCTAAACAAAACATACCAAGTCAAACCATTATAGTAAGACCATTAGAACCACCCTGGATAACTACCGACATCAAAAAACAAATACGCAAGCGAAAACGAGCATACCGGAAAGCCAAGGCGACTCAATCAATCTATCAATGGCAGAAATTCAGACAAATTCGCAACGAAACGATTCTTCGTATTCGCCACGCCAAATCTGCACATTTCTCAAAGCTCTCTGATAAACTTAAGAATGGATCATTTTCTTCTAAAGACTGGTGGAAAACTCTCAAATCATTCATGTCTAATAATTCTAGCAACACAATTCCTCCATTACAGCACCCAGACACACAACTACCGACCTTCACTGACTCTGAAAAGGCAAATCTTCTTAACAACTACTTTCAGGAACAGACAAACATCGACGATGACAACAGTATATCCGGTCCTCTTTTTCAATGGTTTTCAGATTATCTGTCCAACCGAAGACAAAGAGTTGTTCTTCCTGGAAGCAAATCGACATGGCAAATATAAGAGCCGGAGTTCCACAGGGGTCAATCCTAGGTCCTATGCTTTTCATCATTTTCATCAACGACATTGTCGACGACATCTCTTCCTCCATCAACTTATTTGCAGACGATACAAGTCTATATGTGATCGTTGAGCAACCTCGTACAGCTGCAGACCGTCTCCAAAACGATATAGTCAGAATTTCTACATGGGCTAACAAATGGCTTGTAACTTTCAACCCAGCAAAGTCCGAATCTGTTCTCATCTCAAGGAAGCGAAATCAGCAACTACATCCTCCTCTCTTTATGTTTGACCAACGCATCCCTGAAGTGCCAGACCATAAACATCTTGGGATATTTCTATCTAACGACTGTAGTTGGCATTCGCATATGGACTATATTATCGAGAAAGCATGGAAACGAGTCAATATTATGCGGAAACTAAAATTCTCGCTTGATCGTAGATCACTTGAAATTATATATCTTTCCTTTATAAGGCCTCTCCTTGAATATGCTGATGTTGTATGGAGCAACTGTACCAAATATGAGATGGAACAGCTGGATAAAATCCAAAACGAATGTGGCAGAATTGCCACTGGAGCAACTAAGCTCGTTTCTTTGCTAAACCTACACCTGGAAACCAGATGGGAAAGTTTAACGGACAGAAGAAACAAACACAAGCTTATTATGTTCCATAAAATGAACACCAACCAAACACCTGACTATCTCTCCTCATTGATTCCCCGACAAGCAGAAACCCGGTACAATTTAAGAAATTCAGAACATATCCACGGAGTGCATTCCAGAACGTCACTATACTATAATTCTTTCTTGCCTTCAACAATTCGGAATTGGAACTCTCTGCCTTCTACGGTTCGTAACTCTCCCTCAGTACAGACATTCAAGGCCAATCTAAATAGAAACAAGAGCAAAGTCCCTCCATACTTTTATGTGGGTACACGAAAACTTCAAGTCCTCCATACACGCCTTCGTACGAAATGTAGTGGTCTTAACTATCACCTTTTCCTAAAAAATATTACTCCTACAGCTTTATGTAATTGTGGTCAAATGGAGACAAACTTCCACTACTTCTTTGAGTGTAGAATGTACAATGTTTGCCGTACAACTCTAAATAACAATCTTCACAATTTCAACATAGATCTCGAAACCCTCCTATCAGGAAATCCGGCCCTATCCGACCAGGAAAACACTCTCATATTCACACATGTACATACCTACATATCTGATAGTAAGCGATTTGAATAATAGTATTAATAACGATTATTGTGACATGAGGCATACATTCTCTCCTCTCTTATCTTCTTATCACCTTCTTCTCACTACATTCTTTTCTCTCGCTCTCTCGCTCTCTCACTCATAATCCACTATATTATGATATTTATTAATGTTTAACATGTAGTTATTTTCGCATGTTTTCATGTTAAACCTTTCCTAACTCTATAACACAATTGCAAAAGCCAACCGAAATACATACAATCTTTGCAGAGGAGAAGAATTATATAAGACTCTGTCTTCCATTCTAATCCTGTTTCTGTATTCTGATTATGCGTGATGTATGCATTGTTCAATATGTATTATATTGGGAAATAAAATATGTTTAAACTCAAGGTTGGCAGTTTCGTACAGAAGTGTTTATGCACAAAGTACTGGTTAACCGAGGGAATCTGCCCAGGAAAGGTGTTTTTAGGTAAACTGCCCGCCGGCGATAGAGCCCAAAATGTTGTTGAATAAGGCGTAAATCTCCAACAAGCAAACAAACAAACAAACTTAATATATTGTTCTGTAGTTACACTAACAAACCACATAATCATTACGCATGTAGTCATATATAGACTAGTAGTTCATTATAGTATTGAGTTTTGCTAGATGATACTACAGGACCATACAGACATATGCTCACTGTCTCCCGCCCTTAGCTAAGCATGCCGAGACAGGTGTATATAATAAAATACCGGTATTGGGACGCAATATCATTATCGGGACTGTTATAATTATAATATAAAACTCCCATATTACAAGAGTTTAAAAAATTCTATTTGAAAATATGTTTTCAGTTTTAATACATGTCCAATGTAATCCTTCATATTAGTATGTAACTGTACGTCGACACAGAAATTGAGGACAAAACAATTGCAAATATGAAGCTCTTTTAGTGGCCATGTTTCGAATTTATATTTCAAATACTTTCCATTTTAATGCATGCTCAGTGCATAGCATTAGGGTTTGTTCATGGATTCTTATATTTCTAAACTGCTCTAGAGATTGGAAACGTTATATATTATAACAAACATTGTCTTCCACTATGCCCATCCCATAGCTGCATGTAATATGTTTTCTGTTGTCCACTGGTATAACACTAAATACACACGAACGTTCCAACATAATAACATGTATGTTTCAGATTGTGACGAACCACCTACTGTTGCAAACAGTACGAATGTAAAGACCGATGAAAATACATACCCAAGTGTAGCTACATATACATGCGATGACGGATATAATCCATCAGGAAATAATACGTCAACATGTCAATCAAGTGGGACGTGGACAGCTGTATCATTTAATTGCACTGGGAAAGGTATATATTAATATCCTGCCCATTTCGGATTTCATAAATAATTTATTACATATTATTGATACATACCATCTTGCGCAAACCGGCTGGATAGCTTCCTCGCGGGACAGTGTCCAACAACCAAGTGGGATTCGAATCGACAACGGTGAGGGGCAAATGATTTGATGTCAAAGACAACTCGATCAAGGAGATACATTCATTAACGATAATCATAAACATGGAAAGAACATGAGGTATCTCTAATCGGTCTTGTATATTGCGAGACAAAATAGTTTGCGTCTCTCAAATGATGTATCTTACTATCTATGGAGATATTAACAAAACTGTAACTAGGCGTCACATCGTATTGCATTGCTCCGTAATTTGAATAATTAAATAAATTGTAACATTAGATTCCAGAATAGAAGCATATTTACAATACCTCCTCTATCCTGTTGCAGAATAATATTGCCACTGCTGCTTTTGTTGATGTCACCGCTCATGTGAACTATTGTAATTGTAACAGGATGGACCGACCAAATCTGTATCATAATACCGGCAATCAGACTCAATCTACACTCAGTACAATATTTACAAGTTTAATTACAATAATATGATGAATTATTTGTATGAATGATGATGATGATGATGATGATAGTAATATAAAACAATGTATGTTCACACGAAGTTCTAAGATCGTGCTCTTAAACAGTTCCTCTCTCAGTCTATACCATCATTGCAATACTTGCTAACTGTCTCATTTGAACGTTCTCTAAAATTACACCAATCTCGTATGTGTGTACGTTTTAACGTTCTACAACGTTATACACAACGCTCATGTGACCTAATCACACTTAAATCGTCTACTACTATGCGTAGGTAAATAAACTAAATATAGATTCACGTATCTATGTTGGTCTCGATGATTCCAATCCTTGACGACGATGTTCCCGTTCTGGCTCCCAGTATAATGTTGGCTTCCTAGAGCTATCTCACGTAGACCAAGAACATCGTAGTAAGGGTTGTGGCGACACACGCTGCGAGACACAAATTCTCTCCACTCCGGGGGATATACTACGTCCGGGCAAAATAGTAAACTCGTCTCCGGGAACCCTATCCGGGCGAAACAGCAAATACGTTCCGGGTAATGTCCTTCCGGTAACGATCCAATCTCATTCCACGCCGGGAATATAAGTCCGGTGGATGAAGCTCGTCTTCCGAGCAAACATAAAAAATGTCCTGGAATAATTCACTATCCAGTACGTCGTAACAGTCAAATGTGTGTGCGCAAATATCATGAAACCGGCTGCCTTTATAACCACAGTGGTCTGCCTAGACAGGAAATGCGCACGAGATAAGTGCCCATTCCGTGAATTTGATATCACATCACGCGGCTGAATATTTATCAACGGAGGCCAGACCTGGGGGTTTATAACTGTTTAGCCATAAGAAAAAAGTTATAAGAATGACAACTTTGTCATTTCTGAACCGAATTTGATAACATTTACATGGATGTCCACGATTTCTGATGCCGAAACTAATGCACTAAGTTTAAACGAAAAGATTTATACATGAACGCAAAAATGTACAAAAAACTGATGCAATCTTAGCCTACAAATATGGCAAAATATCTCAACTTTGTGACAGTAATACTAGTATTGCTTTCTTCCCAAGTGGCCATGATTGGGAAAACAAGGATTTCCATTGCTATCAGCTCCCATTCCTGCACATAACATGTCTTTATATTATCCACTGCTGTAGCAATATATATGTAAAATAACGTTTCAAAGTAGCAACAAGTATGTGTCAGACTGTCCGTCTCCATCCCCGGTTGAAAACAGTCAGATTGCAAAGACAAATGGACATACATAGCGTAGGCTATTCAGATTTATCATGTGTTGTTTACAAATACATGTATGTATATACATATGTTATATCATACTATATTATTACAACTGCATAATGTGATGTGTTTTATACTTTGATAAATACCGTCTCTTGTAACTCATTTATGAGTGGCAATGTACTATACCATGTATTATTTTAATGTTGTTCTGTTATTGTTGTACACTGATGAGACGTAAATAAATTAATAAAACTAAAACTACATACCGGCCACATATACATGCGATGCCGGATATGATCCATTAGGAATTAATATGTCAACATGTCAATCAAATGGGATGTGGACAGATGTTTCATTTAATTGTACTGCGAAAGGTATATATGTGTCTGTTTATATGAAAAGGTTGGCAGTTTGTACGGATGTTTTTATGCACCAAGTACTGGTTAACCGCGGGAGTCTGCCCAGAAAAGGTGTTTTAGGTAAACTGCCCGCCGGCGTTATAGCCCAAAATTGTGTTGATGAAGGCGTAAATCTCGAACAAGCAAACAGACAAACAAACAAACTTATTATATTGTTCTGTAGTTCCACTAACAAACCACATTATTATTACGCATGTAGTCATATATAGACTAGTAGTTCATTATATTATTGGGTTTTGCTAGGTGATACTACATGACCGTACAGACATATGATCACTGTATCCCGCCCTCAACTAAGCGTGCCGAGACACGTGTATATAATAAAATACCGGTATTGGTACGAAATATCACTATCGGGACTGTTATAATTATAATAACATATAAAACCCCCATATTACAAGAGTTTCAAAAAATGAACTTATAAATATGTTTTCAGTTTTAATACATGTCCAGTGTAATTCTTTATATTAGTATGTAACTGTACCTCGACACAGAAATAGAATACAAAACAATTGCAAATATGAAGCTCTTTAAGTGCCCATGTTTCGAATTTATATTTCAAATAGTTTCCATTTTAATGCATGCTCAGTGTATAACATTGAGATTTGTTCATGTATTCTTATATTTCTAAAATGCTCTAGAGATTGGAAACGTTATATATTATAACAAACATTGTCTTCCACTATGCCCATCCCATAGCTCCATGTAATATGTTTTCTGTTGTCCACTGGTATAACACTAAATACACACACACGTTCCAACATAATAACCTGTATGTTTCAGACTGTCAGGAACCACATACTGTTGCAAAGAGTAAGATTGGAAAGACCAATGAAAATACATACCCAAGTGTAGCTACATATACATGCGATGAAGGATATACTCCATCAGGAAATAATACGTCAACATGTCAATCAAGTGGGACGTGGACGGATGTATCATTTAATTGCACTGGGAAAGGTATATATTTATATCCTGCCCATTTCGGATTTCATAAATAATTTCTTACATATTATTGATACATACCACCTTGAGCAAACCGGCTGGGGACAAATGATTTGATGTCAAAGACAACTCGACCAAGGAGATACATTCATTAACGATAATCATAAACATGGACATAACATGAGGTATCTCTAATCAATCTGGCATATTGCGAGACAAAATAGTTTGCGTTGCTCAAATGAGGTATCTTACTATCTATGGAGATATTAACAAAACTGTAACTAGTCGTCACATCGTATCGTATTGCTCCGTAATTTGAATAATTAAATAATTTGTAACATTAGATTCCAGAATAGAAGCATATTTACAATACCTCCTCTATCCTGTTATTAACACATGCAGAATGATATTGCCACTGCTGCTTTTGTTAATGTCACCGCTCATGTGAAATAGTGTAATACTAGTATTGCTTTCTTCCCAAGTGGCACTGATTGGGAAAACAAGGATTTCCATTGCTATCAGCTCCCATTCCTGCACATAATATGTCTTTATATTATCCACTGCTGTAGCAATATGTAAAAGAACGTTTTAAAGTAGCATCAAGTATGTTTAATAATGTCCGTCTCCATTCACGGTTGAAAACAGTCAGATTGCAAAGACATATGGAAATACATACCCAAGTACGGCACCATATACATGCAATGCCGGATATGATCCATCAGGAAATAATATGTCAACATGTCAATCAAATGGGACGTGGACATATGTTTCATTTAATTGTACTGTGAAAGGTATATATGTGTCTGTTTATATGAAAAGGTTGGCAGTTTCGTACGGAAGATTTTATGCACCAAGTACTGGTTAACGGCGGGAGTCTGCCCAGGAAAGGTGTTTTAGGTAAACTTCCCGCCGGCGATATAGCCCAAACTGTTGTTGTTGAAGGCATAAATCTCCAACAAGCAAACAAACAAAGAAACAAACTTATTATATTGTTCTGTAGTTCCACTAACAAACCACATTATCATTACACATGTAGTCATATATAGACTAGTAGTTCATTATAGTATTGGGTTTTGCTAGGTGATACTACAGGACCGTACAGACATATGATCACTGTCTCCCGCCCTTAACTAAGCGTGTTGAGACACGTATATATAATAAAATACCGGTATTGGGACGAAATATCACTATCGGGACTATTATAATTATAATAAAATATAAAACTCCCATATTACCAGAGCTTAAAAAATCAAATTGAAAATATGTTTTCAGTTTTAATACATGTCCAGTGTAATTCTTTATATTAGTATGTAACTGTACCTCGACACAGAAATAGAATACAAAACAATTGCAAATATGAAGCTCTTTAAGTGCCCATGTTTCGAATTTATATTTCAAATAGTTTCCATTTTAATGCATGCTCAGTGTATAACATTGAGATTTGTTCATGTATTCTTATATTTCTAAAATGCTCTAGAGATTGGAAACGTTATATATTATAACAAACATTGTCTTCCACTATGCCCATCCCATAGCTCCATGTAATATGTTTTCTGTTGTCCACTGGTATAACACTAAATACACACACACGTTCCAACATAATAACCTGTATGTTTCAGACTGTCAGGAACCACATACTGTTGCAAAGAGTAAGATTGGAAAGACCAATGAAAATACATACCCAAGTGTAGCTACATATACATGCGATGAAGGATATACTCCATCAGGAAATAATACGTCAACATGTCAATCAAGTGGGACGTGGACGGATGTATCATTTAATTGCACTGGGAAAGGTATATATTTATATCCTGCCCATTTCGGATTTCATAAATAATTTCTTACATATTATTGATACATACCACCTTGAGCAAACCGGCTGGGGACAAATGATTTGATGTCAAAGACAACTCGACCAAGGAGATACATTCATTAACGATAATCATAAACATGGACAGAACATGAGGTATCTCTAATCAATCTGGCATATTGCGAGACAAAATAGTTTGCGTTGCTCAAATGAGGTATCTTACTATCTATGGAGATATTAACAAAACTGTAACTAGTCGTCACATCGTATCGTATTGCTCCGTAATTTGAATAATTAAATAATTTGTAACATTATATTCCAGAATAGAAGCATATTTACAATACCTCCTCTATCCTGTTATTAACAAATGCAGAATGATATTGCCACTGCTGCTTTTGTTAATGTCACCGCTCATGTGAAATAGTGTAATACTAGTATTGCTTTCTTCCCAAGTGGCACTGATTGGGAAAACAAGGATTTCCATTGCTATCAGCTCCCATTCCTGCACATAATATGTCTTTATATTATCCACTGCTGTAGCAATATGTAAAAGAACGTTTTAAAGTAGCATCAAGTATGTTTAATAATGTCCGTCTCCATTCACGGTTGAAAACAGTCAGATTGCAAAGACATATGGAAATACATACCCAAGTACGGCACCATATACATGCAATGCCGGATATGATCCATCAGGAACTAATATGTCAACATGTCAATCAAATGGGACGTGGACATATGCTTCATTTAATTGTACTGTGAAAGGTATATATGTGTCTGTTTATATGAAAAGGTTGGCAGTTTCGTACGGACGTTTTCATGCACCAAGTACTGGTTAACAGCGGGAGTCTGCCCAGGAAAGGTATTTTAGGTAAACTTCTCGCCGGCGATATAGCCCAAACTGTTGTTGTTGAAGGCATACATCTCCAACAAGCAAACAAACAAAGAAACAAACTTATTATATTGTTCTGTAGTTCCACTAACAAACCACATTATCATTACGCATGTAGTCATATATAGACTAGTAGTTCATTATAGTATTGGGTTTTGCTAGGTGATACTACAGGACCGTACATACATATGATCACTGTCTCCCGCCCTTAACCCAGCGTGTTGAGACACGTATATATAATAAAATACCGGTATTGGGACGAAATATCACTATCGGGACTATTATAATTATAATAACATAT
Source organism: Archivesica marissinica (assembly GCA_014843695.1). Classification (NCBI taxonomy): domain Eukaryota; kingdom Metazoa; phylum Mollusca; class Bivalvia; order Venerida; family Vesicomyidae; genus Archivesica; species Archivesica marissinica. The sequence goes on along the minus strand of CM026387.1, from coordinate 11,599,341 downwards.
AAAACTCCCATATTACTAGAGCTTAAAAAATCAAATTGAAAATATGTTTTCATATTTAATACATGTCCAATGTAATTCTTTATATTAGTATGTAACTCTACCTCGACACAGAAATAGAATACAAAACAATTACACATATGAAGCTCTATTAGTGCCCATGTTTCGAATTTATATTTCAAATAGTTTCCATTTTAATGCATGCTCAGTGTATAACATTGAGATTTGTTCATGTATTCTTATATTTCTAAAATGCTCTAGAGATTGGAAACGTTATATATTATAACAAACATTGTCTTCCACTATGCCCATCCCATAGCTCCATGTAATATGTATTATGTTGTCCACTGGTATAACACTAAATACACACACACGTTCCAACATAATAACCTGTATGTTTCAGACTGTCAGGAACCACATACTGTTGCAAAGAGTAAGATTGGAAAGACCAATGAAAATACATACCCAAGTGTAGCTACATATACATGCGATGAAGGATATACTCCATCAGGAAATAATACGTCAACATGTCAATCAAGTGGGACGTGGACGGATGTATCATTTAATTGCACTGGGAAAGGTATATATTTATATCCTGCCCATTTCGGATTTCATAAATAATTTCTTACATATTATTGATACATACCACCTTGAGCAAACCGGCTGGGGACAAATGATTAGATGTCAAAGACAACTCGACCAAGGAGATACATTCATTAACGATAATCATAAACATGGAAAGAACATGCGTTATCTCTAATCAGTCTGGCATATTGCGAGACAAAATTAGTTTGCGTTGCTCAAATGAGGTATCTTACTATCTATGGAGATATTAACAAAACTGTAACTAGTCGTCACATCGTATCGTATTGCTCCGTAATTTGAATAATTAAATAATTTGTAACATTAGATTCCAGAATAGAAGCATATTTACAATACCTCCTCTATCCTGTTATTAACACATGCAGAATGATATTGCCACTGCTGCTTTTGTTTATGGCACCGCTCATGTGAAATAGTGTAATACTAGTATTGCTTTCTTCCCAAGTGGCAATGATTGGGAAAACAAGGATTTCCATTTCTATCAGCTCCCATTCCTGCACATAATATGTCTTTATATTATCCACTGCTGTAGCAATATGTAAAAGAACGTTTTAAAGTAGCATCAAGTATGTTTAATAATGTCCGTCTCCATTCACGGTTGAAAACAGTCAGATTGCAAAGACATATGGAAATACATACCCAAGTACGGCACCATATACATGCGATACCGGATATGATCCATCAGGAAATAATATGTCAACATGTCAATCAAATGGGACGTGGACATATGTTTCATTTAATTGTACTGTGAAAGGTATATATGTGTCTGTTTATATGAAGAGGTTGGCAGTTTCGTACGGACGTTTTTATGCACCAAGTACTGGTTAACCGCGGGAGTCTGCCCAGGAAAGGTGTTTTAGGTAAATTGCCCGCCGGTGATATAGCCCAAACTGTTGTTGTTGAAGGCGTAAATCTCCAACAAGCAAACAAACAAAGAAACAAACTTATTATATTGTTCTGTAGTTCCACTAACAAACCACATTATCATTACGCATGTAGTCATATATAGACTAGTAGTTCATTATAGTATTGGGTTTTGCTAGGTGATACTACAGGACCGTACATACATATGATCACTGTCTCCCGCCCTTAACTAAGCGTGTCGAGACACGTATATATAATAAAATACCCGTATTGGGATGAAATATCACTATCGGGACTATTATAATTATAATAACATATAAAACTCCCATATTACCAGAGCTTAAAAAATCAAATTGAAAATATGCTTTCATATTTAATACATGTCCAATGTAATTCTTTATATTAGTATGTAACTGTACCTCGACACAGAAATAGAATACAAAACAATTGCAAATATGAAGCTCTTTTAGTGCCAATGTTTCGAATTTATATTTCAAATACTTTCCATTTTAATGCATGATCAGTGTATAACATTGAGATTTGTTCATGTATTCTTATATTTCTAAAATGCTCTAGAGATTGGAAACGTTATATATTATAACAAACATTGTCTTCCACTATGCCCATCCCATAGCTCCATGTAATATGTTTTCTGTTGTCCACTGGTATAACACTAAATACACACGAACGTTCCAACATAATAACATGTATGTTTCAGACTGTCAGGAACCACATACTGTTGCAAACAGTACGATTGGAAAGACCAATGAAAATACATACCCAAGTGTAGCTACATATACATGCGATGAAGGATATACTCCATCAGGAAATAATACGTCAACATGTCAATCAAGTGGGACGTGGACGGATGTATCATTTAATTGCGCTGGGAAAGGTATATATTTATATCCTGCCCATTTCGGATTTCATAAATAATTCTTACATATTATTGATACATACCACCTTGCGCAAACCGGCTGGGGACAAATGATTTGATGTCAAAGACAACTCGACCAAGGAGATACATTCATTAACGATAATCATAAACATGGAAAGAACATGCGTTATCTCTAATCAGTCTGGCATATTGCGAGACAAAATTAGTTTGCGTTGCTCAAATGAGGTATCTTACTATCTATGGAGATATTAACAAAACTGTAACTAGTCGTCACATCGTATCGTATTGCTCCGTAATTTGAATAATTAAATAATTTGTAACATTAGATTCCAGAATAGAAGCATATTTACAATACCTCCTCTATCCTGTTATTAACACATGCAGAATGATATTGCCACTGCTGCTTTTGTTTATGGCACCGCTCATGTGAAATAGTGTAATACTAGTATTGCTTTCTTCCCAAGTGGCAATGATTGGGAAAACAAGGATTTCCATTGCTATCAGCTCCCATTCCTGCACATAATATGTCTTTATATTATCCACTGCTGTAGCAATATGTAAAAGAACGTTTTAAAGTAGCATCAAGTATGTTTAATAATGTCCGTCTCCATTCACGGTTGAAAACAGTCAGATTGCAAAGACATATGGAGATACTTACCCAAGTACGGCACCATATACATGCGATGCCGGATATGATCCATCAGGAAATAATATGTCAACATGTCAATCAAATGGGATGTGGACATATGTTTCATTTAATTGTACTGTGAAAGGTATATATGTGTCTGTTTATATGAAGAGGTTGGCCGTTTCGTACGGACGTTTTTATGCACCAAGTACTGGTTAACCGCGGGAGTCTGCCCAGGAAAGGTGTTTTAGGTAAACTGCCTGCCGGCGATATAGCCCAAACTGTTGTTGTTGAAGGCGTAAATCTCGAACAAGCAAACAAACAAAGAAACAAACTTATTATATGGTTCTGTAGTTCCACTAACAAACCACATTATCATTACGCATGTAGTCATATATAGACTAGTAGTTCATTATAGTATTGGGTTTTGCTAGGTGATACTACAGGACCGTACAGACATATGATCACTGTCTCCCGCCCTTAACTAAGCGTGTCGAGAAACGTATATATAATAAAATACCGGTATTGGCACGAAATATCACTATCGGGACTATTATAATAACATATAAAACTCCCATATTACCAGAGCTTAAAAAATCAAATTGAAAATATGTTTTCATATTTAATACATGTCCAATGTAATTCTTTATATTAGTATGTAACTGTACCTCGACACAGAAATAGAATACAAAACAATTGCAAATATGAAGCTCATTTAGTGCCAATGTTTCGAATTTATATTTCAAATACTTTCCATTTTAATGCATGATCAGTGTATAACATTGAGATTTGTTCATGTATTCTTATATTTCTAAAATGCTCTAGAGATTGGAAACGTTATATATTATAACAAACACTGTCTTCCACTATGCCCATCCCATAGCTCCATGTAATATGTTTTCTGTTGTCCACTGGTATAACACTAAATACACACGAACGTTCCAACATAATAACATGTATGTTTCAGACTGTCAGGAACCACATACTGTTACAAACAGTACGATTGGAAAGACCAATGAAAATACATACACAAGTGTAGCTACTTATACATGCGATGAAGGATATACTCCATCAGGAAATAATACGTCAACATGTCAATCAAGTGGGACGTGGACGGATGTATCATTTAATTGCGCTGGGAAAGGTATATATTTATATCCTGCCCATTTCGGATTTCATAAATAATTCTTACATATTATTGATACATACCACCTTGCGCAAACCGGCTGGGGACAAATGATTTGATGTCAAAGACAACTCGACCAAGGAGATACATTCATTAACGATAATCATAAACATGGAAAGAACATGCGGTATCTCTAATCAGTCTGGCATATTGCGAGACAAAATTAGTTTGCGTTGCTCAAATGAGGTATCTTACTATCTATGGAGATATTAACAAAACTGTAACTAGTCGTCACATCGTATCGTATTGCTCCGTAATTTGAATAATTAAATAATTTGTAACATTAGATTCCAGAATAGAAGCATATTTACAATACCTCCTCTATCCTGTTATTAACAAATGCATACTGATATTGCCACTGCTGCTTTTGTTGATGGCACCGCTCATGTGAAATAGTGTAATACTAGTATTGCTTTCTTCCCAAGTGGCAATGATTGGGAAAACAAGGATTTCCATTTCTATCAGCTCCCATTCCTGCACATAATATGTCTTTATATTATCCACTGCTGTAGCAATATGTAAAAGAACGTTTAAAGTAGCATCAAGTATGTTTAATAATGTCCGTCTCCATTCACGGTTGAAAACAGTCAGATTGCAAAGACATATGGAAATAATACCCAAGTACGGCACCATATACATGCGATGCCGGATATGATCCATCAGGAACTAATATGTCAACATGTCAATCAAATGGGACGTGGACATATGCTTCATTTAATTGTACTGTGAAAGGTATATATGTATCTGTTTATATGAAGAGGTTGGCAGTTTCGTACGGACGTTTTTATGCACCAAGTACTGGTTAACAGCGGGAGTCTGCCCAGGAAAGGTGTTTTAGGTAAACTGCCCGCCGGCGATATAGCCCAAACTGTTGTTGTTGAAGGCGTAAATCTCCAACAAGCAAACAAACAAAGAAACAAACTTATTATATTGTTCTGTAGTTCCACTAACAAACCACATTATCATTACGCATGTAGTCATATATAGACTAGTAGTTCATTATAGTATTGGGTTTTGCTAGGTGATACTACAGGACCGTACAGACAGATGATCACTGTCTCCAGCCCTTAACTAAGCGTGTCGAGACACGTATATATAATAAAATACCGGTATTGGGACGAAATATCACTATCGGGACTATTATAATTATAATAACATATAAAACTCCCATATTACCAGAGCTTAAAAAATCAAATTGAAAATATGTTTTCATATTTAATACATGTCCAATGTAATTCTTTATATTAGTATGTAACTGTACCTCGACACAGAAATAGAATACAAAACAATTGCAAATATGAAGCTCTTTTAGTGCCAATGTTTCGAATTTATATTTCAAATACTTTCCATTTTAATGCATGATCAGTGTATAACATTGAGATTTGTTCATGTATTCTTATATTTCTAAAATGCTCTAGAGATTGGAAACGTTATATATTATAACAAACATTGTCTTCCACTATGCCCATCCCATAGCTCCATGTAATATGTTTTCTGTTGTCCACTGGTATAACACTAAATACACACGAACGTTCCAACATAATAACATGTATGTTTCAGACTGTCAGGAACCACATACTGTTGCAAACAGTACGATTGGAAAGACCAATGAAAATACATACCCAAGTGTAGCTACATATACATGCGATGAAGGATATACTCCATCAGGAAATAATACGTCAACATGTCAATCAAGTGGGACGTGGACGGATGTATCATTTAATTGCGCTGGGAAAGGTATATATTTATATCCTGCCCATTTCGGATTTCATAAATAATTCTTACATATTATTGATACATACCACCTTGCGCAAACCGGCTGGGGACAAATGATTTGATGTCAAAGACAACTCGACCACAAGATACATTCATTAACGATAATCATAAACATGGAAAGAACATGCGGTATCTCTAATCAGTCTGGCATATTGCGAGACAAAATTAGTTTGCGTTGCTCAAATGAGGTATCTTACTATCTATGGAGATATTAACAAAACTGTAACTAGTCGTCACATCGTATCGTATTGCTCCGTAATTTGAATAATTAAATAATTTGTAACATTAGATTCCAGAATAGAAGTATATTTACAATACCTCCTCTATCCTGTTATTAACACATGCAGAATGATATTGCCACTGCTGCTTGTGAAATAGTGTAATACTAGTATTGCTTTCTTCCCAAGTGGCAATGATTGGGAAAACAAGGATTTCCATTGCTATCAGCTCCCATTCCTGCACATAATATGTCTTTATATTATCCACTGCTGTAGCAATATGTAAAAGAACGTTTTAAAGTAGCATCAAGTATGTTTAATAATGTCCGTCTCCATTCACGGTTGAAAACAGTCAGATTGCAAAGACATATGGAAATACATACCCAAGTACGGCACCATATACATGCGATGCCGGATATGATCCATCAGGAAATAATATGTCAACATGTCAATCAAATGGGACGTGGACATATGTTTCATTTAATTGTACTGTGAAAGGTATATATGTGTCTGTTTATATGAAAAGGTTGGCAGTTTCGTACGGACGTTTTTATGCACCAAGTACTGGTTAACCGCGGGAGTCTGCCCAGGAAAGGTGTTTTATGTAAACTGCCCGCCGGCGATATAGCCCAAACTGTTGTTGTTGAAGGCGTAAATCTCCAACAAGCAAACAAACAAAGAAACAAACTTATTATATTGTTCTGTAGTTCCACTAACAAACCATATTATCATTACGCATGTAGTCATATATAGCCTAGTAGTCGATTATAGTATTGGGTTTTGCTAGGTGATACTACATGACCGTACATACATATGATCACTGTCTCCCGCCCTCATCTAAGCGTGTCGAGACACGTGTATATAATAAAATACCGGTATTGGGGAGAAATATCACTATCAGGACTGTCTTAATTATAATAACATATAAAACTCCCATATTACCAGAGCTTAAAAGAATCAAATAGAAAATATGTTTTCATGTTTAATACATGTCCAGTGTAATTCTTTATATTAGTATGTAACTGTACCTCGACACAGAAATAGAGGACAAAACAATTGCAAATATGAAGCTCTTTTAGTGCCCATGTTTCGAATTTATATTTCACATAGTTTCCATTTTAATGCATGCTCAGTGTATAACATTGAGATTTGTTAATGTATTCTTATAGTTCTTAAATGCTCTAGAGATTGGAAACGTTATATATTATAACAAACATTGTCTTCCACTATGCCCATCCCATAGCTCCATGTAATATGTTTTCTGTTGTCCACTGGTATAACATTAAATACACATGAACGTTCCAACATAATAACAAGTATGTTTCAGACTGTGAGGAACCACCTACTTTTGCAAACAGTACGACTGGAAAGACCAATGAAAATACATACCCAAGTGTAGCTACATATACATGCGATGAAGGATATACTCCATCAGGAAATAATACGTCAACATGTCAATCAAGTGGGACGTGGACATATGTTTCATTTAATTGTACTGCGAAAGGTAAATATTTATTACAAGCAAATTATGGCTTTCATTATAATTTACATCCATATTACTAAGTCACAATATTATGAGATTTTGTTACTTTACTCCCTAAGACACTGAATTTGTATGAATATATAGTTGTGCCACATGAATACAAAACACCTCAAAGGGAGAAGGAGGTCCTATGAAATAGCGATTATCTTAGACATGGAAGGAACATGAGTACTTTTCAATATACGTGGGCAAGCATATGTGTAGTAAAATACTTTAAATCAGTAAAATGTAGAATTCTTTAAAATTGTATTATTATAATAATGGAAAGGAAAATATGGAGAGAAGAATTGCTTTCTAATCGTCTCATTTGGAAATTAGAAAAAAATCGCTGTTTTGTTATTATTCATATAAATGGTAATGTTTAATGACGTACATTACAATGTTGTAATTTGTAATCATCAGAATCACCTAAGTTGCAATACAATGAATAATTCCAGATTTTGATTTTTCAAGGGCATATATTTAGCGTAAAACGGCTTACGAGATATTATGAAATTAGGATGAACATTTAAAGGCATTTAGGATTTATTTTTGTTTATTTAAGTTTATTTAACGTCACTACCGGCTTCCCATTTGAGCGACGGGCAGTTTACATAACAACACATTCCCTGGACAGGCTCCAGTGGCTAACCAATTCTTGGTGCACCAACCTCTGTAAGAAACTGCCAAACGTTTCATATTAAGAGACACGGTCTGAGCGGCGCTCGAACCCGTGACCATCAGTGATGATAGGTTACAGTGGTATACAAGTCAGTGACCGTAACCACTCGACCACGAGGGCGGACCATTTATGAAGTTTGAAAAAGAATATCCCATATTTAAACTCTGATTGCTCTAATAAATGGGATATTATCCACTATTGTTTTCAGTTCCGTTGCAACCATTGAATATCCAAGCTGTTGCACCCGCCAATAATGCAACTATCCTCATAGTGAAATGGTTTAGACCGGCGATGTACACAGGTCCTACACAATATATTGCCACTGCGGTCGAATCCGAAAGTGATAAAGAATTTACCTGTACAACCGGAGATAGTAAGTGATAAAAACAGATTTACACTTTGGGACATTCATTTGTTTTAAAACTTGATTAACACAATACAAATGGTATTTTGAAACTCATCGATTTCACAAATTTATGTATATTTAAAACACTGTCGTGACGTCATACCTTTGTACTGGCAGTCCATTATTTTTAATATTGGACTGGTGTCATAAGGCCAGAGTATTATATCAAATTATACGCGTAATTGTACGAAATTAACAATTTTAAATAGTAGTTGCTAGTAGTTTAATTAGTAATTAAACTGATCCAATATGTAAAATATTGGATTGTGTGAGGCGCGTAGCGCCGAGGACAGTACCAATAGTCTACATATTGAATCGTTTTCGGCTTATATTCTATACATAAATGTGCATTTTCGCAGGTGTATCATGCAAGGACTAAGTGGTATTTACCGCAACTACCATAACTAATATAACATGACGTACATCAGTAGTAACGGTATATTTTATTGGATGGCTATTTAATGAACCAATCATATCGATCGACACAACCGACTTGCGACATGTTTCAACTATCACAGTGTTCTTAAGCAGTAGATTTACACCATGCTCTCTATAACAGATTCTCTTTTATGAAAATACAATAGATTACAACGCAACGAATTGTACAATATACGATCTTGAAGAATACTGGATGTATGATGTCACTGTAACAGCCGTGAATGAAGCCGGAAACACTACGTCAAACAAAACAAATAGACGAACATCAGAAGATGGTATTATATTAATTGTACCAAGTGTGTGAAACAAATATAAAGCATGTAGCATTTATCTATAATGACAAGTCCATTTGGCCATTCTGGTAATATTTGCAAATGCACGTCTTGTGCTGTATCTAGAGCGAAACAGCTGCCCAGCGGTGACGCACACTATTGGTAAGCTAGGGGTTGTAGGTTCGATACCCAACGACAGTGAGACATTAATCCGATTCGGTGCTTACCCCATATATATAAAATAGTCGATGAAATGTAGCATGCATTAGACCAGGGGCCCTCCGTCGCCTAGTGGTTATGCTCGTTGGTTTTAAAACACATGCCTTTGCTGTAGGTTCAAATCCGATGGGAGTGTTGAATTATTTCATATTAGGAAGCTATCCAACTGGCTGGCGGAGGTCAGTGGTTCTACCCGGCTCTCCTTAGTTTCCTGAACACTGCTCGGATAGGCATCCGGGATCTTCCTCCACCAATAATAGCCGCAGAATCAATAGTGCGATTTCAAATCCTAACAACCATATGCACTAGGCTAGGGCAACTAAGGGCGACGATAAAGACACGTTTAATACAAACATCGTCGGTAATAATATATATAGTAATAAGAACTTGTGTTTTATTGTCGCCTCATCGGTGCTTATCATCTGGAACATCATAAGTAGTCTTAACATCACCATTACAAAATACAACTCAACAACTGTTGCCAGGGCTAGACACAGCATTTATTGTGAGGACAGAGCACATGCAGCATTTACATACATGTTATAATTCTGTTTCACACCGAATGCGACATATGTATGCTAAATGACCACCACATATGCGTCATAAAAACAGCAAAGCCGCAAACGAAAACCCTTTTTAGGAAACGTGTACCCATAGCAATGCTCTTAACTGCTTCTCTGGATATAAGACGACGGGATATTTTCATCTTATGGTACACAGTATGTCCCTCTTACTCAAAACGCAATATATATATTGCATAATATATTCATGAGAATATTCATCTATGATTCGATGTACCAAGTATCGGTATTAAAACTATTTCTGTCATATAAGCAAACTAGTTTCTAGAATTTCAGTATAAAATGTGAATTTGAACATTAAATATCGACATCCTAGCGTAGAAGTGATTATCACACACACTATCCCCTATAAATACCTTTCATGAACATATTTCTGCACGACATACTCGCCTAATCCGCAATGTATTTTGTATGCACAAGCCGTGTTACGACATCCGTTCTCAGCTATACGATGTAACGCACAAGCCGTGTTACGACATCCGTTCTCAGCTATACGATGTAACGCACAAGCCGTGTTAAGACATTCGTTCTCAGCTATACGATGTAACACACATGCCGTGTTACGACATTCGTTCTCAGCTATACGATGTAACGCACAAACCGTGTTACGACATCCGTTCTCAGCTATACGATGTAACGCACAAGCCGTGTTAAGACATTCGTTCTCAGCTATACGATGTAACGCACAAGCTGTGTTACGACATTCGTTCTCAGCTATACGATGTAACGCACACGCCGTGTTAAGACATTCGTTCTCAGCTATACGATGTAACGCACAAGCCGTGTTACGACATCCGTTCTCAGCTATACGATGTAACGCACAAGCCGTGTTACGACATTCGTTCTCAGCTATACGATGTAACGCACAAGCCGTGTTACGACATTCGTTCTCAGCTATACGATGTAACGCACAAGCCGTGTTACGATATCCGTTCTCAGCTATACAATGTAACGCACAAGCCGTGTTAAGACATTTGTTCTCAGCTATACGATGTAACGCACAAGCCGTGTTACGACATCCGTTCTCAGCTATACGATGTAACGCACAAGCCGTGTTACGACATTCGTTCTCAGCTATACGATGTAACGCACAAGCCGTGTTAAGACATTCGTTCTCAGCTATACGATGTAACGCACAAGCCGTGTTAAGACATTCGCTTTCAGCTATACGATGTAACGCACAAGCCGTGTTAAGACATTCGTTCTCATCTATACGATGTAACGCACAAGCCGTGTTACGACATTCGTTCTCAGCTATACGACGTAACGCACAAGCCGTGTTACGACATTCGTTCTCAGCTATACGATGTAACGCACAAGCCGTGTTACGATATTCGTTCTCAGCTATACGATGTAACGCACACGCCGTGTTACGACATTCGTTCTCAGCTATACGACGTAACGCACAAGCCGTGTTACGACATTCGTTCTCAGCTATACGACGTAACGCACAAACCGTGTTACGACATTCGTTCTCAGCTATACGATGTATCGCACAAGCCGTGTTACGACATTCGTTTTCAGCTATACGATGTAACGCACAAGCCGTGTTACGACATTCGCTCTCAGCTATACGATGTAACGCACAAGCCGTGTTACGACATTCGTTCTCAGCTATACGATGTAACGCACAAGCCGTGTTACGACATTCGTTCTCAGCTATACGATGTAACGCACAAGCCGTGTTAAGACATTCGTTCTCAGCTATACGACGTAACGCACAAGCCGTGTTACGATATCCGTTCTCAGCTATACGACGTAACGCACAAGCTGTGTTACGACATTCGTTCTCAGCTATACGATGTAACGCACAAGCCGTGTTACGACATCCGTTCTCAGCTATACGATGTAACGCACAAGCCGTGTTACGACATTCGTTCTCAGCTATACGACGTCACGCACAAGCTATGTTACGACATTCGTTCTCAGCTATACGATGTAACGCACAAGCTGTGTTACGACATTCGTTCTCAGCTATACGATGTAACGCACAAGCCGTGTTACGACATCCGTTCTCAGCTATACGATGTAACGCACAAGCCGTGTTACGACATTCGTTCTCAGCTATACGATGTAACGCACAAGCCGTGTTAAGACATTCGTTCTCAGCTATACGATGTAACGCACAAGCCGTGTTACGACATTCGTTCTCAGCTATACGATGTAACGCACAAGCCGTGTTACGACATTCGTTCCCAGCTATACGATGTAACGCACAAGCCGTGTTACGACATCCGTTCTCAGCTATACGATGTAACGCACAAGCCGTGTTACGACATTCGTTCTCAGCTATACGATGTAACGCACAAGCCGTGTTAAGACATCCGTTCTCAGATATACGATGTAACGCACAAGCCGTGTTAAGACATCCGTTCTCAGATATACGATGTAACGCACAAGCCGTGTTAAGACATCCGTTCTCAGCTATACGATGTAACGCACACGCCGTGTTACGACATCCGTTCTCAGCTATACGATGTAACGCACAAGCCGTGTTAAGACATACGTTCACAGCTATACGATGTAACGCACAAGCCGTGTTAAGACATTCGTTCTCAGCTATACGATGTAACGCACAAGCCGTGTTAAGACATTCGTTCTCAGCTATACGATGTAACGCACAAGCCGTGTTAAGACATTCGCTCTCAGCTATACGATGTAATGCACAAGCCGTGTTACGACATCCGTTCTCAGCTATACGATGTAACGCACAAGCCGTGTTAAGACATTCGTTCTCAGCTATACGATGTAACGCACAAGCTGTGTTACGACATTCGTTCTCAGCTATACGATGTAACGCACACGCCGTGTTAAGACATTCGTTCTCAGCTATACGATGTAACGCACAAGCCGTGTTACGACATCCGTTCTCAGCTATACGATGTAACGCACAAGCCGTGTTACGACATTCGTTCTCAGCTATACGATGTAACGCACAAGCCGTGTTACGACATTCGTTCTCAGCTATACGATGTAACGCACAAGCCGTGTTACGACATTCGTTCTCAGCTATACGATGTAACGCACAAGCCGTGTTAAGACATTCGTTCTCAGCTATACGATGTAACGCACAAGCCGTGTTACGACATCCGTTCTCAGCTATACGATGTAACGCACAAGCCGTGTTACGACATTCGTTCTCAGCTATACGATGTAACGCACAAGCCGTGTTACGACATTCGTTCTCAGCTATACGATGTAACGCACAAGCCGTGTTAAGACATCCGTTCTCAGCTATACGATGTAACGCACAAGCCGTGTTAAGACATTCGTTCTCAGCTATACGATGTAACGCACAAGCCGTGTTAGACATCCGTTCTCAGCTATACGATGTAACGCACACGCCGTGTTACGACATCCGTTCTCAGCTATACGATGTAACGCACAAGCCGTGTTAAGACATACGTTCACAGCTATACGATGTAACGCACAAGCCGTGTTAAGACATTCGTTCTCAGCTATACGATGTAACGCACAAGCCGTGTTAAGACATTCGTTCTCAGCTATACGATGTAACTCACAAGCCGTGTTAAGACATTCGCTCTCAGCTATACGATGTAATGCACAAGCCGTGTTACGACATTCGTTCTCAGCTATACGATGTAACGCACAAGCCGTGTTAAGACATTCGTTCTCAGCTATACGATGTAACGCACAAGCTGTGTTACGACATTCGTTCTCAGCTATACGATGTAACGCACAAGCCGTGTTAAGACATTCGTTCTCAGCTATACGATGTAACGCACAAGCCGTGTTACGACATTCGTTCTCAGCTATACGATGTAACGCACAAGCCGTGTTACGACATTCGTTCTCAGCTATACGATGTAACGCACAAGCCGTGTTACGACATTCGTTCTCAGCTATACGATGTAACGCACAAGCCGTGTTACGATATCCGTTCTCAGCTATACAATGTAACGCACAAGCCGTGTTAAGACATTTGTTCTCAGCTATACGATGTAACGCACAAGCCGTGTTACGACATCCGTTCTCAGCTATACGATGTAACGCACAAGCCGTGTTACGACATTCGTTCTCAGCTATACGATGTAACGCACAAGCCGTGTTAAGACATTCGTTCTCAGCTATACGATGTAACGCACAAGCCGTGTTAAGACATTCGTTTTCAGCTATACGATGTAACGCACAAGCCGTGTTAAGACATTCGTTCTCATCTATACGATGTAACGCACAAGCCGTGTTACGACATTCGTTCTCAGCTATACGACGTAACGCACAAGCCGTGTTACGACATTCGTTCTCAGCTATACGATGTAACGCACAAGCCGTGTTACGATATTCGTTCTCAGCTATACGATGTAACGCACACGCCGTGTTACGACATTCGTTCTCAGCTATACGACGTAACGCACAAGCCGTGTTACGACATTCGTTCTCAGCTATACGACGTAACGCACAAACCGTGTTACGACATTCGTTCTCAGCTATACGATGTATCGCACAAGCCGTGTTACGACATTCGTTTTCAGCTATACGATGTAACGCACAAGCCGTGTTACGACATTCGCTCTCAGCTATACGATGTAACGCACAAGCCGTGTTACGACATTCGTTCTCAGCTATACGATGTAACGCACAAGCCGTGTTACGACATTCGTTCTCAGCTATACGATGTAACGCACAAGCCGTGTTAAGACATTCGTTCTCAGCTATACGACGTAACGCACAAGCCGTGTTACGATATCCGTTCTCAGCTATACGACGTAACGCACAAGCTGTGTTACGACATTCGTTCTCAGCTATACGATGTAACGCACAAGCCGTGTTACGACATCCGTTCTCAGCTATACGATGTAACGCACAAGCCGTGTTACGACATTCGTTCTCAGCTATACGACGTCACGCACAAGCTATGTTACGACATTCGTTCTCAGCTATACGATGTAACGCACAAGCTGTGTTACGACATTCGTTCTCAGCTATACGATGTAACGCACAAGCCGTGTTACGACATCCGTTCTCAGCTATACGATGTAACGCACAAGCCGTGTTACGACATTCGTTCTCAGCTATACGATGTAACGCACAAGCCGTGTTAAGACATCCGTTCTCAGCTATACGATGTAACGCACACGCCGTGTTACGACATCCGTTCTCAGCTATACGATGTAACGCACAAGCCGTGTTAAGACATACGTTCACAGCTATACGATGTAACGCACAAGCCGTGTTAAGACATTCGTTCTCAGCTATACGATGTAACGCACAAGCCGTGTTAAGACATTCGTTCTCAGCTATACGATGTAACTCACAAGCCGTGTTAAGACATTCGCTCTCAGCTATACGATGTAATGCACAAGCCGTGTTACGACATCCGTTCTCAGCTATACGATGTAACGCACAAGCCGTGTTACGACATTCGTTCTCAGCTATACGATGTAACGCACAAGCCGTGTTAAGACATCCGTTCTCAGATATACGATGTAACGCACAAGCCGTGTTAAGACATCCGTTCTCAGATATACGATGTAACGCACAAGCCGTGTTAAGACATCCGTTCTCAGCTATACGATGTAACGCACACGCCGTGTTACGACATCCGTTCTCAGCTATACGATGTAACGCACAAGCCGTGTTAAGACATACGTTCACAGCTATACGATGTAACGCACAAGCCGTGTTAAGACATTCGTTCTCAGCTATACGATGTAACGCACAAGCCGTGTTAAGACATTCGTTCTCAGCTATACGATGTAACTCACAAGCCGTGTTAAGACATTCGCTCTCAGCTATACGATGTAATGCACAAGCCGTGTTACGACATCCGTTCTCAGCTATACGATGTAACGCTCAAGCCGTGTTAAGACATTCGTTCTCAGCTATACGATGTAACGCACAAGCTGTGTTACGACATTCGTTCTCAGCTATACGATGTAACGCACACGCCGTGTTAAGACATTCGTTCTCAGCTATACGATGTAACGCACAAGCCGTGTTACGACATCCGTTCTCAGCTATACGATGTAACGCACAAGCCGTGTTACGACATTCGTTCTCAGCTATACGATGTAACGCACAAGCCGTGTTACGACATTCGTTCTCAGCTATACGATGTAACGCACAAGCCGTGTTACGATATCCGTTCTCAGCTATACAATGTAACGCACAAGCCGTGTTAAGACATTTGTTCTCAGCTATACGATGTAACGCACAAGCCGTGTTACGACATCCGTTCTCAGCTATACGATGTAACGCACAAGCCGTGTTACGACATTCGTTCTCAGCTATACGATGTAACGCACAAGCCGTGTTAAGACATTCGTTCTCAGCTATACGATGTAACGCACAAGCCGTGTTAAGACATTCGCTTTCAGCTATACGATGTAACGCACAAGCCGTGTTAAGACATTCGTTCTCATCTATACGATGTAACGCACAAGCCGTGTTACGACATTCGTTCTCAGCTATACGACGTAACGCACAAGCCGTGTTACGACATTCGTTCTCAGCTATACGATGTAACGCACAAGCCGTGTTACGATATTCGTTCTCAGCTATACGATGTAACGCACACGCCGTGTTACGACATTCGTTCTCAGCTATACGACGTAACGCACAAGCCGTGTTACGACATTCGTTCTCAGCTATACGACGTAACGCACAAACCGTGTTACGACATTCGTTCTCAGCTATACGATGTATCGCACAAGCCGTGTTACGACATTCGTTTTCAGCTATACGATGTAACGCACAAGCCGTGTTACGACATTCGCTCTCAGCTATACGATGTAACGCACAAGCCGTGTTACGACATTCGTTCTCAGCTATACGATGTAACGCACAAGCCGTGTTACGACATTCGTTCTCAGCTATACGATGTAACGCACAAGCCGTGTTAAGACATTCGTTCTCAGCTATACGACGTAACGCACAAGCCGTGCTACGATATCCGTTCTCAGCTATACGACGTAACGCACAAGCTGTGTTACGACATTCGTTCTCAGCTATACGATGTAACGCACAAGCCGTGTTACGACATCCGTTCTCAGCTATACGATGTAACGCACAAGCCGTGTTACGACATTCGTTCTCAGCTATACGACGTCACGCACAAGCTATGTTACGACATTCGTTCTCAGCTATACGATGTAACGCACAAGCTGTGTTACGACATTCGTTCTCAGCTATACGATGTAACGCACAAGCCGTGTTACGACATCCGTTCTCAGCTATACGATGTAACGCACAAGCCGTGTTACGACATTCGTTCTCAGCTATACGATGTAACGCACAAGCCGTGTTAAGACATCCGTTCTCAGCTATACGATGTAACGCACAAGCCGTGTTACGACATTCGCTCTCAGCTATACGATGTAACGCACAAGCCGTGTTACGACATTCGTTCCCAGCTATACGATGTAACGCACAAGCCGTGTTACGACATCCGTTCTCAGCTATACGATGTAACGCACAAGCCGTGTTACGACATTCGTTCTCAGCTATACGATGTAACGCACAAGCCGTGTTAAGACATCCGTTCTCAGATATACGATGTAACGCACAAGCCGTGTTAAGACATCCGTTCTCAGATATACGATGTAACGCACAAGCCGTGTTAAGACATCCGTTCTCAGCTATACGATGTAACGCACACGCCGTGTTACGACATCCGTTCTCAGCTATACGATGTAACGCACAAGCCGTGTTAAGACATACGTTCACAGCTATACGATGTAACGCACAAGCCGTGTTAAGACATTCGTTCTCAGCTATACGATGTAACGCACAAGCCGTGTTAAGACATTCGTTCTCAGCTATACGATGTAACTCACAAGCCGTGTTAAGACATTCGCTCTCAGCTATACGATGTAATGCACAAGCCGTGTTACGACATTCGTTCTCAGCTATACGATGTAACGCACAAGCCGTGTTAAGACATTCGTTTTCAGCTATACGATGTAACGCACAAGCCGTGTTAAGACATTCGCTCTCAGCTATACGATGTAACGCACAGGCCGTGTTACGACATCCGTTCTCAGCTATACTATGTAACGCAGAAAACATACAATTACCACTCATCTCATTGATGCGCGTGTTGTAAACGTTATTTATATCTTAAGGGGCTATGTCATCTTCATTGTGCTAGATATTGACCCAAAACAAATACTTCGAAAATAAACAACACAAAGCCCTATCACCACGCTCATGTTTAATAAATTAAATATTGGTCCAACTGTTATGTTTATAAATTGAAACTTGAGTTTGAAAATGAATGGTTAATTAATGAATCTCTAGAACAATAGATTATTTATTGGGCGTCATATCGACCATAAGGAGTGAACAGTTTATGTAAATATTTTACACAGCTATGTTATGGGTAACTATCTAGGGTTTATAGAGATATTTTTCAAGATTTGTAGTATCTATGGTAACTTTTGTGCCCTCCAAACAAATGTGTCGCCTAATTTCGCGACCAACACAAACCAAGTTCAAACATGTCTTCAGTGATTTTGCTCTTACTGCATAGCATATGTGCATCTTCAACTCTATAAAACCTGATAGTTACCCATAGCATAACTCTGTAAGCTATTTACATAAACTGTTCACTCCTTATGGTCGACATGACGCTCAATAACTAATCTATTGTTCTAGAGATTCATTAATTAATCATACATTTTCAAACTCAACTTTATATTTGTAAACATCATAGTTGGGCCAATATTTAATTTATTAAAAAGAAGCATATGGTGACCGTGCTTGTTTTTGTTTATTTTCAAAAGTATTGTTTTGGGTCAATATCTAGCACATTGAAGATGCCATAGCCCCTTAACGTCTTATTCCTGTTCAAAAATACGAAATTACACTGTATGTGAATATCCCGTTTTTATGGCAAATATTTATCCCGTAGGCTGCCGAATCAATTGGGTGGAATGTGCAAACCTGATCACAGGTGGCCACTTAACAGTAACCCTTAAAAATGCTGAATAAACTGGAAGGAATGTGTAAACAACATACAATGTAGATCCAGATCAGTGAAGCGCCACGTCTGATCAGGATCAATGTTGTTTGCTATTCAGCCAACTGTTTTTGCTCAACTATCGGAATAGCACGCAGCATATAACCTGATCAGACAGCACGTTATGTGCCGTCTGATCTCGCTCTATGCTGTTTGCAAAAACGACTTTAGTGATTAACATGTTACGGGTTAATAAAACACGCTACAAGTGACTGTGAGAAACGGAGATACGAAGAGAGCCGAATAAAACAAGTATACCAGTCAACATAAAATTATTGATTATTTCACAAGTAAATTAAAAATGTTACAAAGTTTGTAATACCTGTATTGGTTTCGTATTGTATACAATTTTTGAGAAATTGTGACAATTTGTTTGAACATGGATATGACTTTTAAATATCCAAAAAGGTCAAATATTTCCTTTCAGTTCCCAAAGCTGTGAATGATCTAGCAGTAGAGCCAGAACGAAACGTAACACGCAAACGATCGATGACAGTTACATGGAAACCACCCACAAGGAGAGAGCGAAATGGTATTATTACAAAATATGTAATAAGTTACACGGATCTTCATAAGGTATTTATGTCACCTTTGCACATTTGTTATCAACCGAAAATAAGCATAACTATGTCTGCATTGTTCTTAGATTCAAATACCAGGTACCAGCAGGAATATAGATAGATATGTCAATCAAACGGATCCTGGTAACTAGCTACTTTGGACGAGTAAAATTATAGTATGGAAAAAAACAACATGTGCTTAATAAACTTATATCTATTTAGCGAAGTTAAACTCTTAAGATGCGTCGTATTTGTGTGGACGAGAAGAATAATTGTCCTTCAAACTATTGTCAATACACATAAATGCCAAGAGACTACTGCATTCAACTGACAATAACATGGTGTTTATAATAGTATATGACATCACATCACTTACCCGTCACCGGTGTGGGTTCGAATATCACATGGGGTGTCGAGTTCTTTCATGTGAGGAAGCTATGCTTGCGGTATGTCGGGGGTTCTATACGGGTACCCGTTCGAGCCTGAACAACTGCTCGGAAGGGAACCAGGGGTCTACCTCCACCAATAATAGCTGGAGAGTCACCATATTGACCTAAGGTGTTGGTGCGACTTTCAACAGAAAAATATCAGACAAAATGTAGGTATTGTAGGAGCGCCCGATGAGTAACAAATGATAAATGAAATGTTTACCTTTCCGAAACAAAGTGAACATCGGCATGAAATTGAATACACAGTAGAAACATTTTCCAAATGTTCCATCAATCGAATTGAATAGTGTTGTGTTGAGCTAATGCTTGATACGATCTGCAAACGAGGCCTTACAAAACGGTATGCACGTGTTATTAAGACATCACTGTTGTTGACTAAAACTAGTGGCCCGACCCTTTATCTGTGCTACATAAATGCACGCATATGTAGTAGTTAATTAGTTTCTCATCACATCTGTATGATGCATTGTATGTACTGCAAAACTGTATTTTCTAATCGGTACATATAATAACTATATATTATAAAAATTAGAATAGCATTCTTTTTATGATACAGACCACTAATTTGACAATTGAAGTAAACGACAGTGTAGTAAATGACAAAGTGGAGATGGACCGTGTTATTGATGTTTTACCCGGAACATATTTTATTCAGGTACTATTTTTATACTTTCCAATGCTCTGACTATAAACGCAACCTTGATAAGTGGATGCTGCCAGAATTATGTAGATTAAGAAAATGTATCATAATGTGGCAGAATGATCAATAAAACCACATGATCAGACCTCCCCTGTTGGGTGTTTTCATGTATGTGACCATTCTAGCTACCACATATCCCGTATTGGCATCAGTTGATACTGTATTGTAGGTAACTGCTGCAACTTCAAAAGGACTTGGGGAACCGTCAGGGCAAAATATTACAGTCGATCCGGGAGGTATGTATTACAAAACTAATGACTGAGGAAAACAATTTATTTCATTGTTACTTTCACGTTTTCATGGTATTATATAATAATAATAATAGTCTATAATAGAATAACACATAATACTGATAAGATATAGGACATAGCAAAACGCACACTTCGGATAAGTGTGTTTTACATGAAAAACAATAACATATAAATACATATATGCATGTTCTTAAAGTTGTCCAGTTTGTGTTTTGTAATACAGATGTGATATATCTTTGATGGAATCTTCGTATTTCGTTTTCATGTAATAATTAATAATCATATACTGTAAGTGTTGGTGTGCGTTTTCTATGCATTCTAGTATACATGCTGAACTGTTACGTTTTTAATAGTATTTGTATGATCAATATACGATTGAAACTTGTCTTTCATGAATTAATCAAATACTTTATGTACAGAGGGTGACCCAATTAGCTATTAGACTAATATTTACGATTTAGTCCATATATTCCCAGAATGTCTATTGAAAAGGACATTAGAAATATGTAAGCTACTATTATAGCGATAGCATACCTGTCACTTGAAAACATACAATCATGTTATAAACTGCACAGTTTGGATCATTCTAATGGCTGTTTGATTCTACTGCCTGCAAACCCGTGTTAGACGTCATCTATTCTGTGTCACCATGACAACCTCCATATATGCCATGCATATTACATTGCAGTTACGTCATATCAAGGTAACTTATTGAGAACCAGACCTCTTTAAGTTTCAATTGTTCTCATATTTAAGTCCATTCCATGAGGTTATAAAACTGTTCTCCAATCTCAAACTTGTATAGCAGAGTGTAAATTTCAGAATCATCCAATCAAATCACTGGATCTAGAGAGTTTGAGATCTAAGAAAAGCTCATATTTGCAATGGAGTAACTTTTACAATCGGCTATGAAAGACAAAACGAGGTTACTACTAAAATTGCGAATGCTTTAGTTTCTCAATAGACCATGCGTCCTATGAATCCACGTCATTTTGCTTTAGGGCCTGTTGGCTGAATACCAACTTTGACTTTCAAATGAGATAAACAAATACAACATAATATACAGAAGTCGTGATAGCGCAGTAGTAGCGCGTTCGCTTCAGGAGCGAACGACCCGGAGTTCGAGTACCACTGGAGCCGTTGCGATACGATTGTGCCCTTAGGCAAGGCATTTAAATTCCATATTTCCTCTTCTCTTTCCCTCGTG
Source organism: Archivesica marissinica (assembly GCA_014843695.1). NCBI lineage: Eukaryota > Metazoa > Mollusca > Bivalvia > Venerida > Vesicomyidae > Archivesica > Archivesica marissinica. Next base: position 11,576,904 of record CM026387.1, on the reverse strand, counting down.
GCAATAGATTCCATCAGAAATGAGGCATCGAGAGTAATTAATATAAGTTGTAAGAACTAGTTTCGCAATGGAGCTAAAATAAATTTATATAGACTAACATAATAATTATATGGCATCCCAATTGCGATATTCCAGTTATAAAATATGATTTTAAAATTGGCACAAAATAACGGGAAGTCAGTGATGAACATTATTAAAATTTCGTCCCAGCAATGTATCTGGGCACGTAGATCATTACTAACATGACATATTGTGTACACTCAGCTCCTCCCAAGACCGAGGCAAACGCTAGATCGTTGATACTTCCGGCTGCGCATTCTGTATCGGATAAGCAGACACAAATTGCAGTACAACTGTCACTAACTGGAATTCTTTGCAACGTAACTAGTGGACTATTGACACTTCGAGCAGTTATTGTAGCTGAGGCTAATGAGGCGATGAGTGGTAAGTAAACAGCATGCCGTACAACAGTCATTGAATGGAATGTTTTGCAACGTAGATAGTGGACTATTGACAGTTATTGTAGCTGAGGCAAATGATGCGATGAGTGGTAAGTAAACAGCATGCCATACAACTAAATGGACTGCTTTGTAACGTAGATAGTGGATCGTTGACACTTCTGACATGATTTGATGAAACATATGCTATTTCCTCTTCAATATACATAATAAAGGCAACAGGTTTGGGCCACAAGTGCAAACGACATACGATATCCGCCCTCACCAAAAAGGGCATGATAGCAGCCGAGGATAAAGATGGGTGATAAGTAATTATATAGGCATACGCCAGGATTAGAACCCACACGACTACTGCGATATCGCATAGCAATAACAAATTTGATTACTAATTAATTCATTCATTTTAGTACAAATATACCAATACAAATACATAGCATTGATATAGCGCAAACATTAATAATTATTCCATTGCGCTTGACATTTACACATGACAATAATATATGGAAATATAAATAAATATTTATACATATATAGATATACCTAGGATTCTAGTACACCCATATACACGGAGAGCACACATGCACAACTAGGATTCTAGTGCATCCATATACACGGAGAGCACACATGAACAGACACAATATTACATGTTTTACATGGACACACATAGACATACACACATAGATCAGGTAATACAAATATACAAACAGAGTCAGAAACACTGGCACAACCATGTTTTACATGGACACACATAGATCAAGCACACATGAACAGACACAATATTACATGTTTTACATGGACACACATAGACATACACATAGATCAAGTAATACAAATATACAAACAGAGTCAGAAACACTGACACAACCATGCAACTATTAATGAGTGATACCAGTCGTCATATATCTGGATGAAACGAAAGGAAAGGGAAGGAGATGAATATACAACACAAAGCTGTGTGTGTTTTACGTTTATTTATCGTCGCTACCGGTTGCCCATATGAGCGACTCCTCCTGATGAGATTAGTCATTTTAGAGGAGGATTTGGAGGATAGTGCAATGATACAGACAGAGACCCATTCCAGAGTCTCATCTGGTTCTCTTACGTGTACAGTGTAAAGCACCGACACGAGACCTCGGTTTAACGTCCCAACTGAAAGACTGTTAATTTCATTAGGGTCAGACGGGGGATCGAACCTGCGATCCCTGGATTACCAGTCCAGCGTGTTACCACGGGACTACAGATCCGTCTGTAACAACAGCTTGTACACTGTATTAGCTTTTATAGCCAAAACACCTGTTTTCCAGACGAGACAGAAAATTACAGTTGCCAAAATCAACAAAAAAAGAAGATAAATTAACAACCACAGCACAAAGTGATCACCAATGCTACTAATGACACGCTTAACATGATAGCAAATAATAAAAAATATTATGACTGTAAGCACGGGGTAAATGTTAAGTCAACGACCTTAACCACTCGGCCACGGAGGCCACGTTATGATTTTAGACTATGAAACGTCACACACTGTACTAAAGAAAAGTGTACGCCCCTGATTGGTTCATTGGAATCATACAAAACAACTATCGAACCATATGTATCATGTTGTACAATAACATTGCTATCTTTATTGCTTTCTATATATATGTAGATACGCAGTTTTATGGGACTAAGGATGATTTTAATCGAAAGATGAGGCACACATATAAAACCTGGTTTGCTGTAAATAATCTAGATTCCATACCACCGTACATACCGACACCTAGTGACTGGAAACCAAACTGTGCTTCTACCAGTGGTAAGTTCAGTCACATTTTATTACAGTACAGATTACAATTAATTAATGCAATACTATCTTAACAGTCAACCTTTTCTACAAAGACCACATTTATTTATCTACTATATCAAGCCATTATCGATGATATTTAATCCCCGATACGAGACAAATAACATGTTGACAATTTCCGTAGTCATTAGAGACATGTTTGACTGTACATAATTCAGAATAGTTTAGTATACTATGGCCCAACGATAACGTGTTATTTACAAGCATTACTATAAATAGGTTTGGAATAAGCCAAATCAATACGTAGGGTGTAATAAATAATCCTGTGTGCCAAGTAATGCATACATAAATGATAATAAACTTCTTTTTACCCATTATAATAATATTAGCCCGAGCTATCTTTTTCGCGGGACTCACGTTATCGTTGGGGTATAGTAGTTGTAACAATGACAACGGGTTATTATTATTATTATTATTATTATTATAACTACATTGTCAGAATTAGCCTTGTCTTATGAGTAGAATAATGCATACACAATGGGGATCGGAAAACGAGTTATTATTAAAATTACAACTCCAGATTCTGCCTACTTCTATGAGTAGCGTTCGTTTCAGGTGCGAAAGGTCCGGAGTTCGAGCCCCGCTGGAGCCGCTAGGATTGTGCCATTAGGCGCGGCATTTAAATTCAGGAATGTGGTATCGAGAGTGATTAATATAAGTTGAAAGAACTTGTTTCGCAATCGAGCTAAAATAAATGTGTATAAACTATTAAAATTACTACTCCCGAATCGGCCTTCTCTTGTGTGTAACTTATTGCATATAGAAGGACAACATTGCAACGCCAGCATATTACTGATATGTATTATTGCAATATGTAGATGTACATGTATCCAAAATCAATTTATTAATATCACACTAATAGGAAATCGGAAACGAAGAGCGACGACTGATGAATCGATGACCTATATAATAGGAGAGCAGGGTGATTGTGAAGGTGTCTCGAGTCAAGGATATTGCAATGGTGAACTTCAACCAGGCCGGACATACAGGTAACATATGGTTTCTATAGTGACAGCTCGGGGTCTTACCAATGTTGTTCATTGGTACTATTGGATTTTCGACAAAGGTATCAACTCAACTGTCTTAGAACTAGACAATATACAACATATTCTATGAAAGATTCTAAGTTAGATGAAAACAGGATATTTTTGAAAAGGTCGTTGTTTGAGAACCTAATATCCTATCTATTGATAAAAAATGATTTAGAGAGGAAACATTTCCGAATATCCATGACCTTCTGATGTTATGTTATATTTCGGGTTTTACGCCTGCATCAGCATCATTTTGGGCTATATCTCCGGCGGGCAGTTTACCTAACAACACCTTTCCTGGGCAGGCTCCAGCGGTTAACCAGTACTTGGGTGCACAAACCTCCGTAAGAAACTGCCAACTTGTTCATATAAATGAGACACGGCCTGAGCGGGGCTCGAACCCGTGAACATCAGTAATGATAGGTTACAGTGGTATACAAGTCAGCGACCTTAACCACTCGACCACGGAGGCGGACGAATGACCTTCTGAATGTTATCATACCAACGATGAACATATATATGCACGCAGCGTTATGACATCACGAAAAGCTTATTAGGCACTGCTAATAAAGCAAAGTTTTCTAGGCAGGCCGATTTTGACCATTATTACACACGATGATCGGATAAGTATATACATGTATGTAACAATTACAATCAAATCACAAATACACACTTAGCAAATTGGTTGGGCCACAAGTTCTAACAACATTAGTGATTGACCCTCCCCGTAAAAGAGATTTGAACACTGCATATAATGATAAACACATGTAGAAGTTGTGATAGCTAAGTGGTTGCGAGTTCGCTTCAGGTGTGAGATCACAAGAGAACGCGCCCAGCTGTAGCGGTTACGATTGTGTCCTTAGGCAAGGAGTTTAAATTCCACTTTTCCTCTTCGCTCTCCCTCATGAAGATATTAATTTATAAGACAGTAACCTATACAATACAATATTATCAAATAAAACGATTACAGAAAGCCAACTGACGATATTCCATACTATTCCAGTTCAATTCAGTAGGTGGTGTAGCGAAATATAGATTAACATCAGTTGGTAGTGTCATCACATAGCTTAAAATGTGTGGTTGCTAATTAATGATTTAGCAACTATTCGTATCCCGTTTCCCTTCGGGCTGTAAAGCAACAACTAAATTGCCTATTACATACATAGTAAAAAGTAACAACATACTCAAGTTCAATTATATTTCCAATCTAATCATTTATTTCTGATATCACATCCACTGTGAAGAGGTATTCACATCAAACTGAAAAACAGCAACATATCACACATGTAATGTTCAGCATTGCCAATGCTCACCAACCTTCAAGTACAGTAAATGTGTTACCAACGATGGATTTCTTTACTGCAAAACGAGTGCAATATTAATTTTGTAAGGAATACAATTGTACGATAGTAACTTCGTGGCATCCGTTTGAACAGTACTATTTAAGTTGTACAGTAAAGAAATGAAACCTATTTTAACATGTTTATGTACTTGAACTATATCGACTTTTTATTGTTATAGGTTGGTCTTTTTTCTCCATCTTTGGTTCAGTTTAATTTTCATCCTATATTTTGTATAATCTTTTCTTTTCATTTAGTTTAATCAAACGTTAGCTAGACTTGCTTGTGCGGGCCGTTATCTAATGTTGTCAAAACGTGTGGCCCAAACCATTTGCATTTTCATATTCTGTATTATATCGTTCTGTGCATAACATGATTTGCAATAAAACATGATTAAATTAAACTAGTTGAACATTGTTTAAAAATATATATACTCTTATTTCGACTAGGATATTCCCTTTTTCTGTTCACGTTTACCATGTCGTTAGAACGTGCTGGCATAAATAACGGGACATTCACATATCAGCACATTTGGATGTTTGTACAGGAATATGACTTTAAGATACTAAAGCTTGCTAATATTGTTTACAGGACGAACACTATTTCTGAATTATTTCCTGCTTGATTAATAGGGTCAAGACAGTTGCTTGCACAGCCGGTGGTTGTACGGAGTCGCCGTATTCGGAGCCCATCTCTACAGGTATTCAGTGCTTACACTACATGCGCAATATTTTACGTTTATTTATCGTCGCTATCGGTTGCCCATATGAGCGACGGGCAGTTTACATAATAACACCTTTCTTGGGCAGATTTCCGCTGTTAACCACTATTTGGGGCACCAACCTCCGTAAGAAGCTGCCAACTGTTTCATATAAAGAGACACGGTCCGAGCGGGACTGGAACCCGTGACCATCAATGATGATAGGTTACAGTGGTATACAAGTCAGCGACCTTAACCATTAGACCTCAGAGGCGGACAATATGCACATATTTACAACACATCGATTTGCAGAGCTTTAACAGCATGTTCAAATACATTTCGGTTTGCTATTATAAATAAGTAAGAGTTCAATTAGTTCAGTTAGGAGCATGCGCTAGTGGTGCTTTCATACCATATTTTATGAAACTCGTTTTGTAATTTTACAATTAAGCGAGCCATTTGTCGAGCTTAATAACAAAATTCCCAAACGAGTTTCATAAAATATGGTATGAAATCACCACGAATGCATGGCGTCACTAAATTATCATGACGCCACTACGCTAAACATCTATATAAATACAATTACGTCAATACTTCTTTTAAATCGTCGTGTGTCTTATCGTTAACACTATGCACCAATTCAAATAAAAAAAAGTATGTGAGATGGTACGATGGTCGCCAGATCGGACAGGTGGGTTTTCTCCGGGTACTCCGGTTTCCTCCCACATGAATGACCACATAAGTATACGCTTTCATCCGAGCCAACGAGAGTGATTAATATAAGTTGTTAAAACTTGCTTCGCAATCGTTGTAAAATAAATAAAGTATAAAAAAATAAAATTTTAAAAAATGCATATCTTAAATTTTAATTTATAAATTATAAGGTTTATTCTCTCAATCAACCAATCATAATCATTCCAGGTTGTATTACGAGAATGTGTATATATAACCAACTATGTTTGGGATTTAGCAACTCAGTTGTGCATACATGTAACGGGTCATATTGCACTGTGTTCATTGACACATTAATATAATATAAGCAGCTTAGGATATGTGTCTTTATGTATGTAAGATATGATATTTTGTTTCATTGAGTGATCATGATTCTTACACTAATAAACACATATCTATTTCTTTAAGATTTTGGCCAATATAATATTTGTTCTCAAATTTTATTCATTTTAACTGCCATGTCGGGAGCCTCATTGCACTACAATACACAACCGCATAGCCACTTATGTTAGTGTGAACGTCTGTAATAAAAATATGTTCCGGTATAAGTTTGCAAGTTAGTGTCTGTTTACTGTCAAAATTAAAAACAAATTCATTTGAATATATTAATTTATAATTTTAACTGTTAATGATTGTCAGAAAATATCTAATATTTAAAAGTACATCCAACCGTGAAGGAATACGAAACTCAAGCAGCGATAGAGAAAATGCCATCTTCCACTGTTTGTAAATAGCCGACGAAAACTCAATCATTCATTGGAAAACATAACAAAAATCAATTTCTTGGGGACTATGTGCAGATATGTCGATTATATGTCGTCAACGGTTTGAAATGTGTGCAGCTATGTCTGTCATAAAGGAAATAATATTGATGATAAATTAACACAGAGACATGTCAATTCTTTATTGTAAGCAATATGTTGGCAAAAATATAACGTTTTTAATATACACATAGAATCTGATAGCACGGCAGTGGTTGTGATAGTCGTAACCATAGTCATATTGTTAATGGCTGCTGGAGGTGCAGGGGTGGTGCTGTACATCATGAGGAGGAGACGAAAGGCGTGAGTATCTTTCTTAGCAAATACTAACGTATATATATAATATAACGGAATATATAAATAAGGAGGCATATATGTATATTCTGTTTATTTAACATAGTATTAATGAAATCTACTTCATTATGTACTTCAAAAATAATGGTCACTGATAAATATGAGAGACATATGAACAGACTCAACATCGCTATTTTGTTTACGAAGTAATATTTGTCTTGCCGTTGTTCATTGGCCAATAAATAACCGAAAGACCGAGTGCGCATGTCAGCTGCATATCATTAGTGACGAAATACTATACTATAATGGATGCAAAAGGCATATATATTCGTCGAAGGAAAAGCAATAACGATGTAAACTTAGTTACCAGCTTGACCACAGGTATTAACCGAATTATCGGTTTCTCCTGGACCAATCTATGTACATAGGTTCATCAAAATACATCCACCAAAACAATAACCACGGATCCTATCAGCGGGGATTAAATAGTAGTATAGATGTATATCTATTTCATATATATGGGATCTTACATGACTGGTGATTTCATACCATATTTTATGAAACTCGCTTTGGTATTTTGCTATTATGCGAGTCTTTTGTTGAGCGTAATAGCAAAATTTCAAAACATGTATCATACAATATGGTATGAAAATCACCACGAGTCTAAAATCCTTTTCATCACTTTACCACAGTAATCATTAATTAAAATAAAGTGTTTGTCTGTATACTTTGAGGCATATTACTACTCAGGGAAATCAGTAAGGTGTATTTATACGCTGTAGTAAATAGTCCTCGGTAATCAAACAAACGACTCCACGTAAACAATTGAAGCAATACTTCCCTGGTCCATGTTTAACATTGTATTGATTATTTTCAACGGCAAAGTTTCAAACTATATGTCAAATGTTTCAATACCAAACTGTCATGCTGCGACAAATCAGAATCATGCCAGGTGTTATTACACGTGTGTTGATATAAGAACATATATAATGGCTATATTACCTTAATACAAGCAAATGTATGTGATAAAAATATATAATGTTCACGTCATACAGGTTGAAGTATGAAGAAATGAACGAACGACCTAACGGGGTGGAATTGACGCCAACAGCTGAAGCTCATGTCTTCAGGTATTATTCGGTATAGGTATACTACTGTATCTGTACTGTACTGTAATAAACGGAGACAGAAACAGAACCTCCTTGACAGGTCCATATAGCAATATACCCCGGGAACAAAGACTCTGTAAATCATGTAATATGAAAAAATTGAATCGGAAGTCCATTTTGTTTTACTGGTCTGCCCCAACTACATGGATTTAAGGATAACGTACTTTAAACAATATTTCTGTCATTGGCCAAACCTATGTACGCTTGCGTCATTGGTAAATTCTACCACTAAAATTGTAATAAATAATTTGTCAAAATAGCTCTACTTTGCAAATAAGATTAGAGTTTCTGTCTGCAATAGTTTGGTCAAAGAACATGATTGTCTGATATGTATTATCTGTATTTGTTAAAATCTACTTGTACGTACATGCAGCCGTTTTTCTGGATTTGTATATGACCATCAGAAAATGGTATCTATATATGTCCATGTCTTCTCTTACAATTTGTATATTACTATAAACATTGTAATAATGTTTTATGTGGAATAAAATGTATTGGTATTTGTATTGGTATTGACTGAGATAAATATCACTAATCGTAATACAGTCTCGTCCATATCACCGTCCATTGTTCCGAGTACATCAGTATGGTACACACATCAGTTGACAGGGATGGGTCCGTGCTCTCCGGATGTGATTATCACCGAAGAAGTGAAACGGGTCCACTAATACCTTCCAATCGACAATAGTGAATGTGTCTTCTTAGTGTAGTCAATGATATTAATTTAAAACCGGTATAAAAGTGTTTGTTTATTATAGTGTCACCCCTATTTAATGGGCCAGTCATTTCTGACTTATGAGACACCTCTTTTTATGACCATCAGTACTTCCCGAATCCTATGCGTATATGCCAGGCGCCAGGTTGGGAGGCAATCGATAACTATTATTTAACTAACTGACGGCTCACCAACCGGCCATATCAGAACGAACCCCTGGCGAGATTCGAACCTTCGACCACCCGCTCCGTAGGCGGACGCCTTAACCACTAGGCCATTTAGTATGGGAACTGTTCACATCTGGTTGTCGCAACCCCATTTGGGGATATTAATGTTTTCATATTTTACTGCCCAACAATCATTGTCTGATTACAACTTTGAGATCATATTTTGTTGTGGAAAGAAAAGTTTCCTGGGTACACTTCAACAACTCCAATCACTTACATTCATAAACGACCGGTCGCTTATTATTTGTCTCCTGGAATGGAGCGAATGCACGACAGTGTGTTTAAACGTTCGGGCACGGAGGCCCTAGGTATAGCCAATCTGAAATCCCATCCTACATATTACTAATAGATAAGCATCCTGCGAGCTCTTCAATGTGCTAAACCATTCCGCCATGACGGTTCTATTTATATACTTTCCATGAGTCCCATATATGTGTACATATGCGCAGAAATTAACCAAATTAACGTCTCATCGGAGCCGGCTAGGGATCAAAATCAGGCCAGGTATACCGCCAAATGGGTGTTCTGATGAATAGTATTGTTATATTCGAGTGAGCCTCTGATTCGTGAATATAAAACTAGCTAAATTATCTCAGTTCTTGTTTTAAGATTATATTCGCACCGCATTTTCTCCCAGAACAAACGTCGGTACACTTGATTAGAACTGATATAATGTGCACAGGTAAAGTTAATCGAGTATATCGGTTTGATGTGTTGTGTAACTGTTAATTTGTAATTTTAACTTACGTCGTGAATAAAACTCCCATACCCATACTATCTAGCAGTGTGCCAGACAATTGGCCAATGTACTATATCAAAGTTCAATCTTAAATATTAGAACAGTATCCTACAAACACTAGCAATGTGCTAGACCATTCGGCCACGAATACCCTAATTATATCCCATCCTACCTATTAGATAGGTACCCTACAGTCTTGCATGTAACTGCTATTATAATTCCCACAAGAACTATATGAATTGAGTTAATATTCTACTTTATTTTCAGATCAAGCCCTGTCCTGTTGTCGGAATTTCCAGACTATGTTGATAAGTTGCACGCTAACTCGGATTTACTCTTCGCAGGTGCTTTCAAAGTGAGTTTTATAGAACACGGTCTCATTGAGTATATTAGGAATATATAACGCTGTAATTGTTTTAATATTATGTTCCTGGACAAATGAGCAATTTATATGATATTTAATGTATTAGTTGTGCACAACTCTTGTAAATAAGACAACTGTTAAAATAAATAGAACACACATATTAACCAATACAAACAGACCAATACTAAGCAAGTTCCCATCCACACACCATAGCTATGTTAAAATGCGTAATGTATTGAATACGACTCTGTCAATATTGAAACACTTGTATGACCATATGTAAGTATATAACATGGGTTCATATTCTTCCGAGTTATAATCAAACCAGGTTGTAATTTGCTTATTGGATATTATAAAACTGTGCCTATTTCTCAGATTCAAACATCCTTTCTAATTAATTTAGATCAGGTCAAATCTCTGATTCAACCATCCATAGCATTGGCGCCTGAAATTTGTGCAAAGTAATATAATCTCAGAGATTTCACAGTGCATATTTATTTCGTTAGTTCTCCCGATCTCAATTAATTGCATTTCTTCTTCTATTATCCAATTACCGAGGCATATGTGTCCTGGTCCGTCGTCCTAGCTTGGAAATCTCAAACTCAAGCTCAAGTAATATGATTGGTTGTGTCTGAGATTTGCTCTTTGCTCAGAATCTGAGACTGAGTTCCAGATTTGAGAACAGTTTTATCACTTCCAGATTAGGTCTCGTGGACCAGAATAAACGTTGCGACATATCAGGTCGTTCCCGGCTGCGATGTATTATTATATGTGGTCAAACTAACTTTGTACAATATACTAGATTGTTACATAGGATGAAACAATATCATAATATGAACAATATACAATAATTACGTATTTATATATATATTTTATACTATCTCCAACATCACATATGTCTCGAAGTTCATTTATGTAATATTCAAAGTTAAGGTCTACCTCCAAATAATTGTTTCTAGAATGACTCGTCATTCCAAACATCCACAACCATTGTAAAGGAACACAAGCGATTGAATAGGATTGAATATGTCTGACTCCATAGTGGAGGCAGACGGTTTATTTTGAAACAAGACAAACTGATAAACAAAAGGTGTAAATGAATGCACCGTAACAATGTTCAAAATGCATAAAGTTGGACATAAAATCCACCAACCGTCCAACCAACATATATGGGCAAGGGACCGAGCACATTTGCAAACTCTAGTAGTGGCCTTATTCGCATCCTAGCGCGAAGAGGATTAATAATATTAATATCTAGTGTTTGCCTCGCTCTGTCAAGAATATAATCGCAATATGTAAATTTTGTTTATGAATATGTTACTTGTTGTTACAGCTCGTGCATGAGAACAGTCCTAAACACCCAACGACAGCCTCTGCACAGGAATGCTGTAGAGTGAAAAACAGATACACAAACATTATTCCCTGTGAGTATGACTCAAACAGCAGCTCTGTGTTATCAGGTTACCGGGCCCTGTCCATAAACGATATTAGAGTTTCTAAAATGTCAATTAAATACTAAAAACAACTCTGAAGACAAATAGGAAACCAATGACACAGAAGTGTGTGCCTAACCCTAATGACTCATGAATAGTGTGTAGCATAACATTAGCCTCGTATAGGTCTAACATTTATTTATAGACGGTTATAACCTCGTAAAACAGAACGATTATTTGTTAAAATATGCATTTCTTCTCCTCCTATTTGCATTTCTTCTGTTGTCGTAACGACGGACGTATTGCGTTGAATCGGTATCATGTCTTGTGAGTGGCCACAATGCCGTAAATTATTCTCCATTATCAGACGTGGCATACATACATGGTATGAATATTCCTTAACTGTTTACGCACAGCGCAATTATTTTGGCTAAGAGTCATGCGATGTCGAGGTATGACGAGTTTCCCAAATGACATACATGTAGTTCATATAACCATATGTAATTATTATCGGACAATGTTAAAAATCAGATATTATAGCTGTACTTATATTATTACTATCGGAGATAATAAGATCAATCACTTATCTCCATTGTTTTCAGTTGATCATTCTAGAGTGAAACTGGTGCCATTAGATGACGTAGCAGGATCTGATTTCATCAACGCAAACTACATACCTGTACATATAACTTAATTTCCATTATTTTGATAAGAGTCATCTTCCAATACTAGTAGTAATATGTGAGTGATCTGGAAATGCAGGACGTTTGTATTACAGTGAATACTGTATAAATCTGGCGGTTATCGTACTAACCTAACGGCCACCGTACCAACCTAACGGCCACCGTACCATCATACACATTTAGTTTGGAGTAGTGAGGACATTTCTCCTCAATGTACAGTTTCATTTTCAATGGATTGATCCAGTCTGAGACGACTTGATTATATTTTGTAAATTAATGACTTTGTGGAGCCGTTACGATTGTTCCCTTGGGCAATGCTTTTAAATTCCAGGTTGCCTCTTCGCTCTCCCTCGTCGTGATGGATTCCATTAGGAATGAGGTCTCGAGAGTGATTAATATAAGTCATAAGAACTTGTTTCGCAATCGAGCTCAAATAATTTAAATGTGTATAAACTAATGACTAATATAAAATGCAGATAATCATATTGTGAAATAATTAACAGAGATATGTTGGTTAAATGGATGGTTCTGATGCGTATTTGATCAGGAAACGTCTGTTCGGTAGGTTTGGGAGGTTTACAGTCTGTAAGCGTGCACTTGTACATGTGCATAGCTTATTGCGGATGTGTGTTCGGCTTATGGAAAGGGGGTTCCGATTTACAGAGGTTTGTTCTATAATTTACAATGAAAGGAGACCCAGAAAATCGTCATGTTTTGAAGGAATTCCAGATTAGATGGATTGTGGTTTATATGGGGTTTACTGTTTTATATTTAGCCAATGTTTATATAAGACATTAACAATGTAGATACAGTTGTGCTAGTATGCATACATTGATTACAAATGGATGCGTACGATATATATGTATACGCTTCAGGGATACAATTCGAGACGGGAATATATTGCCAGCCAGGGTCCTCTGAAAACGACCTTTAATGACTTCTGGCGTATGATTTGGGAACAAAATGTGGGCACTATCGTCATGCTTACACAACTTGAGGAAAGGGGACGGGTAAGATGCATCACAATACATTTCTTGTTTCTTTTGTCATTGTTGGTATTGTTAGATTTGTGTACTATAATAACGATTATATGTATTCAAAGTTGGAAAATGTATTATGGAAGATCAGCATTATTCATGCTTCTCGCCATTTGAATGGTAAGGGCGTAGTCACGTATTGTATTTGCTCTTTAGTTAGTATATTTGACACGGCTAAGCAATCTCGTTTGATTGTTCTTTTTGCATTATAGAGAACGATTTCCAACAATAGGCCGTGTGGAATTTAATACATTTCTTCTCATATGAATATATATATAGGACAGTACAATAAAAATGGTACTCATCCTCGACTGTGTTCATATTAAAGTTTACAAATGAGTTGATTTCTCTCAATACTGCGTATCTGCCAGTTTCAATTTCCAGCTGATTCGCAGATAGCCTAAATCTGTTAGTTAATAAATAGAACATAGGTAGTTGCTTGAGGAATTATAATTGTTCGGCTCGTCTCTTATAGTACACAAGGCTTTAATAGTTTCGCCAACTTGACCAATACATTTAATTTTATAAGAAAGTAACCGAATATTTGCTATGTAGTTTGACAACTGATATTTTATTCATCATTTAATGAGTCATGTAAAAGTGTATTCATAAAATTCATATATACATGCACACATGTTTGTTACATCTTCATTTGAAACAAATGTCGTCTGTGCCAGCTCAAACAATGATAGGGTTCAGTTATTTGCTCTCGTCTGTTTGTGCTTCGAGTTTACTGATATATAATTATGTGTGTCCGCCAGAGGGCATTGCAAGGGATGGACCAATGATCATTCACCCGCCGAAGTTTTACCCATACGTGTACCATTTACGTCTTAAGGATTATGTTAAGTTATAATAGGGTACATTTGGATGAAAGAAGCTATATGCTTCAAGTCTCTATTTTGGTGATTTTCGATTTCAATTTATGATTGCACTGTTTATTAATGAAACCAGTTAGATTATGCTTCATCTCGAACGTACAGTGGTTATGTGCAATTGATTTTAAGTAAACGACATCATCCACTCGGCCACGGAGGCCGCATTAGCCCCCGCATTTCTAAAGCTGAGTTCTTATATCGACCGGACGTACTCTACTTGCTATGACTGACAACGAGGTCCAAGCTCTCGATTTGTTTTTAATCGTATCTACAGCTTAGGCGACATGGCCACTATCCAGCTTGAATTGGTTAATCAGAGCACGGATGGGAACATGAGTAGAACCCCCCTCCCACCGGAGCACGATCCTTCCGGAAGAATTACCATGTACAATACACCATGTTGCATATTATCGTATCACTTGACTTTTACAGCCCAAATGTGACAAGTACTGGCCCGACCAGGACGAGCCGGTCTACTACGGAAATATAGTAGTGTCTGTCATATCGGAGTCAAATATGTCCGACTATATCGTTAAAATATTTGAAGTCAAGTTGGTAAATCAAAACATTTAGCAGTCGTGCAGAAAATAATTAGTATTTCGCATTATATTGTATTACTGGTTAGAGTAGATATGACAGTTGGTGATCATCCATGTAAATATTTATGGGGGTTTTCTTTTGGTTATTATCGTTTGGTTATTCGGGGAAACATCTAGGAGGATAGTGCATGTTATTTATCGTTTGGTTATTCGGGGAAACGTCTAGGAGGATAGTGCATGTTATCTATCGTTTGGTTATTCGGTGAAACGTCTAGGAGGATTGCATGTTATTATCGTTTGGTTATTCGGGGAAACATCTAGGAGGATAGTGCATGTTATTTATCGTTTGGTTATTCGGGGAAACGTCTAGGAGGATAGTGCATGTTATTTATCGTTTGGTTATTCGGTGAAACGTCTAGGAGGATAGTGCATGTTATTTATCGTTTGGTTATTTATCGTTTGGTTATTTATCGTTTGGTTATTATCGTTTGGTTATACGGGGAAACGTCTAGGAGGATAGTGCATGTAACAGAACACATTCCATATTCAGAAGTATCCATTGTTCTTTTACATGTCATGAGCACATCGGTTTATTGTCTCATCTGAAATATTGCTAAACTCCTAAACAATACAAGCATACCCATCTTACTATTAACTATGATATATATATCCATTTATTAGCAAATAATTATAATAGACTGTTGACCTGAGAATTATAATAGACTGTTGACCCAAGATTTATAACAGACTGTTGACCCAAAGTATCACAGGCTATCATACATAATTATGCTAACAGAATTTGTCTCTTCTTAAATGCGTTTAATATAGAATATAACTAGTCCATTTTTATATGTAATTTGTCCTAGTATAGCTGTATTCAAATGTGAAATTTGAATTTACAAGGATGATAATAACAATTGTTTGCAATATAGTGTTCTCATAGTGAATATCATAAACTGAACAAATAATGAAAACTTATATTCATCTTCAAGTATATTGCTCTCACATAAAGTACCTAAGTTTCAATAGTCCAATATCATAAATATCCAGGTAGTTAAATAATGGTTACCGATTGCCTACCAGCCTGGCGCCAGACATACGAGCATAGGATTCGGGAAGTACTGATGTTCATAAAAAGAGGTGTCTCATCATAAGTCAGAAATGGCTGGCCCATTAAATAGGGGTGACACTATAATAAACAAAGACTTTACTTTTACTTTATTAAATGTCTAAGTAGCGAGATGATAGTATGATTATGAATGGTCTTAGTTGTTTGTATGATGTTTTAAAGTAGCAGCAACAGCTTAGGTCAAGGTCATATGACGACTATACAACCATTATTGCTGGAATAAGACCCCGAACACCCAATCAGAGTAGTATTTCATGCACGGACATGCACTCGGGTACAACCACCGCAAGCTAGTTGGTTCGAACATGCAGCGGTGAAGTGGAAGTGATTTGATATCAACGACCTTAATAACTCGACCCCCATAACATCTACCAGAGGTCCCGAATTAAAAATACAAACATAATTAACATTTGTTCGATGCCCTGTAGATCAATCCATCTCAATTTCATGGAGCTAGCCATTTCTGTAAACACTAGTCATTCCAAGGTAATCATGTTCTGTACACAGTGAGCTGTCATTTGATGGACGACTCCTATATTGATTCATTCACGTTCTTTTGATCTGGAACTAATTCTTGTTATTGTGTATTTAGTAAATAGGGTTTGCATAGTAAATAAGCATACACATAATTCAAAACATGCCATAGATATACCATACATGCTTATCCATCCATCACAAATGTTATTTCTCGAATATTAAGGACAGTTGCATTTTAAATTAATTTTATTTATAATTTTGACATATTTAATTTTCTTTCAGAATGGTGAAAACAAGATGGTACGGCATTTCAGTTATCTAAAATGGCCGGATATGGGATGCCCTGAATCACCACAAATGCTTCTCGAGTATGTGAAGGCTGTTCGTCTATATTCAAATCCAAAATGGCGACCGCTATCAGGACCGACGATTGTTCACTGCAGGTATGAACTATAGTTCAGCATTCTTGAATTAAGCCCTTTAAGGTAACTTCCATATTAGTATTATTAAATTTTAGACTTCTTAGCTATTAAGATCACCTCCGAAATACACTATACTTTATTTATTTATTACAAGCTCGATTGCGAAACAAGTTCTTACAACTTATATTAATCACTCGAGAGAGCTCGAGGAATCCATCGTCACGAGAGAGAGAGAAGAGGCATGTGGAATATAAATGCCTTGCCTAAGGGCAAAATCGTGACGGCTCCAGCGGGGCTCGAACACCGGACCTTTCGCACCTGAAGGGAACGTGCTACCATTGCGCTATCACGACTTCCACCTCCGAAATACAATGTACTGTTATACTATGCTTTATTACTATTTTTATATCGAATGTTATGTTGCTTGTTTGTAATTTGTGAAATAAAATATTCGTATGGTACTATCACGTCAAGTCAAATATGTCATTAAAGACTGTGTAAGATACTAACAAAGTCTTGTCTGTGTTGATAAGTGTTTTTTCGTTGACATGTGGTCTTTGTTGACAGTGAGTTTTGTTAACAGGTGGTCTTTCTTGACAGTGGTCTTTCTTGACAGGTGGTATTTTTTTGACAATAATTCTAGTTGGCAGGTGGTCTGTATTACCAGATCTAGGTTGACAGATGGTCTTTGTTGACAGTGATATTTGTTGACATGTGATTATTATTGACAGGTGGTATTTGTTGACAGTTGTAATTTGGTGACAGTGATCTTTGTTGACAAGTTAAGATACATTGATAATAACTTGACTGGAAACGAACATATTGGTATCTATAGCTCTATAACAGTTAGTCTCCATTCGGAGATCTATGCTTGACTGGACGGTTAGGAAAATATGATTGCTGGCAGACTGGTACTTCTCGTGCGGAGGTCTATGCTTGACTGTACGGTTAGGAAAATATGATTGCTGGCAGACTGGTACTTCTCATGGCATTTTAGACATTAACATGTTTTGAGTATTTAAGCTTTCTATTAGCATTGTTTATATACATGTCTACCAGGCATACGTTTGTTGAGATACTAACTACTAGAAATTGAATCGATTATCTCATCGGTCCAATCAACAAGCAACATATTCAACAAGCAACACAATCGTGCAACCGGCATGGAGCACAATCCCCATGTCACAAAGTCAGCATGAAGTACACTCGTTATGTTACACAATCAACATGCAACACAATCGCGCAACCAGCATGCAACGCAATCACCATGTCACACAGTCAGCATGAAGTACAATCGTTATGTTACACAATCAACATGCAACGCAATCAACATGCAACGCAATCAACATGCAACGCAATCAACATACAACACAATCAACATGCAACGTAATCAACATGCAACACAATCAACATGCAACGCAATCAACAGGCAACACAATCAACATGCAATGCAATCAGCATGCAACGCAAACAACATGCAACGCAATCAATATGCAACGCAATCAGCATGCAACGCAATCAACATGCAACACAATCAACATGCAACGCAATCAACATGCAACGCAATCAACATGAAATACAATCAAATCCAATGCAGTCAACCAACATGCAACGCAATCAACATGAAACGTAATCAAATACAATGCATGCAACACAATCATCATGCAACGCAATCAACATGCAACACAATCAACATGCAACGCAATCAACATGCAACACAATCAACATGCAACACGATCAACATGCAACGCAATCAACATGCAACGCAATCAACATGAAACGTAATCAAATACAATGCATGCAACACAATCAATATGCAACGCCATCAACATGAAACGCAATCAACATGCAACGCAATCAGCATGCAACGCAATCAGCATGCAACGCAATCAACATGCAACGCAATCAATATGCAACGCAATCAGCATGCAACGCAATCAGCATGAACGCAATCAACATGCACCGCAATCAACATGCAACGCAATCAACATGCAACGCAATCAAATCAAATGTATATATGGCCATGCAACAGAAATGTAATTAACTGAATTCAGCTTACTTTTTAAAATACAACTTTATTCATTTTTAACTCGATTGCAAATCGGGTTTACTTTTAAATACTGTTATTAGCTGATGCCATTTTAACATGTGCCCCTTACATGAACAGTGCTGGAGTAGGTCGAACTGGGACATATATAGCTGTCGATCACTTGTTGCAACATATACTAAAGCATGACCAGGTAGACATATACAACACTGTCATGGAGATGAGGTACTGTCGACTAAATATGGTGCAGACAGTGGTAAGTACAACTACAGTCAAACCTGTGTTAGTGGTCACCTCCATTAAGCAGCCAACCTGTATTAAACAGCCAGTTTCCAGGTTCCCAAAATGGTGTTTTGTTATACATTTGACCTCTATTAAGCAGCCACATGTGCTAAGCAGCCACTTTCTGTGATTCCCTTGGATGGCTGCTTAAGACAGGTTTGACTGTATATTCAGTATGTTTGTTTAAACGTATTTATATTGTCCAGTTACATGCGTTATATAACATATTGCACATGTGTATTTAACAAGTAATAGTTCTTTTTTGCGCTTCGTCGCTGTATGAATTGTAAGTGTTTTACACCTAATTTTGCATCCGACTGTGTTTATGTGTTCACGTGTTGTTACCGTTTGTTCAGATCAGCCCCTATTAAATTGTACTGTTCTTGTATGTTAGTTAATATCATTTTGAGGGCTTATCAGACAGTATGGGGTGCTTACATTATTGTCTATTCATAACATAACATAACATATATTTTAAGGTTTAAACATATTTATTCGTTCATTATGCACAGTACATATCTATTGTATAGCTATACAAACGAAAATGGATTTAATCGGAAGCTTAAAGCTTATTGAGATTATCTCCACTATGCTAGTTGCCACTTGCCAAGTTGGTTAAATAATATAGGCATGTATAGCCTACTCCAGGTTTCAGACCCGCACTGCCACCTTGAAGGCGCTTAGCCATTGTAAAACTTATTGATACGTCGCCAATTAATATCTTAGAAGGTGATACTCTTATCCTCGTGATATGTAATGTTACCCTGATGTTATGGGCATGCGCATACGCAGTGCTGCGCAGCTTAGGCATCCAAACACTTTAAACACGACCAATGTAGTTCATACCCCAATGGAAAGTATTAACTAGTGATTTTTATTGAAAACGGAAATCGTTGATCGCAATATGTAAGCAATTAACTTAACATGCTCTGTGTTTACAGGATCAGTATGTATACATTCATGAGTGCATAAAGGCGTATATAACTAACGACGACGACGAAGAAGAAGAGGAGGAGGAGGAGGAGGGCGAAGAGGAGGGGGAACGTATGTGGGAATTGTGGTTATTGTAATGTTTTCATTACTGCAAGCAATGCGTCACAATCACTGAAACCTCATATGTCATGCATACAATAATACCCACTAACATATCTAGAGATTACCATTTCCTTTATTCGGTTGATTCTAATTTGAAATGTCCAAAACGCTATTTTGCTATAATTAATGAAGCTATGTGGCTTTGCACTGCAGCCTATGGACACGGTAGCACTTATGCGAGTCTTGCTGTGAAATCATTTTCCGGCATATTGAAAACTTAACACATTTGGATTTTTCACTTCAAAATATGATACGTCCAACATTAACGCATCTGGCTATTTATCTTTGGATTATGATGAGTCAATGTTAGTTGTGCGGTTTGTGTTGGGGTTTAAAGTCGAACCGTCCACTTACATCATATAGCGACTATCCAGCTAGTATTGAAGGAGGAAGACCTCGGGTGCCCCTCTCAGCAGTATTCAAGAACGGGCGGCACCCAGGTAGGAACCACCGACATTCCGCAAGCCAGCTTGTCCTTTTCTCACCATCAGTTATACACAGTGTAATAGAAGTAGAGGGAAACCACTCGATATGTCCATCATTGTCAATAGTAAAATATGGAAGTCGTGATAGCTCTGTGGATGAACGTTCGCTTCAGGTGCGAAAGGTCTGGAGTTCGAACCCCGCTGGAGCCATTACGATTGTGCCCTTAGGCAAGGCATTTAAATTGCACGTTGCCTCTTCTCTCTCCCTTATGGCGATGGATACCATCAGGAATGAGGTCTCGAGAGTGATTAATATAAGTTGAAAGAACTTGTTTCGCAATCGAGCTAAAATAAATGTGTATAAACTAATATTAAAATATTGTGAACAGTATACAATTCATGCATTTGGTAATTTGCATTTGTGAATACTTACCTACTATTACATATTTTAGATGTCTATGAGAACACACGACCAGGAGCACAAATGGAGCATGCATATGCGAACACAGCATTCAGCAAAATATAAACGACTTGTACAATTTTTACAAATGCGCAGACAAATAAATATCATGACGGCTCAGTGATCCAGTTGCTAACAAGATGGACTTCAATTCCATAGTTTGCGAGTTAAATGAATTTGACGTCGGATCAATGATCCAGTTGCTAACAAGATGGACTTCAATTCCAGAGTTTGCGAGTTAAATGAATAAGACGTCGGATCAATGATCCAGTTGCTAACAAGACAGGCTTCAATTCCAGAGTTTACGAAATAAATGAATAAGACGTCGATTCAATGATCCAGTTGCTAACAAGACAGACTTCAATTCCAGCGTTTGAGAGTTAAATGAATGTGACGTCGGATCAATGATCCAGTTGCTAACAAGATATACTTCAATTCCAGAGTTGCGATTTTAATAAATATAACGTCGGATCAATGATCCAGTTGCTAACAAGATGGACTTCAATTCCAAGGATAGCGAGTTAGACTCCATGTCCAACAATACTTATATTAATATTCGATGGGATAGGACTATAAAAGCGAAGTCTCGTGCATAGATGATCATGTTAAAATATTAAATAAACTTAAGTAAAAACCAAAACAAAGATGCTATATACCTGACATATAAATTAACAAGTGTTGCTTATGGAATGTGGGCGTCTACTGTTTTTCGAAACATCACCCAAACTATTAAATTAATAAATAAATATACATAGTGAGGTCTCTCATCGATAAACGATAAATACACGCTTAGTACAAAAAAACAATTATCATAATTTTAATATAGATCTACTATGGCCCAACGACGTGTTATTTACAAGCATTACTATAAATAGGTTTGGAATACTATGGCCCAACGACGTGTTATTTACAAGCATTACTATAAATAGGTTTGGAATACTATGGCCCAACGACGTGTTATTTACAAGCATTACTATAAATATGTTTGGAATACTATGGCCCAACGACGTGTTATTTACAAGCATTACTATAAATAGGTTTGGAATAAGCCAAATCAATACGTAGGGTGTAATAAATAATCCTGTGTGCCAAGTAATGCATACATAAATGATAATAAACTTCTTTTTACCCGTTATAATAATATTAGCCCTTGCTATCTTTTTCGTGGGAATCACGTTATCGTTGTAGTATAGTATATATAGTTCTGTTTTATTCTAAGTTTATTTAACGTCGCTATAACGTCGTTTCATACTTCCCCCCTTTCTTTTCTTATTCAATTTGTAATAATATCAATGTGATCATGTTTGTGTGACTATGTGATATTCTAAATTATGTCTCCTGTAATTTTAATTTTAATGAAAGGCTATGTACTGTTGTATATTGTTCATGTTCTGTTTTATTGGTTGTATATGTACATAGATGAGACAATAATAAATATTAAAACCAAATCGCTACCAGTTGCCCATTTCAGCGACGGGGAAGTTTACCTAGCAACACCTTTCCTGGGCAGGCTCCAGTGGTTAACCAGTACTTGGTGCACCAGTCTCCTTATGAAACTGAGTACTTTATCATATAGAGAGACAGGGTCTGAGCGGGTCTCGACCCCGTGACCATCAGTCATGATATGTTACAGTGGTATACAACTCCACCACTGAGGCGGACTTTTAATACATATATTAAAATAACATTAAATATAGGTAGGACGAGTCCACGTTGTGCTGCGAATGTCGATAGTATCTTCTTTCTTATCTTCTGGTTTTAAAACAGCACCAACAGCTTCGGCATATCTCGACTCTCCGGCTAGTATTGGCGGAGAAAGACACATGGTGCGGATACGCGCAATATTTCAGTCGTTGGTATATTGTACCTGATCAGTCATATACATATATTTTTAACACCGATACCATTAATTGGGCCGTATTGAGTTTCTGATAATATCATATTGCCAGAAGTAAATTAGTGAAAAATCGACAGACTGGAACCTACATAGAAATCAGAGAACACGCAATCGTGTGTGCATATACATATACTCTAAAACCGTTAAAATTAGACCACATACAGGTCTTCGAAAAGGTGGTTTTATTAGCGAAGCACGGAAAAGGGGACATTTTGAAAAAACATTATCTACCAACCTCCACCTGGCGGAGATATGGGGGTACTTTAGGCAAGTAATACTAGCAGGGCGTTGGAGGTATTGCGAACATTCTGAAAAGTTATGATAACTTTTATATAACCCATAAGCTTCGTATCACTTCTGTGGTGTTCTAATGATCTCCAACCTAACTTGGTTGCTTTTGGGTGACATTTAAATAGTGGGAGTAGTCAGAATTTACCATCTTATTCAGGCGCGTAGCTGCCATTAGGCCAAACGGCCCGGGCCTGCACATCATTTTGACCAAAAAAAAAAAATATATATATCATGTTTATTTGTTATAAAAACATGTCCGAATTTGTCTTTTAAATGCAGCAGAATGCTGGAAATTGCATCCTAACGACCAAAACATTCCCCCTAGCAACCTCGTTACACTCACTCAACAGTCTTTACCCGGGCCTGCACATGATTTGCCTCCTGGCTACGCCCCTGTTATTGCACGGCTCTGGGCCATCTCGATTTTATTAATGTTCCATTTTATATATGGTGACCAAACTGATGAGGTATATGCGAGTTGTGGACAGACAAGTGTTTTGTTAGCCAAGGACTAAACATGTTCATTTATATGATAATGCCTCTCCGGATGAAGTACATTGTTCGGTTTGCTGCGGTGCTGACCCTGTCAATGATAGAGTTGCAAGAAATGGTGTTTGAACATTCCACACCTAGATATTTAGTGTGTGACATGGATTGTTGTACAAGCTGTTTCTCCGTGAAATGTATACTCCTATTAAATGGGGGCATTGTTTGTTTTTCTAGAAATACGTATGTATAGTTTGGAGGATCCTATCTTCTGAAAGAGAGTTAATTGATGATAAGACTGCAAAGATAAAGTGGAAATCGTGATAGCGTAGCGGTTGCGCGTTCTTTCCATGTACGAAAAACATGGAGTTCGAGCCCCACTGGAGCCGTTACAAATGTGCCCGCTCTTAGGCAAGGCATTTAAATCCTACGTTGCCTCTTCTCTATCCCTCGTGGCGATGGATTCCATCAGGAATTAGTTCTGGAGAGTGATTAATATAAGTTGCAAGAACTTGTTTCGCAATCAAGCTAAAATAGGCAACGACACACAACTATGCAGACACTGTATCCTAACAGGAAATCACCCAAACGTGTACCCCAAGGTGATGAGAAGAGGGGTAGTCCAAGACGGTCCTTTTCCAGACGAACAACAGCCATTTTTCGAAATTCGTTTTAAACATTTTAGAACTGCTGTAATTTCATGGTCTGAGCTCTCATTGACCGGCAGTACAATAGTTCTATGTGTGTTTTACGTTTATTTATCGTCGATACCGGCTGTCCATATGAGCGACGCCTGCTGAAGAGATAAGTAATTTTAGATTTTGGAGGATATTGCAATGATACAGACAGAGACCCATTCCAGAGTCTCCTCTGGTTCATTTACGTGCACGGTGTAGGCCTACAGCAACGACATGGGAGCTCTGTTTAAAGTCCCATCTGAAAGACTGTTAATTTTATCAGAGTGTTACCACTGGACTACAAATCCGTTTGTTACAATAGTTCGTTTTTAGCTTTCGACTTTATTTCCTTTGGCGAACACACATTCTACTTTGAGGTGTAAAGTTACCCCTTTGGCCTCAAATAAACAGGATGTAAGTCGTGCGTGGTCCACGTCGAGGTGAAGCCCCTATGGGAGAGATACTGAATGTCATGTAATGATTGGCCTCGATCTAACTCCGTGTTGTGTTACTGTAGTTGACCCACGTCTCATTGTGCCATGAGTGACATGTCTGCTGTTCGATTAACGCAGTGGTTAGCGCGCTCGCTTCTCACCAGTGCAACCCGGGTTCGATCCTCGAACCGGGAATTATGTGAGATGATACCGTCGTCGCCAGATCGTGGGTTTTCTCCGGGTACTCCTGTTTCCTCCCACACGAATGACCACATATATATGCTTTCAACCGCGCCAACGAGAGTGATTAATATAACTTGTTAAAACTTGCTTCGCAATTGTTGTAAAATAAATAAAGTTTAAAATTTCTGCTCAAATAAGTAATAATAATTTAGCAATAATTATTATGCAGAGAGTATCTTTAAAGTTAAATAATGATTGGGGAAATCTCTAAAATACCTAATTAACCATAACGTATGTCCCTTTGCTCGTGACGTCACACACGAACCGCTGTTTTGGCACAGGATTACGGGGGTGTATCTAAAATAGTTTACCCCAACTCTCATTGATTATGGAAGGGCCATTTTTCTAATGTTTGCCAATAAGTGGACTGACCCATTTACACTGTCATTTTACATACAGCTGGCTCAGTTTATATCGAATTTCGTTTAGTCAAACTTCGGTTATGTCGAAGTATTTTGTTCCGTGCGACGGAATTCGACATAACGGATGTAGACTGTATATGTAGTGTAAATAGTTAATTAATATCTCGTCTGATTAATGCATGTATATGAAGTGTAGAAATGTATTGTCTAATATATTAAATATAAAACATGGTTACATTAATTTCCTTAAGATGAGATTTCCCCACACAACTAGCCCAGTTGTAAATTAAAAATAGTTAGCTCTTAAAGCAGTTCAACAACAATAAATGGTTTTAGAAATGTATTCTAACTTGCACGAAATATCACGTACATATCGAGACCACTTGGTTTAAGACACCACTTTTACCACTTTTACAGTTCCCGTTTATCTTGTTAAAGAATAAATTAGTCGGTATTCAGCGGCCATTTCTACTTCGATATTACCGAGTTTGCTCTTCCCTTTGGCGGTTTCTTAATAAACATGATACCAACTTGTTAATAATAGAACACACAAGGAAATAAAAGCACAATAGCATAACAGCATAACTTGCAAATGGTGAATGATGAATGCGTGATGGATGAACAATTGAATTAAGTAAGTCATACATGTAATTGTATTCAAACTGTATGCAAATATTACATGAATTTTGAAATATGATAACACGGAAGTTCACAAATGATCGACTCGCTGTTATTCACGTAAAGCAGTTAAGATGACCCACAACTCCTGTTAGTTTAATGCTTTCCTCAGCTGCATGCTTTCATTACAGTTAATTAAAACTTATTCACATAAATAAATTTATATACACTCTTTCATAATTTAAGAACATTTTGTAATACTATGCTGTCATGGGGGAAATCCAAATACCCTTTTAGCTTTCGAGTTATTCCATCTTTTCTTGTATATTAATGTATCTATGTTTAATCTATTAAGGCACTACTTTATAGGAAACGTGATCGTAATGTTAAACGTTCACAAAATGTATTGATGATTTTGTAAATAATACCCAACCAATTTACAAATAAGTTCTCATAAACTAGTTCATTTGAGGATAGACTGTTAGTTTTATCAGGATATTTTACCTAGGTTCCTGGTTTTACCTCTGTTCCTGGTTTTACCTTGGTTCCTGGTTTTACCTTGGTTCCTGGTTTTACCTAGGTTCCCGGTTTTACCTAGGTTCCTGGTTTTACCTAGGTTCCTGGTTTTACCTAGGTTCCTGGTTTTACCTAGGTTCCCGGTTTTACCTAGGTTCCTGTTTTTACCTAGGTTCCTGGTTTTACCTAGGTTCCTGGTTTACCTAGGTTCCGGTTTTACCTAGGTTCCCGGTTTTACCTAGGTTCCCGGTTTTACCTAGGTTCCCGGTTTTACCTAGGTTCCCGTTTTACCTAGGTTCCTGGTTTTACCTAGGTTCCCGGTTTTACCTAGGTTCCCGGTTTTACCTAGGTTCCCGTTTTACCTAGGTTCCTGGTTTTATTCACCATCCGAATGAATAATTTATATTGAAAAATGGAAATATATGACAGTAATCACGAGGTATAATCCTAGGAGTGCAACATATTATACGTCAAAGCTACATGTACAGTCCTTTCATACAGTCAAACCTGTATTCAGAGAAGACACGAGGGACACACAATACATATAGAGGGCTCACTATATTGCATGTACGGACCAATACATATAGAGGGCTCACTATATTATATGTCCGGACCAATACATATAGAGGGCTCACTCTGTTGCATGTACGGACCAATGCATAGTGAGGGGTCACTATATTACATGTCCGGACCAATACATATAGAGGGCTCACTATAGTGCATGTCCAGACCAATACATATAGAGGGCTCACTATGTTGCATGTACGGAACAATGCATAGTGAGGGGTCACTATATTACATGTCCGGACCAATACATATAGAGCGCTCACTATATTGCATGTCCAGACCAATACATATAGAGGGCTCACTATATTATATGTCCGGACCAATACATATAGAGGGCTCACTATATTACATGTCCGGACCAATACATATAGAGGGCTCACTATATTACATGTACGGACCAATGCATAGTGAGGGGTCACTATATTACATGTCCGGACCAATACATATAGAGGGCTCACTATATTGCATGTACGGACCAATGCATAGTGAGGGCTCACAATATTATATGTACGGACCAATACATATAGAGGGCTCACTATATTACATGTCCGGACCAATATATATAGAGGGCTCACTATATTACATGTCCGGACCAATACATATAGAGGGCTCAATATATTACATGTCCGGACCAATACATATAGAGGGCTCACTATATTATATGTCCGGACCAATACATATAGAGGGCTCACTATATTATATGTCCGGACCAATACATATAGATGGCTCACTATATTATATGTCCGGACCAATACATATAGAGGGCTCACTATATTATATGTCCGGACCAATACATACAGAGGGCTCACTATATTATATGTCCGTACCAATACATATAGAGGGCTCACTATATTATATGTCCGGACCAATACATATAGAGGGCTCACTGTATTACATGTCCGGACCAATACATATAGAGGGCTCACTATATTACATGTCCATACCAATACATATAGAGGGCTCAATATATTACATGTCCAGACCAATACATATACAGGGCTCACTATATTACATGTCCGGACCAATACATATACAGGGCTCACTATATTACATGTACGGATCAATACATATACAGGGCTCACTATATTATATGTCCGGACCAATACATATAGAGGGCTCACTATATTATATATCCGGACCAATACATATAGAGGACTCACTATATTACATGTCCGTACCAATACATATAGAGGGCTCAATATATTACATGTCCGGACCAATACATATAGAGGGCTCACTATATTACATGTCCGTACCAATACATATAGAGGGCTCACTATATTATATGTCCTGACCAATACATATAGAGGGCTCACTATATTATGTGTCCGGACCAATACATATAGAGGGCTCACTATATTACATGTACGGACCAATACATATAGAGGGCTCACTATATTACATGTCCGGACCAATACATATAGAGGGCTCACTATATTATATGTCCGGACCAATACATATAGAGGGCTCAATATATTACATGTCCGGACCAATAGATATAGATGGCTCACTATATTATATGTCCGGACCAATACATATAGAGGGCTCACTATATTATATGTCCGGACCAATACATATAGAGGGCTCACTATATTATATGTCCGTACCAATACATATAGAGGGCTCACTATATTACATGTCCGTACCAATACATATAGAGGGCTCAATATATTACATGTCCGGACCAATACATATACAGGGCTCACTATATTACATGTCCGGACCAATACATATAGAGGGCTCACTATATTACATGTACGGATCAATACATATACAGGGCTCACTATATTATATGTCCGGACCAATACATATAGAGGGCTCACTATATTATATGTCCGGACCAATACATATAGAGGACTCACTATATTACATGTCCGTACCAATACATATAGAGGGCTCACTATATTACATGTCCGTACCAATACATATAGAGGGCTCACTATATTATATGTCCGGACCAATACATATAGAGGGCTCACTATATTATATGTCCGGACCAATACATATAGAGGGCTCACTATATTACATGTCCGGACCAATACATATAGAGGGCTCACTATATTATATGTCCGGACCAATACATAGAGGGCTCACTATATTACATGTCCGGACCAATACATATAGAGGGCTCACTATATTACATGTACGGACCAATACATATAGAGGGCTCACTATATTATATGTCCGGACCAATACATATAGAGGGCTCACTATATTATATGTCCGGACCAATACATATAGAGGGCTCACTATATTATATGTCCGGACCAATACATATAGAGGGCTCACTATATTATATGTCCGGACCAATACATATAGAGGGCTCACTATATTACATGTCCACCAATACATAAGGGCTCATATATTAATGTCCGACCAATCATATAAGGGCCTTTATGTCGGACCATACATATAGAGGGCTCACTATATTACATGTACGGACCAATACATATAGAGGGCTCACTATATTACATGTCCGGACCAATACATATAGAGGGCTCACTATATTACATGTCCGGACCAATACATATAGAGGGCTCACTATATTACATGTCCGGACCAATACATATAGAGGGCTCACTATATTATATGTCCGGACCAATACATATAGAGGGCTCACTATATTATATGTCCGGACCAATACATATAGAGGGCTCACTATATTATATGTCCGGACCAATACATATAGAGGGCTCACTATATTATATGTCCGGACCAATACATATAGAGGGCTCACTATATTATATGTCCGGACCAATACATATAGAGGGCTCACTATATTATATGTCCGGACCAATACATATAGAGGGCTCACTATATTATATGTCCGGACCAATACATATAGAGGGCTCACTATATTACATGTACGGACCAATACATATAGAGGGCTCACTATATTATATGTCCGGACCAATACATATAGAGGGCTCACTATATTATATGTCCGGACCAATACATATAGAGGGCTCACTATATTATATGTCCGGACCAATACATATAGAGGGCTCACTATATTATATGTCCGGACCAATACATATAGAGGGCTCACTATATTATATGTCCGGACCAATACATAGAGGGCTCACTATATTATGTCCGGACCAATACATATAGAGGGCTCACTATATTATATGTACGGACCAATACATATAGAGGGCTCACTATATTATATGTACTGACCAATACATATAGAGGGCTCACTATATTATATGTACGGACCAATACATATAGAGGGCTCACTATATTACATGTCCGGACCAATACATATAGAGGGCTCACTATATTATATGTACTGACCAATACATATAGAGGGCTCACTAACTTATATGTACGGACCAATACATATAGAGGGCTCACTATATTACATGTCCGGACCAATACATATAGAGGGCTCACTATATTACATGTCCGGACCAATACATATAGAGGGCTAACTATATTACATGTCCAGACCAATATATATAGAGGACACTCTATATTATATGTCCGGACCAATACATATAGAGGGCTCACTATATTATATGTCCGGACCAATACATAGTGAGGGCTCACTATATTATATGTCCGGACCAATACATAGTGAGGGCTCACTATATTACATGTCCGGACCAATACATATAGAGGGCTCACGATATTACATGTACGGACCAATACATATAGGGGGCTCACTATATTACATGTCCGGACCAATCAATACATATAGGGGGCTCACTATATTACATGTACGGACCAATACATATAGAGGGCTCACTATATTACATGTCCGGACCAATACATATAGAGGGCTCACTATATTATATGTCCGGACCAATACATATAGAGGGCTCACTATATTATATGTCATGACCAATACATATAGAGGGCTCACTATATTATATGTCCGGACCAATACATATAGAGGGCTCACTATATTAAATGTACGGACCAATACATATAGAGGGCTCACTATATTACATGTCCGGACCAATACATATAGAGGGCTCACTATATTACATGTCCGGACCAATACATATAGAGGGCTCACTATATTACATGTCCGGACCAATACATATAAAGGGCTCACTATATTACATGTATGGACCAATACATATAGAGGGCTCACTATATTACATGTCCGGACCAATACATACAGAGGGCTCACTATATTATATGTCCGGACCAATACATATAGAGGGCTCACTATATTACATGTACGGACCAATACATATAGAGAGCTCACTATATTATAATTCCGGACCAATAAACATAGAGGGCTCACTATATTATATGTACGGACCAATACATATAGAGGGTTCACTATATTTCATGTCCGAACCAATACATATACAGGGCTCACTATATTATATGTCCGGATCAATACATATAGAGGGCTCACTATATTATATGTACGGACCAATACATATAGAGGGCTCACTATATTATATGTCCGGACCAATACATATAGAGGGCTCACTATATTATATGTACTGACCAATACATATAGAGGTCTCACTATATTATATGTACGGACCAATACATATAGAGGGCTCACTATATTACATGTCCGGACCAATACATATAGAGGGCTCACTATATTTTATGTCCGGACCAATACATATAGAGGGCTCACTATATTTTATGTCCGGACCAATACATATAGAGGGCTCACTATATTGTATGTCCGTACTAATACATATACAGGGCACACTATATTACATGTCCGGACCAATACATATAGGGGGCTCACTATATTACATGTAATGACCAATACATATAGAGGGCTCACTATATTACATGTCCCGATCAATACATATAGAGGGCTCACTATATTATGTGTACGGACCAATACATAGTGAGGGCTCACTATATTATATGTACGGACCAATACATATAGAGGGCTCACTATATTATATGTCCGGACCAATACATATAGAGGGCTCACTATATTATATGTACTGACCAATACATATAGAGGGCTCACTAACTTATATGTACGGACCAATACATATAGAGGGCTCACTATATTACATGTCCGGACCAATACATATAGAGGGCTCACTATATTACATGTCCGGACCAATACATATAGAGGGCTCACTATATTACATGTCCGGACCAATACATATAGAGGGCTCACTATATTATATGTCCGGACCAATACATATAGAGGGCTCACTATATTATATGTCCGGACCAATACATATAGAGGGCTCACTATATTATATGTCCGGACCAATACATATAGAGGGCTCACTATATTACATGTCCGGACCAATACATATAGAGGGCTCACTATATTACATGTCCGGACCAATACATATAGAGGGCTCACTATATTACATGTCCGGACCAATACATATAGAGGGTCACTATATTACATGTAAGGACCAATACATATAGAGGGCTCACTCTATTACATGTCCGGACCAATACATAGTGAGGGCTCACTATATTACATGTCCGGACCAATACATATAGAGGGCTCACTATATTACATGTACGGACCAATACATATAGGGGGCTCACTATATTACATGTCCGGACCAATCAATACATATAGGGGGCTCACTATATTACATGTACGGACCAATACATATAGAGGGCTCACTATATTACATGTCCGGACCAATACATATAGAGGGCTCACTATATTACATGTCCGGACCAACACATATAGAGGGCTGACTCTATTACATGTACGGGCCAATACATATAGAGGGCTCACTATATTACATGTCCGGACCAATACATATAGAGGGCTCACTATATTATATGTCCGGACCAATACATATAGGGGGCTCACTATATTACATGTCCGGACCAATAAATACATATAGGGGGCTCACTATATTAAATGTACGGACCAATACATATAGAGGGCTCACTATATTACATGTCCGGACCAATACATATAGAGGGCTCACTATATTACATGTACGGACCAATACATATAGAGGGCTCACTATATTACATGTCCGGACCAATACATATAGAGGGCTCACTATATTATATGTCCGGACCAATACATATAGAGGGCTCACTATATTACATGTACGGACCAATACATATAGAGAGCTCACTATATTATAAGTCCGGACCAATAAACATAGAGGGCTCACTATATTATATGTACGGACCAATACATATAGAGGGTTCACTATATTTCATGTCCGAACCAATACATATACAGGGCTCACTATATTATATGTCCGGATTAATACATATAGAGGGCTCACTATATTATATGTACGGACCAATACATATAGGGGGCTCACTATATTACATGTCCGGACCAATCAATACATATAGGGGGCTCACTATATTACATGTACGGACCAATACATATAGAGGGCTCACTATATTACATGTCCGGACCAATAATACATATAGAGGGCTCACTATATTACATGTACGGACCAATACATATAGAGGGCTCACTATATTACATGTCCGGACCAATACATATAGAGGGCTCACTATATTACATGTCCGGACCAATACATATAGAGGGCTGACTATATTACATGTACGGACCAATACATATAGAGGGCTCACTATATTACATGTCCGGACCAATACATATAGAGGGCTCACTATATTATATGTCCGGACCAATACATATAGGGGGCTCACTATATTACATGTCCGGACCAATCAATACATATAGGGGGCTCACTATATTAAATGTACGGACCAATACATATAGAGGGCTCACAATATTACATGTCCGGACCAATACATATAGAGGGCTCACTATATTACATGTCCGGACCAATACATATAGAGGGCTCACTATATTATATGTCCGGACCAATACATATAGATGGCTCACTGTATTACATGTACGGACCAATACATATAGAGAGCTCACTATATTATAAGTCCGGACCAATAATCATAGAGGGCTCACTATATTATATGTACGGACCAATACATATAGAAGGTTCACTATATTACATGTCCGGACCAATACATATACAGGGCTCACTATATTATATGTTCGGATCAATACATATAGAGGGCTCACTATATTATATGTACGGACCAATACATATAGAGGGCTCACTATATTATATGTCCGGACCAATACATATAGAGGGCTCACTATATTATATGTACTGACCAATACATATAGAGGGCTCACTCTATTATATGTACGGACCAATACATATAGAGGGCTCACTATATTACATGTCCGGACCAATACATATAGAGGGCTCACTATATTACATGTCCGGACCAATACATATAGAGGGCTCCCTATATTACATGTCCAGACCAATACATATAGAGGGCTCTCTATATTATATGTCCGGACCAATACATATAGAGAGCTCACTATATTATATGTCCGGACCAATACATAGAGAGGGCTCACTATATTATATGTCCGGACCAATACATATAGAGGGCTCACTATATTGTATGTCCGTACTAATACATATACAGGGCACACTATATTATATGTCCGGACCAATACATAGAGGGCTCACTATATTATATGTCCGTCCTAATACATATACAGGGCTCACTATATTATATGTCCGGACCAATACATATAGAGGGCTCACTATATTATATGTCCGGACCAATACATATAGAGGGCTCACTATATTATATGTCCGTACTAATACATATACAGGGCTCACTATATTATATGTCCGGACCAATACATATAGAGGGCTCACTATATTATATGTCCGTACCAATACATATAGAGGGCTCACTATATTATATGTACGGACCAATACATATAGAGGGCTCACTATATTATATGTCGACAATACATATAGAGGGCTCACTATATTATATGTCGGACCAATACATATAGAGGGCTCACTATATTATATGTCCGGACCAATACATATAGAGGGGTTACTATATTATATGTCCGGACCAAGAGGGCTCACTATATTACATGTCCAAACCAATACATAGTGAGGGGTCACTATATTACATGTCCGACCATCACTGGCTTTTCTATTACCTCCTTTGGCAGGTAAAGTCCGATTTATCCCTAAATGTATAGCGGTCCTTTCAATTGGAATCCTTTGATTTTATAGTTGTTCCATAACCAGATATTGCGTTATGATAAATGTGATTTTATCCAAATCATGTTAGTTAATTGATAATTTGTTGTTACAGATTTGTTACCCATTGGATATACTGTAGGATATATTTCGATATATAGTAACATAATAATTATAATATTAGAAAGTGGAAGAAAATTGATAACATCTTGTGCAAAGGAAACAACGATAAAAACAGAGGAAACAAATTAAGAGGACCTACATATTTTAGGCAGTATTCAGGGACAGTAACTGACCGATGTCTCTCATTAGTTATAAATAACTGGCATTTCATACCTCGATGAAAATGCAGAAACGGAACACTCAATTGTTATAACTACACCTACTATTTGGTTTTTAACTCTTTATGCTAACGTGACCAATTCCAGAATCTCCTCTGGTTCTTTTACGTGCACTGTGTAAAGCACCGACACGAGACCTCGGTTTAACGTCCCATCTGAAAGAGTGTTAATTTTATTAGGGTCAGACGGGGATCGAACCTGCGATTCCTGGATTACCAGTCCAGCGTGTTACCACTGGACTACAGATCCATCTGTTGTGCCTCTTCTAAAACTTATGATGCCTAATCTCGACTGGGAGTTTGAACATGACAAGATCCTGTCTTTCATTCTAATCCTTTTCTGTGTTCTGATATGTCTAATGTATGCATTGTTCAAACTGTATAATATTGGGTAATAAATTCAAATATATCTGTAAATTATTTGTTACATATTTAGTTTAGCTCTGTTGTGAAACAAGTTATTACAAAATCGTTCTCGACACCTCATTCCTGATCGATGATATACATCGCCATGAGGGAGAGAGAAGAGACAATATGGAATGTAAGTCCCTCGCCTAATGGACCACTCGTAACGGCTACAATCGGGCGCTAAATCCGGGCTCTCACAAGGCCGAAGCGAACTCACTACCACTGCGCTATAGCGACTTCCATATTATTATACCACAGGACCTTGAACGTTTATCCATAAGCCACCAAATTTCAAGTTCCTGTGATTATGTGCACCATACACATAATTATTGGGAGTTTTAAAATAGATATCAAAATGGATAAAATTATGGAACATTTCGGAGTGCGCCCTTCTACTTTAAACCGAATCTAATATTGGCATGACTTGTGGTCTTGCCTGATAACGAGCTTATTTACCCACGCCGCTGTCGAACCACGTGGGCGAGCGTGCCGTCCAACCCATGTGTGTATGGATACATGTATTACACATATGATTGTGATTGTATTTATGTATACATACACATTAAATTATAATTAAACTAAACACATTTAAACAGATTAGCGCAGTGGTTAGCGCGCTCGCTTCTCACCAATGCAACCCAGGTTCGATCCTCGGACCGAGAAGTATGTGAGATGGTACGGTGGTCGCCAGATCGGACAGGTGGGGTTTCTCCGGGTACTGCAGTTTCCTCCCACACGAATGACCACATTTACGGTTTCATCCGCACCAATGAGAGTGATTAATATATATATATATATAAGTTGTTAGAACTTGCTTCCAATCGTTGTAAAAATAAAATAAATAAAAACATTTAAACTTTAAATTTAAACAGATACACTAACATTATCAACGTATATCCTTCGACCACACAGTATTGTACATGTATAGACTATAAGGCATTTCTAACCTATTCTGATGACGAGATGAACATCGGATGACGATAAAATATTGGAGGTTTTCTCAAGTTTATTGTACAATATAAAATTAATGCAAGGGGTTATTTATTTTGTGAGGCGTACACTATAATGTGAACTGTACATTACTGTCCTTTGTAGTTAGCATGACTGTGTAGGATTTCTATATGGACTGTTGCCTTCTATTTATCTGGGTTAGCCATGCCAGTAAAATGAAAACCTCACACATCCAAGCCAACTTGTAACGACAATAATTCAAAGAAAAGAAATCGGATATAGCCATACTATTTTATTTTATTTCTTAAAGAATCAGTTCCATTTGCTTGCGCCTACACACAACGAAACACATATGGACACCGTTTGGGACAACATATTTCTGGGGTTTCTCCACACAGTACCAACACATCTATAACATTTGATATCTGCCATATCATGCTCTACGCGCACTCTGTATTTTGTGATATATCTATTTAGTTTACGACACTTTTGTCTTTCTCCTGGCTGCTTTCGAGGTATATGCGTTCATAACATAATCGCGATTAGGGTAGATTTTTGTCGCCTAAAATAAGCAAATCGTCTGGAAAATGTAAGTCTGATCCAACCTGTTTCATCAAGCCGTATTGTTGGGCATCGCAATATGACCTAGATATCCACTCTCGATGTGTCGATGCACATCAACCACCACATGTGAGTGCATGTAATGATAGTTACGGTGACCCGACTAATACCGTTATTGTGGTTCCATTTCTTGTCGATACATTTGATGGGACGTTCCATCGATAACAACCACAGCCATGTGCAGTTTTGCCCATGTACTCTCCATAGCCATTCAACCATTGAAACCCAAACAACAAAATGCCTTAACTTGTCATAAATCAGTGGGATAATATGTCTGACTTCAAGACTCACAGTGCCAACACTTACACCAAACATAGTGGCCAACACATGGTATGTTGGATATGTTCTTGCCCAAATCATAAACAATAATGTTCTGTTCCTTGCTGACAGCAAGACGGTAGTCTAAAGGATATATATATAATTTACACATCCCCAATCATGATAACCAGCCCGCGCCAGTACAGATTGATAACCAGCCCGTGCCAGTACAGGATGATAACCAGCCCGTGCCAGTACAGGGTGATAACCAGCCCGCGCCAGTACAGGATGATAACCAGCCCGTGTCAGTACAGGATGATAACCAGCCCGTGCCAATACAGGATGATAACCAGCCCGTGCCAGTTCAGGGTGATAACCAGCCCGCGCCAGTACAGGATGATAACCAGGCCGTGCCAGAACAGGGTGATAACCAGCCCGCGCCAGTACAGGATGATAACCAGCCCGTGCCAGTACAGGATGATAACCAGCCCCCGCCAGTAGAGGATGATAACCAGCCGCGCCAATACAGGGTGATAACCAGATTGCGCCAGTACAGGATGATAACCAGCCTGTGCCAGTACAGGATGCTAGACAGCCAAGAGCAGACGGCCGTGCCCCACGGAGGGCGGATAACCAGGTCGCCCGTGCTCCTTAAAGAGCGGCTGGTCGTCGTGCTACTGCAGCCGGAGATCGTCGCGACAACATCCCTGCGAATCTAAGTTCTGACGATGAGCAAGTCGAGCCCCCGTGTCGTCGGTGAGGACCTGCGGATCCAATCCGCGAGAACAACGAATTGCACAATGACTTTATGAGAAACACATTACACTACTACAAGATTATGGATTGGATTAGAATTGAATATAAAAAATGCGACACCTGCTTATTGATTTATATTTTATTTGAAAGAAACCAGTGTTTAGTTTGGCTTATTAAATTTATATTTTGAGATAACCCCTACACAGGTGAGTGCGTCTCCTTAATCCGGTGTACATCTCGTCATCAGAATAGGTTAGAAATGCCTATAAAGGCATTCAGGAAGACACTGTCGCTACATGTTAAAATGTGTGTGATTTAATGTAAATCAGTGAAACAGGAAGTAGCATTAGAGACGGAACTATTTAAATCATTGGCGGTGTTCTTTGTTCCCGAGAAAATTATCAAATTATTCCTGCGGACTGCGCAAACGCAATTCATTCGACCAATTCTTCTTCAGACCTGACAGGAAAAATAGACAGTAAGTTGTGACATTTGTTCTTTACGTTGTTGCTATATAATTTCAGCAGTTTCTCTTAGCTTGAGCCTTGTACCTATGCATGCGCCATGAGGATAGAGGATGGGTGGGGTATTTTCAACCGGAAGTCAATCTCACCGCAGCTTCATTCTGGGGCATTTTAAGGCATGTATTAATGAGAAATAAGGAATGTATGTGTGCAGTTATGAAAAAATTACATTCACTAATTAAAAAGTAATGAAATACAGACTTATTTTAATATACGGTGTGTTTGCTGCGCATCATACACTTCCGCCCTTACCCATCATCTTTTATTGCATTTCTTCGCATTATTTTCATATGGTGTCAATAGGAAGCTACGCCCCTGGTTTTACACGTCAGGTAGCGTTATAAATGCGTTTTTAGTTCGCATATTCGAAATAGTGTACGCTTCCTGTCATTTTGGTTATCAAAGTGTTATTGCACAAGCCCTGTATCTCTTGCCCCACTCAGACAGTGGGCGTGTTTTGATAATTGACACATTTGTACCACATCGATGTATAAGATGCTTCAATATCTCATCAAACATCTTCGGAAGTCGTGATAGCGCAGAGGTAGCGCGTTCGATTCAGATGCGAAAAGGCCCGGAGTTTGAGCCGCACTGTAACCGTTACGAGTGTGCCCTTATTCAATGCATTTGAATTCCACGTTGCCTCTTCTCTCTCCCTCGTGGCTATGGATTTCATCAGGAATGAGGTCTCGAGAGTGATTAATATAAGTTGTAGGAACATATTTCGCAATCGAGCTGAACTAAATTTGTATAAACTGACAACCATTGTAGCTTTGAGCAAACATGACACCCTTGTAATCTATTCATAAGATGTTTCAGTTTGTCCTTATTAAGCTTTTTTTTTTACGAAATTCAGGTTCACGATTTATGTCACGTTCACTAATCTCTTCAACTACTCAATTTTCATGACGACATTGAAACTTGTAATGTCTTAGTTTATACACATTTATTTGAGCTCGATTGCAAAACAGGTTCTTACTATTTAAATATGTGATTAAATCATTACGGTGTTCTTTGCTCCCGAGAAAATTATCAAATTATTCCTGCGGACTGCAGCAAACGAAATTCATTCGTCCAATTCTTCTTCAGACCTGACAGGAAAAATAGACAGTAAGTTGTGACATTTGTTCTTTACGTTGTTGCTATATAATGTTCAGTTTGAGAAGTTTCTCTTAGCTTGAGCCTTGTACCTATGCATGCGCCATGAGGATAGAGGATGGGTGGGGTATTTTCAACCGGAAGTCAATCTCACCGCAGCTTCATTCTGTGGCATTTTAAGGCATGTATTAATGAGAAATAAGGAATGTATGTGTGCAGTTATGAAAAAGCTACATTCACTAATTAAAAAGTAATGAAATACAGACTTATTTTAACATACGGTGTGTTTGCTGCGCATCATACACTTCCGCCCTTACCCATCATCTTTTATTGCATTTCTTCGCATTATTTTCATATGGTGTCTATAGGAAGCTACGCCTCTGGTTTTACATGTCACGTAGCATTGTAAATGCGTTTTTAGTTCGCATATTCGAAATAGTGTACTTTCCTGTTTTTTTGGTTATCAAAGTGTTATTGCACAATCGCTGTATCTCTTGCCACACACTCAGACAGTGGGCGTGTTTTGATAATTGACACATTTGTACCACATCGATGTGTAAGATGCTTCAATGTCTCATCAAACATCTTCGGAAGTCGTGATAGCGCAGAGGTAGCGCGTTCGATTCAGATGCGAAAAGGCCCGGAGTTTGAGCCTCACTGTAACCGTTACGAGTGTGCCCTTATTCAATGCATTTGAATTCCACGTTGCCTCTTCTCTCTGCCTCGTGGCTATGTAATTCCATCAGGAATGATGTCTCGAGAGTGATTAATATAAGGTGTAGAAACATAATTCGCAATCGAGCTGAACTAAATTTGTATAAACTAACAACCATTGTAGCTTTGAGGAAACATGACACCCTTGTATTCTATTCATAAGATGTTTCAGTTTGTCCTTATTTATTAAGCTTTTTGTTTTACGAAATTCAGGTTCACGATTTATGTCACGTTCACTAATCTCTTCAACTACTCAATTTTCATAACGACATTGAAACTTGTAATGTCTTAGTTTATA
Source organism: Archivesica marissinica (assembly GCA_014843695.1). NCBI lineage: Eukaryota > Metazoa > Mollusca > Bivalvia > Venerida > Vesicomyidae > Archivesica > Archivesica marissinica. The sequence continues at coordinate 11,535,556 of CM026387.1, read as the reverse complement.
CACATTTATTTTAGCTCGATTGCGAAACAGGTTCTTACAACTTACATGTATATTAATCACTCTCGAGACCTAATTCCTGAATTCATCGCCATGAAGGAGAGAGAAGAAGCAACGTGGACTTTAAATACCTTGCCTAAGGGCACAATTATTCGTCTTTCTATTTCTCATTTTCGTCTTTACATTAACATGTCCGACCTATCTAATTTCGAAATTTCGGTTTATCATAATTTTGCACTACAGCAAGCAGACTCCTTTCATTTGTACTACAGCAAGCATACTGCTTTCATTTGCACTACAGCAAGCATACTGCTTTTCATTTGCATTACAGCAAGCAGACTGCTTTCATTTACACTACAGCAAGCAGACTGCTTTCATTTACACTACAGCAAGCAGACTGCTTTCATTTACATTACAGCAAGCAGACTGCTTTCATTTACACTACAGCAAGCAGACTGCTTTCATTTAACCTACAGAAAGCAGGCAGCTTTCATTTACACTACAGCAAGCAGACTGCTTACATTTACACTACAGCAAGCAGACTGCTTACATTTACACTACAGCAAGCAGACTGCTTACATTTACACTACAGCAAGCAGACTGCTTTCATTTAAACTACAGCAAGCAGACTGCTTACATTTACACTACAGCAAGCAGACTGCTTACATTTACACTACAGCAAGCAGACTGCTTTCATTTACACTACAGCAAGCAGACTGCTTACATTTACACTACATCAAGCAGACTGCTTACATTTACACTACAGCAAGCAGACTGTCAATAATTACTACGTTGGTACGCATCAAACAAATACTCGGATATGGCGAATCACGATAGCCTGTTATATACATGGTAAGCACAATACCCATCCTCTTTTCGTACTGATTGTCGTTTAAAGCACTTATATGGCGTTCTGAGTGACGCTTTAAGCATTTGGATGGCCTACTGAGTGTCGCTTTAAGCATTTGGATGGCCTACTGAATGTCGCTTTAACCACATGTATGACGTACCGAGTGTCGTTTTAAGCATTTTGATGACTTACTGAGTGTCGCTTTAAGCACATGGATGGCCTACTAAGTGTCGCTTTAAGCAGTTTAATGTCGTACTGAGTGTCGCTTTAACCACCTGTATGACATACCGAGTGTAGTTTTAAGCATTTGGATGACCTACTGAGTGTCGCTTTAAGCACTTGGATGGCATACTGAGTGTCGCTTTAAGTACTTGAGTGGTCTACTGGCCAACCATTACCACATCATTGCAATTATATATAAATATTCATATACATGTATCAGCTAAATTCGTAATCGTACTACACACTTTGTCAACAATACGTATATCCTGCGCCACTATATACAGTCTACATCCGTTATGTCAAAGTCGGTTATGTCGTATTATCCGAAGTCGATCAAAGTCCCATTTCAGACACTATCATTTTTTATATCAACTGGATATGATTATATCGAATTACGTTAAGTCAAACTTCGGTTATGTCGAAGTATTTTGTTCGGTCCGACGGAATTCGACATAACGGATATAGACTGTATACATAATTGAAATTATTTATGGATATAGAGCATGCAACTTTATAGTAAGTTTTTTAATTACCCTACACTATACAGGGGCGTAGCTTGAGCTTGATATATGTGTAAGTACCATTAGAATTGGGGTTCCGGTGTTATCCACCCCTTAAGATTTTGAATGTCCATAACACCGCACCATGTTAACAGGCATATGTATGTTTTGATGAAAAATGAGGAACTAGTTTTCGCAGTTGTGAAAATCTACTCTTTGAATAAAATGTGTAGGCACGTCACTGCTAAGATGCAATTGCAATTTTATTCGTAGTTGTTCTTTGTGGATTCATGGCTCATTCGAAATATTTTACATGTACTTGGCATATAATTGTAACAGAGAATTTGCATTATGTTACAATATTATACAATGCGTATATAACTATATTAATGTGAACGAAAGGTGGGGCTTTAGTGGTTATGGTCATTTATTTCAGATTGCTAGCCCATCACTGCAGTTTGTTAGAATTGCATTGGGGGTGTCGAATTCGTTGTTGTCCAGCTGACTTGAGGACGGTTGGTGGTTCTATCCGGGTGTCTGTGAGTGCGTGACATACTGCTCTAAGGACAGCCGGGGTCTTCCTCCACCAGTAACAGCTGGGTAACCAAAGTAAGCCACTTAACCTAAGGTGTTAATTGTTGCGATAGCCGACGCGCCATCATCTCAATATATATATTTGCTCAATATTTTTCTGGAGTATGCTATACAGGCCCTGTGTCGTCCTGATACTAATTCTTAACTATAGTAGCTTCCTGTTGTAAGGGGATACCGAATTGGTATATTTAGAACGGTTGTTGGTACATAGTTGAATCATACATGAAATCAGGATACGTATGAGGTCCAAACAGGCTGTTCGATTAGCGGAGTGGTTAGCGCGCTCGCTTCTCACCAATGCAACGCGGGTTCGATCCTCGAACCTGGAAGTATACGAGATGGTACGGTGGTCGCCAGATCGGACAGTTGGGTTTTCTTCGGGTACTCCGGTTTCCTCCCAAACGAATTACCACATATACGCTTTCATCCGCGCCAACTAGATGTGATTAATATAAGTTGTTAGAACTTGCTTCGCAATCGTTGTAAAATAAATAACGTTTTAAACTAAACAGCTGTTCTTAAGTCTGAGTCACAGTCATACCCGAATATATATTTTGAACATTAAATATTATTCTAACACGACCCAGCTAATAACATACATACTTGTAGAGTAAAATCTACCGCGGGTTATTCTGCGATATACCTACCTTGAACTATGCTGCGCGCGCACCGTGTTTTGGCTATTCCATTTATACAATGCGTGTAAAGTTTTATGAATGAAAGTCACGTGATGTTTGTAAAAAATAACGTGGGAATTCACGGAAGTAAGCTATTGTCCGTCTTGTTAAGTAACGTTTCATTTACTATTCTGTACAGTTTTATTTGACAAAATAAATAAAATTATTGATCAGTTACAACTTTTGTTCATGTATGCACTAGATTGATATTTTCCATAACAAATAACGTCATCACCCCTTACGCGGGAGGAAATTTCGAAACCCAAATGCAGAGGAGTAGCACGGCGTTTGAAGAAAATACTCCTTTGATTCTCGTCTAAAATTATTAGAAGTAAGTCGTGTTAGAATCGAAATAATAAGTATCAACCGTGGTATATAGCAGAATAACCCTCGTTTGAAGTTCTTATGCGTAGAAATATATCAATCAGGCATTCGGCCTTCGTGATATATTTCTACGCATAAGAACTTCAAACTCGGGTTATTCTGCTATATACCACGGTTGATACTTATTATTTCTAAAATATAGTACGCGAAGCCAATTGATAATTATTAGGTTATTCTCAACAAAAACCGAATTCGGTATAAAAACACATATTGGCCATTCCTATATGAGTGAGTATTGAGTACAGTCAAACTTGTGTCAAGCGGCCAGCCAACTGAAGTACAGAGAGTGGCTGCTAGGTACAGAGTGTTGATAACTAGAGGTCAAATGTATAATAAAGCATCATTTTGGGAATATGTAAACTGGCTGCTTAATACAGAGTGGCTGTTTAATAGATGTGATTACAAACACAGGTTTGACTGTGTTGTTTCCATGTTCTTTATTTGTCGTCGCTCCCGGTTGCATTGTGTAATGTTATTTTAAATTTTAATGGTGCACAATACAGATAGAATCGCGTTACAAAGATTCGTCTGGCTAATCGATGTAAAAGCACCGACAGGAAACTAAAGATTAAAATATCATCCCAAGTCACGTTAGTACAGTGGAGCGAGAGATCGAACACACGATTACTGGATAAGTGGAACAGCGTATAACCACTTATCTATTGTCATACACAATAGTTGTAAATTCACATTCAAGTTGGTTTTGTTTTTATTCAACTAGGAAGTGAACTGCCATGTTAAGACAACCTCAACAAGTGATGTTGGCGATCGTTTTATTAGCATATGTAAGTATATATTGCTTTATTTGTATCGTTGTTGCGATATATAAGCAGTGTTATTGTCTACTTAAAGCCACGTTATGTGTTTACGTACAGAATGTACTGCATATGGTGATATGATTAATAGTCTTTCAAATGTGACTTTAAACCGAGGTCTCGTGTCGGACCGATTTATAAACAACAGCGCCTTAGCATATCTGTGTGTTTTACATTTATTTATTGATCGCTACCGGTTGCCCATATGAGCGACGCCTCCTGAATAGATTCGTCATTCTAGATATTTGGAGGAAAGTGCAATGATACAGACATAGACCCATTCCAGAGTCTCCTCTGGTTCTTTTACGTGCACGGTCTAAAGCACCGACACGAGACCTCGGTTTAAATCCCATCTGAAAGACTGTTAATTTTATTAGTGTCAGACAGGGGATCGAACCTGCGATCCCTGGATTACCAGTCCAGCATGTTACCACTGGACTACAGATCCGTCAGTAATTCCCCCATTATGTATATATGTTGGACGCTATATATATATATTTATATTTATATATATATATTATATTATATATATATCTATATTTTATGACATTAAAATTGAAGAATATCTTATTGTTGAATGTGTCTTAAGTGTTATGTATTGGATAGAAGCCGAAACGATTCAATATGTAACTACTAGACTATGCTAAGCGTAGAGCCGAACACAGTACTTACCATTATTTTACATAATGGATCCGTTTGAGGTTTATTTCTTACTTAAAACAAACATTTATATAACAATATCTTACTAATTAAAAATGTTAATTTCGTATGATTTAATATAATACTTATAATTATGACGATTATTTACCGTCTCCGTGGCCTAGACTATTTAGTGGTTATGGCGTCCGCCTACGGATGTCGAAGGGTCGGACCTCGTCAGGGATTCTTTCTCACATGGCCGGTTGGTGAGCCGCCAGCTAGGTAAATAATGGTTACCGATTGCCTACAAGCCTGGCGTCTGGCCTACTAGAATATGATTCGGGAAGTACCGATGTTCATAAAATAAGATGCCCGATAAGTCAGAAATGACTGATACTTTCGATAGGGGTGACACTATAATAAACAAACACTTATTTACAACGTTTAAATAGTCAGATGACGCAACTAGAAACACGTACATATAAATTGTTTTCTTGTTTAAAATATCAACCTTATTTAGATAATATTAATATTTAAAAAATAGAGTACCATATACATAAGTAGGAGTGTGCACCCATCATTTACAAATAAAAAGCTAAAATGACTAATCCCTTCAGGATGGAGGCGTCGCTCATATGTGCAACCGGTAGCGACGATAAATAAACGTAAAACACACATCATTTACAAGTGGAATCGGCATGGAAGATAGCATAATCACGTATAATACAACTAAATGACTGATAGTGCCAGTTATGTACATTATGTAATGTCGAAGACGAGTTTCACTTTATATTTGAATGGAAACACCACACAAATGTACTCAAAGTAGAGAACTATTCCTATCAGAAAACATGAGATAACTTTGAACCCATTTAGATATGCTTATATTTCAGGATTTTGAAAATGTTTATATTTCAGGGTTTTGAAAATGTTTATATTTCAGGGTTTTGAAAATGTTTATATTTCAGGGATTTGAAAATATTTATATGTATAATATGTGCTACTGTCAGTAACTATTCAGGTTTATCTGTCAGAAATGTTCTGTAATATGTACAAATCTGTTATATATAAACGGGGAGTTAGGTATTCCATACACGATTATAGGGGTACGTGTTTGCGTACACATGCATACTCTTAGCATTAATATTACTATTTTAGTTTATACAAATTTATTTTAACTCGATTGCGAAACAAGTTCTTACAACTTATATTAATCACTCTCGAGACCTCATTCCTGATGGAATCCATTGCCATGAGGGAGAGAGAAGAGGCAATGTGGAATTTAAATGCCTTACACACTCGTAACGGCTGCAACGGGGCTCGAACTCCGGACCTTTCGTACCTGAAGCGAACGTGCATCCACTGCGCTATCACGACTTCCTACTACTATTACTATTATCATAACATGTCATTACATACATCGTTAAAATAATATATACGTACTTTACGTTACAAATGTTAAGAATTTGTAAGTGGAAGTCGTGATAGCGCAATGGATGCGCGTTCGCTTCAGGTGCGAACGGTCCGTAGTTCGAACCCCACTGGAGCTGTTACGATTGTGCCCTTAGGCAAGGCATTTAAATTCCACTATCTATAATATAAGTTGAAAGAACTTGTTTCACAATCGAGCTAAAATAAATTTGTATAAACTAAGAATTTGTATGATGTAAATATGTGTACTGTTAGGCTAAATGCCTTTGTATTTATAGAATATATATACCAAGTAGCTTATATTGACTCCTTTAATTGCTACCTCGTAGGCTTCACTAAGTAAATACAAACGTACATGTACATTGTGTAAGAAATTTACCATCTAAAACACACAAATACAATTAAGTTGTACAAACAAATAAATGAAAACGCTAAATGGTAGACAATATGTATAGCATACTGACTGAATGATTTTTAAAGATTTAATCTTCTACTTGATATATGACCTGTTCACATGCAAGTTATTGTATCGAACGACGCTTGATGTGCGTGTGTTTTACGTTTATTTATCGTCGCTACTGTTGCCCATATGAGCGACGCGTCCTGGAGAGATCAGTAATTTTAGATTGTTGGAGGATAGTGCATTGATACAGACATAGACCCATTCCAGAGTCTCCTCTGGTTCTTTTACGTGCACGGTGTAAAGCACATCGGTTTAACGTCCCATCTGAAAGACTGTTAATTTTATTAGGGTCAGACGGGGGATCGAACCTGCGATCCCTGGATTACCAGTCCAGCGTGTTACCACTGGACTACAGATCCGTCTGTACGAAGCTTGATGTGTTGGTTCACAGGCAAGTTATTGTGGACCCACAACGAAGCTTGATGTGTTGAATGTCTATTTATATACTGACACCAACAACAAACTGTGTACTTGCCATAAGGGTATCTTTATATCCTTTTAGATAAAATACAGGCACATTTGATATCAAAATATTGGGTATATTAGTCCAATGTGTGAAGGATTATTTTCTTCACTCATTATAGTAAACTCCATAATTCTAAAATGGGTAGCGAAAAAGTAACGCTCAATATAAAAGTGCAGAGATTTTGTTTATGATGTCAGTATATGTTAATACATGTATATGTAACAGTGTGAAATCTTTTAATTAAACAGAGTTATCAGTTATGTCCCTTTGACTGAAATGTACAGAATTTCAGGGCTATATTTAGAATATATCCCATGTCGCACATGGAATGTCACGTGACCGATCATCTGTTCAGTGCCACCATATTCCAGTCACTGAGAGTGACTACATGTGTTTTATTTGTGTTGGACAGTTTTCATAATTTTACCAGAGTGTTTAAAAATTCCAACTACAACTTGAGTTTTAAGTTGAGGAAACCAACAGGCTCATTGATTGTAATAAATGAATTATTGGAACTATACAGATGTGTTGACCCGTCACTTAGTCCAACTCATCATTATGTAGCTAACCCACTCCCTCGGGACATATAATTACACAAATAGCTAGTCGGAAGGGTATTTGTCCAAGATTAAAGGACAGGAAAACCGAGAGGCTACATATATAAGATCTAGTAAACATTTTAATAAATACCCAGATAAAAGATCGGGGAATACCAAATTTAATGTCGTGACAAATAAAAAACCCATACATTCTAACCGCACACAATAACCTGCGCCGGACGCATTACTACGCTATACATTACATAGCAACAATAGCATTTACATTCTATATCCAGTTTCAGTTACATTTATATAAGGTCTATACGTCTGTATGAGGTTCTCTATTTTCATGATCACGAAGAAGGATTGTGAATGTTTCATGCTAAGTATACGATTAGAAAAACACGAATATTTATTGAAATAAAGCAGTCCCATTGTGCAATGAAGGAATATGTAGCTCTTGCACATCGACGTAAACTTGTAATAAGATATGTAATCTGCACTGTTACCTAATGTATATCTGCGTTTTAGAAGTTGGTTTACGCTAATGTGAACTGCCCGTAGATAATTGAAGGACCCATCAATAGAGTTTTACTACACATGCTGTCGCGCCGTCATGAACATTATGTTTTGCTTAAAACACCATCGTGAGGTCATACATTTGTACTTGCAGTCCATTATTATTAATATTGGACAGCTGTTAAAAGGCCAGAACATTATGTTAAATCATAGGCCTACCGGTACAAAATTAACAATTTTAATTAATATGACATTCATCGAGGACGCACCGTCTTGTAAATGTCTGCAGTGTAACCTTAGCAAGGTGAGTATTTGATTTCAATATGTTGGGGACCTCCGTGGCGTAACTGTTTAAGGTAGTTTACTACAAATCACGTGTCTCTCACCACTGTAGGTTGGAATCCCACTGGGAGGTATCCAGTCGGTGGTTCTACCCGGGTGACCGGTGGACATATTGCTCGGCATGACACCCTGTGTATTTCTCCATCAATAACAGCAGCTGAGAGTCACCATGTAACTTAAGTTGTCGGTGCAACTCTAAACACCAACACTCAATTAACCCTTAACACGCCAATCACGACTAATGTCGCTTTTGCAAACATCATAGAGCTAGATCAGACGGCCGAAAACCGTCTGCTCAGGCTATATGCTGTTTGCTATTCGAATAGAGGAGCTCAAACACTCGTCGGAATAGCGAACAGCATATATCCTTGTCAGACGCGGCGCTACGAGGAGGCTGATCTGAATCTATGTTGATTGCACATTCCGTCCAATTTATTCGGCAGGTTAAAGGGTGTTTACATAACTAACAAATCAGACGATCACAACACTCTCGGTGCTTTGATATATCTTGTATCAGTTAGACTATGAGCATGCATTTACCACTACTGTGTTACTTTCAGATCACACATTGCACAGCTATTACAACACAATCGCCAGCAGGTATATGCTTAGATTTATTTCCAGTTGATAATCGGGTCTATTATAAAGTTAGTATACACAGCATAGTATGCATAGCTTGTTGCAGTCATTGAACGAGTGCTTTGAGCTTCGATCGTTCAATTGGTGTGTCGTCATGTTGTTTGAGCTTCGATCCCTCACTTGGTGTGTCGTCAGGTTGTTTGAGCTTCGATCGTTCACTTGATGTGTCGTCAGGTTGTTTGAGCTTCGATCGTTCAATTGGTGTGTCGTCAGGTTGTTTGTGCTTCGTTTCCCTCACTTGGTGTGTCGTCAGGTTGTTTGTGCTTCGTTCCCCTCACTTGGTGTGTCGTCAGGTTGTTTGTGCTTCGTTCCATCACTTGGTGTGTCGTCAGGTTGTTTGTGCTTCGTTCCCCTCATGTGGTGTGTCGTCATGTTGTTTGTTCTTCTATCGCTCACTTGATGTGTCGTCAGGATGTTTGAGCTTCGATCCACCACTTGGTGGTCGTCAGGTTGTTTGAGTCTCGATCCCTCACTTGGTGGTCGTCAGGTTGTTTGAGCTTCGATCGCTCACTTGGTGGTCGTCAGGTTGTTTGAGCTTCGATCCACCACTTGGTGTGTCGTCAGGTTATTTGAGCTTCGATCCACCACTTGGTGTGTCGTCAGGATGTTTGTGCTTCGATCCCTCACTTGGTGTGTCGTCACGTTGTTTGTGCTTCGTTCCCCTCACTTGGTGTGTCGTCAGGTTGTTTGTGCTTCGTTCCCTCACTTGGTGTGTCGTCAGGTTGTTTGTGCTTCGTTCCCTCACTTGGTGTGTCGTCAGGTTGTTTGTGCTTCGTTCCATCACTTGTTGTGTCGTCAGGTTGTTTGAGCTTCGATCGCTCAGGTGGTGTGTTGTCAGGTTGTTTGTGCTTCGATCGTTTACTTGATGTGTTGTTAGGTTGTTTGAGCTTCGATCGCTTACGTGGTGTGTTGACAGGTTGTTTGTGCTTCGATCGTTTACTTGATGTGTTGTTAGGTTGTTTGAGCTTCGATCGCTCACTTGGTGTGTCGTCATGTTGTTTTTGCTTCGATCGCTCACTTGGTGTGTCGTCAGGGTGTTTGTGCTTCGATCGCTCACTTGGTGTGTCGTCAGGATATTTGAGCTTCGATCGCTCACTTGGTGTGTCGTCAGGGTGTTTGTGCTTCGATCGCTCACTTGGTGTGTCGTCATGTTGTTTGAGCTTCGATCGCTCACTTGGTGTGTCGTCAGGATATTTGAGCTTCGATCGCTCACTTGGTGTGTCGTCAGGGTGTGTGTGCTTCGATCGCTCACTTGGTGTGTCGTCATGTTGTTTGAGCTTCGATCGCTCACTTGGTGTGTTGTCAGGATGGCAAACCTTCATACACTCGAACGATATGTTGGGTGGGATGATGATGAATCTGTTTAGCTATCCTAGCCACCACTGAGTAAATTGGACGAGCATTCCAATGCGATTATGAAGAATCGTGCTAAGCACCGTCGATTATCGTGAGATGTTGTTGAGTTAATGAATGTGTGTCTAGTGCTCCTGCAGTTTCTGGTGATGGTGCTGTAGGTGAT
>CM026387.1:11456138-11523960 GCA_014843695.1 Archivesica marissinica | reverse complement strand
TTATTTGTTATAAAAACATGTCCGAATTTGTCTTTTAAATGCAGCAGAATGCTGGAAATTGCATCCTAAAAACCAAAACATTCCCCCTAGCAACCTCGTTCGCTACACTCACTCAACATTCTTTACCCGGGCCTGTACATAATTTGCCTCCTGGCTACGCCCCTGTTATTGCACGGCTCTGGGCCATCTCGATTTTATTAATGTTCCATTTTATATATGGTGACCAAACTGATGAGGTATATGCGAGCTGTGGACAGACAAGTGTTTTGTATGCCAAGGACCAAACATGTTCATTTGTATGATAATGCCTCTCCGGATGAAATACATTGTTCGGTTTGCTGCGGTGCTGACCCAGTCAATGATAGAGTTGCAAGAACTGGTGTTTGAACATTCCACACCTAGATATTTAGTGTGTGGCATGGATTGTTGTACAAGCTGTTTCTCCGTGAAATGTATACTCGCATTAAATGGGGGCATTGTTTTTTTTCTAGAAATACGTATGTATAGTTTGGAGGATCCTGTCTTCTGAAAGAGAGTTAATTGATGATAAGACTGCAAAGATAAAGTGGGAATCGTGATAGCGCAGCGGTTGCGCGTTCTTTTCATGTGCGAAAAACATGGAGTTCGAGCCCCACTGGAGCCGTTACAAATGTGCCCGCTCTTAGGCAAGGCATTTAAATCCTACGTTGCCTCTTCTCTCTCCCTCGTGGCGATGGATTCCATCAGGAATTAGTTCTGGAGAGTGATTAATATAAGTTGCAAGAACTTGTTTCGCAATCAAGCTAAAATAGGCAACGACACACAACTATGCAGACACTGTATCCTAACAGGAAATCACCCAAACGTGTACCCCAAGGTAATGAGAAGAGGGGTAGTCCAAGACGGTCCTTTTCCAGACGAACAACAGCCATTTTTCGAAATTCGTTCCAAACATGTTAGAACTGCTGTAATTTCATGGTCTGAGCTATCATTGACCTGCAGTACAATAGTTCTATGTGTGTTTTACTTTTATTTATCGTCGCTACCGGCTGTCCATATGAGCGACGCCTCCTGAAGAGATAAGTAATTTTAGATTTAGGAGGATATTGCAATGAGTCTCCTCTGGTTCGTTTACGTGCACGGTGTAGGCCTACAGCAACGACATGGGAGCTCTGTTTAAAGTCCCATCTGAAAGACTGTTAATTTTATCAGAGTGTTACCACTGCACTACAAATCCGTCTGTTACAATAGTTCGTTTTTAGCTTTCGACTTTATTTCCTTTGGCGAATACATATTCTACTTTGAGGTGTAAAGTTACCCCTTTGGCCTCAAATAAACAGGATGTAAGTCGTGCGTGGTCCACGTCGAGGTGAAGCCCCTATGGGCGAGATACTGAATGTCATGTAATGATTGGCCTCGAACTAACTCCGTGTTGTGTTACTGTAGTTGACCCACGTCTCATTGTGCCATGAGTGACATGTCTGCTGTTCGATTAACGCAGTGGTTAGCGCGCTCGCTTCTCACCAGTGCAACCCGGGTTCGATCCTCGAACCGGGAATTATGTGAGATGATATCGTCGTCGCCAGATCGTGGGTTTTCTCCGGGTACTCCTGTTTCCTCCCACACGAATGACCACATATATATGCTTTCAACCGCGCCAACGAGAGTGATTAGTATAACTTGTTAAAACTTGCTTCGCAATTGTTGTAAAATAAATAAAGTTTAAAATTTCTGCTCAAATAAGTAATAATAATTTAGCAATAATTATTATGCAGAGAGTATCTTTAAAGTTAAATAGTGATTGGGGACATCTCTAAAATACCTAATTAAACCATGACGTATGTCCCTTTGCTCGTGACGTCACACACGAACCGCTGTTTTGGCACTGGATTACGGGGGTGTATCTAAAATAGTTTACCCCAACTCTCATTGATTATGGAAGGGCCATTTTTCTAATGTTTGCCAATAAGTGGACTGACCCATTTACACTGTCATTTTACATACAGCTGGCTCAGTTTATATCGAATTTCGTTTAGTCAAACTTCGGTTATGTCGAAGTATTTTGTTCCGTGCGGATAACGGATGTAGACTGTATATGTAGTGTAAATAGTTAATTAATATCTCGTCTGATTAATGCATGTATATGAATTGTAGAAATGTATTGTCTAATATATTAAATATAAAACATGGTCACATGAATTTCCTTAAGATGAGTTTTCCCCACACAACTAGCCCAGCTGTAAATTAAAAATAGTTAGCTCTTAAAGCAGTTCAACAACAACAATAAATGGTTTTAAAAATGTATTCTTACTTGCACGAACTATCATGTACATATCGAGACCACTTGGTTTAAGACACCACTTTTACCACTTTTACAGTTCCCGTTTATCTTGTTAAAGAATAAATTAGTCGGTATTCAGCGGCCATTCCTGCTTCGATATTACCGATTTTGCCCTTCCCTTTGGCGGTCTCTTAATAAAAGGTTGACAGTACTGGGCGTGTGCCGTCTACTTTGCTTATGGGTAATTTCATTTCTCACACCAAAATAACAACATGTATGAATACAATTGATGTTCAGTAAAACCTGTCTTAAGCAGCCACCCAAGGGACTCATAGAAAGTGGCTGCTTAGCACATGTGGCTGCTTAATAGAGGTCAAACGTATAATACAACAGCATATTGGGAATCTGGAAACTGGCTGCTTAGCACATGTGGCTGCTTAATAGATTGGTAATCTGAAAACTGGCTGCTTAATACAGGTTGGCTGCTTAATAGAGGTCAAACGTATAATACAACAGCATATTGGGAATCTGGAAACTGGCTGCTTAATAGAGGTCAAACGTATAATACAACAGCATATTGGGAATCTGGAAACTGGCTGCTTAATAGAGGTCAAACGTATAATACAACAGCATATTGGGAATCTGGAAACTGGCTGCTTAGCACAGGTGGCTGCTTAATAGATTGGGAATCTGAAAACTGGCTGCTTAATAGAGGTCAAATGTATAATACAACAGCATATTGGGAATCTGGAAACTGGCTGCTTAATACAGGTTGGCTGCTTAATAGAGGTGACCACTAGCACAGGTTTGACTGTAAATGAAGGGCTAATTTCTTTAAATACCAGTGTGCTTATGAACATGATACCAACTTGTTAATAATAGAACACACAAGGAAATAAAAGCACAATAGTGCTACATAACAGCATAATTTGCTATTTTAGGCAAAAGAAGGACTACTTTCTGCTGCCATTATCTAAATAGCAAATGGTGAATGATGAATGCGTGATGGATGAACAATTGAATTAAGTTATGCATGTAATTGTATTCAAACTGTATGCAAATATTACATGAATTTTGAAATATGATAACACGGAACTTCACAAATGATCGACTCGCTGTTATTCACGTAAAGCAGTTAAGATGACCCACTACTCCTGTTAGTTTAATGCTTTCCTCAGCTGCATGCTTTCATTACAGTTAATTAAAACTTATTCACATAAATAAATTTATATACACTCTTTCATAATTTAAGAACATTTTGTAATACTATGCTGTCATGGGGGAAATCCAAATACCCTATTAGCTTTCGAGTTATTCCATCTTTTCTTGTATATTAATGTATCTATGTTTAATCTATTAAGGCACTACTATATAGGAAACGCGATCGTAATGTTAAACGTTCACAAAATTTATTGATGATTTTGTAAATAATACCCAAACAATTTACATAAGTTCTCATAAACTAGTTCATTTGAGGATAGACTGTTAGTTTTATCAGGATATTTTACATAGGTTCCTGGTTTTACCTCCCACCACCCACCACCCACCACCCTTTACCTAGTTCCTGGTTTTACCTAGATTCCCGGTTTTACATATGTTCCTGGTTTTACCTAGGTTCCCGGTTTTACCTAGGTTCCTGGTTTTACCTAGGTTCCCGGTTTTACCTAGGTTCCCGGTTTTACCTAGGTTCCTGTTTTACCTAGGTTCCTGGTTTTACCTAGGTTCCCGGTTTTACCTAGGTTCCTGGTTTTACCTAGGTTCCCGGTTTTACCTAGGTTCCTGGTTTACCTAGGTTCCTGGTTTTACCTAGGTTCCTGGTTTACCTAGGTTCCTGGTTTTACCTAGGTTCCTGGTTTTACCTAGGTTCCGGTTTTACCTAGGTTCCTGGTTTTACCTAGGTTCCTGGTTTTACCTAGGTTCCCGGTTTTACCTAGGTTCCCGGTTTTACCTAGGTTCCCGGTTTTACCTAGGTTCCCGGTTTTACCTAGGTTCCGGGTTTTACCTAGGTTCCTGGTTTTACCTAGGTTCCTGGTTTTACCAAGGGTCCCGGTTTTACCTAGGTTCCCGGTTTTACCTAGGTTCCCGTTTTACCTAGGTTCCTGGTTTTATTCACCATCCGAATGAATAATTTATATTGAAAAATGGAAATATATGACAGTAATCACGAGGTATAATCCTAGGAGTGCAACACATTCTACGTCAAAGCTACACGTACAGTCCTTTCATACAGTCAAACCTGTATTCAGAGAAGACACGAGGGACACACAATACATATAGAGGGCTCACTATATTGCATGTACGGACCAATACATATAGAGGGCTCACTATATTATATGTCCGGACCAATACATATAGAGGGCTCACTCTGTTGCATGTACGGACCAATGCATAGTGAGGGGTCACTATATTACATGTCCGGACCAATACATATAGAGGGCTCACTATATTGCATGTCCAGACCAATACATATAGAGGGCTCACTATATTACATGTCCGGACCAATACATATAGAGGGCTCACTATATTATATGTCCGGACCAATACATATAGAGGGCTCACTATAGTATATGTCCGGACCAATACATATAGAGGGCTCACTATATTATATGTCCGGACCAATGCATATAGAGGGCTCACTATATTACATGTCCAGACCAATACATAGTGAGGGGTCACTATTTTACATGTCCGACCATCACTGGCTTTTCTATTACCTCCTTTGGCAGGTAAAGTCCGATTTATCCCTAAATGTATAGCGGTCCTTTCAATTGGAATCCTTTGTTTTTATAGTTGTTCCATAACCAGATATTGCGTTATGATAAATGTGATTTTATCCAAATCATGTTAGTTAATTGATAATTTGTTGTTACAGATTTGTTACCCATTGGATATACTGTAGGATATCTTTCGATATATAGTAACATAATAATTATAATATTAGAAAGTGGAAGAAAATTGATAGCATCTTGTGCAAAGGAAACAACGATAAAAACAGAGGAAACAAATTAAGAGGACCTACATATTTTAGGCAGTATTCAGGGGCAGTAACTGACCGATGTCTCTCATTAGTTATAAATAACTGGCATTTCATACCTCGATGAAAATGCAGAAACGGAACACTCAATTGTTATAACTACACCTACTATTTGCTTTTTAACTCTTTATGCAAACGTGACATTTCATACCTCGATGAAACGCAAGAAAGAGAACATTCAATTGTTATGACTACAACTACTATTTGGTTTATAACTCTTTATGCAAACGTGACATTTGTACCTCGATGAAACGCAAGAAAGAGAACATTCAATTGTTATGACTACAACTACTATTTGGTTTATAACTCTTTATGCAAACGTGACATTTCATACCTCGATGAAACGCAAGAAAGAGAACATTCAATTGATAACAAATGTAACAAACAGTTGTCTCTCTGGAAGTGGGCTATGTGTGTGCCTCTTCTGTGTGTTGTTGTGTGTTTTGCGTTTATTTATCGTCGCTACCGGTTGCCCATATGAGCGACGCCTCATGAAGATATTAGTTATTTTAGATTTTGGAAGATAGTGCATGATACAGACAGAGACCAATTCCAGAATCTCCTCTGGTTCTATTACGTGCACGGTGTAAAGCACCGACACGAGACCTCGGTTTAACGTCCCATCTGAAAGACTGTTAATTTTATTAGGGTCAGACGGGGATCGAACCTGCGATTCCTGGATTACCAGTCCAGCGTGTTACTTCTAAAACTTAAGATGCCTAATCTCGACCGGGAATTTGAACATGACAAGACCCTGTCTTTCATTCTAATCCTTTTCTGTGTTCTGATATGTCTAATGTATGCATTGTTCAAACTGTATAATATTTGGTAATAAATTCAAATATATCGGTAAACTATTTATTACATATTTAGTTCAGCTCTGTTGTGAAACAAGTTATTACAAAATCGTTCTCGACACCTCATTCCTGATCGATGATATACATCGCCATGAGGGAGAGAGAAGAGACAATATGGAATGTAAGTCCCTCGCCTAATGGACCACTCGTAACGGCTACTATCGGGCGCTAAATCCGGGCTCTCACAAGGCCGAAGCGAACTCACTACCACTGCGCTATAGCGACTTCCATATTATTATACCACAGGAACGTGAAAGTTTATCCATAAGCCACCAAATTTCAAGTTCCTGTGATTATGCGCACCATACAAATAATTATTGGGAGTTTTAAAATAGATATCAAAATGGATAAAATTATGGAACATTTCGGATTGCGCCCTTCTACTTTAAACCGAATCTAATATTGGCATGACTTGTGGTCTTGCCAGATAACGAGCTTATTTACCCACGCCGCTGTCGAACCACGTGGGCGAGCGTGTCGTCCAACCCATGTGTGTATGGATACATGTATTACACATATGATTGTGATTGTATTTATGTATACATACACATTAAATTATAATTAAACTAAACACATTTAAACAGATTAGCGCAGTGGTTAGCGCTCTCGCTTCACACCAATGCAACCCAGGTTCGATCCTCGGACCGAGAAATATGTGAGATGTAACGGTGGTCGCCAGATCGGACAGGTGGGGTTTCTCCGGGTACTGCAGTTTCCTCCCACACGAATGACCACATTTACGCTTTCATCCGCACCAACGAGAGTTATTAATATATATATAAGTTGTTAGAACTTGCTTCCAATCGTTGTAAAAATTAAATAAATAAAAAAGTTTAAACTTTAAATTTAAACAGATACATTAACATTATCAACGTATATCCTTAGACCACACAGTATTGTACATGTATAGATTATAAAGGCATTCAGGAACACACGGTCGCTACCTGTTGAAATACTGTGTGTGATTTAATGTAAATCAGTTAAACAGGAAGTAGGATTAGAGACGGAACTATTTAAATATGTGATTAAATCATTGGCGGTGTTCTTTGCTCCCGAGAAAATTATCAAATTATTCCTGCGGACTGCAGCAAACGAAATTCATTCATCCAATTCGTCTTCAGACCTGACAGGAAAAATAGACAGTAAGTTGTGACATTTGTTCTTTACGTTGTTGCTATATAATGTTCAGTTTGAGAAGTTTCTCTTAGCTTGAGCCTTGTACCTATGCATGCGCCATGAGGATAGAGGATGGGTGGGGTATTTTCAACCGGAAGTCAATCTCACCGCAGCTTCATTCTGGGGCATTTTAAGGCATGTATTAATGAGAAATAAGGAATGTATGTGTGCAGTTATGAAAAAACTACATTCACTAATTAAAAAGTAATGAAATACAGACTTATTTTAATATACGGTGTGTTTGCTGCGCATCATACACTTCCGCCCTTACCCATCATCTTTTATTGCATTTCTTCGCATTATTTTCATATGGTGTCTATAGGAAGCTACGCCCCTGGCATTACATGTCACGTAGCGTTGTAAATGCATTTTTAGTTCGCATATTCGAAATAGTGTACTTTCCTGTCATTTTGGTTATCAAAGTGTTATTGCACAATCGCTGTATCTCTTGCCCCACACTCAGACAGTGGGCGTGTTTTGATAATTGACACATTTGTACCACATCGATGTATAAGATGCTTCAATGTCTCATCAAACATATTCGGAAGTCGTGATAGCGCAGAGGTAGCGCGTTCGATTCAGATGCGAAAAGGCCCGGAGTTTGAGCCGCACTGTAACCGTTACGAGTGTGCCCTTATTCAATGCATTTGAATTCCACGTTGCCTCTTCTCTCTCCCTCGTGGCTATGGATTTCATCAGGAATGATGTCTCGAGAGTGATTAATATAAGTTGTAGGAACATATTTCGCAATCGAGCTGAACTAAATTTGTATAAACTGACAACCATTGTAGCTTTGAGGAAACATGACACCCTTGTAATCTATTCATAAGATGTTTCAGTTTGTCCTTATTAAGCTTCTTTTTTTTTACGAAATTCAGGTTCACGATTTATGTCACGTTCACTAATCTCTTGAACTACTCAATTTTCATGACGACATTGAAACTTGTAATGTCTTAGTTTATACACATTTATTTTACCTCGATTGCGAAACAGGTTCTTACAACTTACATGTATATTAATCACTCTCGAGACCTAATTCCTGAATTCATCGCCATGAAGGAGAGAGAAGAAGCAACGTGGACTTTAAATACCTTGCCTAAGGGCACAATTCTTCGTCTTTCTATTTCTCATTTTCGTCTTTACATTAACATGTCCGACCTATCTAATTTCGAAATTTCGGTTTATCATCATTTACACTACAGCAAGCAGACTGCTTACATTTACACTACAGCAAGCATACTGCTTTCATTTACACTACAGCAAGCAGACTGCGTTCATTTGCATTACAGCAAGCAGACTGCTTTCATTTACACTACAGCAAGCAGACTGCTTGCAATACTGTCAAATATCATAATAATTACTACGTTGGTACGCATCAAACAAATACTCGGATGATCAAGAATCACGATAACCTGTTATATACATGGTAAGCACAATACCCATCCTCTTTACGTACTGAGTGTCGTTTAAAGCACTTATATGGCGTTCTGAGTGACGCTTTAAGCATTTGGATGGCCTACTGAGTGTCGCTTTAAGCATTTGGATGGCCTACTGAATGTCGCTTTAACCACATGTATGACGTACTGAGTGTCGTTTTAAGCATTTGGATGGCATACTGAGTGTCGCTTTAAGCAGTTTAATGTCGTACTGAGTGTCGCTTTAACCACCTGTATGACGTACCGAGTGTCGTTTTAAGCAATTGGATGACCTACAGAGTGTCGCTTTAAGCACTTGGATGGCATACTGAGTGTCGCTTTAAGTACTTGAGTGGTCTACTGGCCAACCATCACCACATCAGTATAGCAATTATATATAAATATTCATATACATGTATCAGCTAAATTCCTAATAATACTGCGCCACTATATACAGTCTACATCCGTTATGTCAAAATCGGTTACGTCGAATTCTCCGGTTATCTCGAAGTCGACCAAAGTCCCATTTCAGACACTATCATTTTTAGGTAACTGGATATGATTATATCGAATTACGTTACGTCAAACTTCGGTTATGTCGAAGTATTTTGTTCGGTCCGACGGAATTCGACATAACGGATGTAGACTGTATACATAATTGAAATTATTTATGGATATAGAGCATGTAACTTTATAGTAAGAATTTTTTTAATTACCCTACACTATACAGGGAGCGTAGCTTGAGCTTGATATATGTGTAGGTACCATTATAATTGGTGTTCCGGTGTTATCTACCCCTTAATATTTTGAATGTCCATCACACCGCACAATGTTAACAGGCATATATATGTTTTGATGACAAATGAGGAACTGGTTTTCGCAGTTGTGTAAATCTACACTTTGAATAAAATGTGTAGGCACGTCACTGCTAAGATGCAATTGCAATTTTATTCGTAGTTGTTCTTTGTGGATTCATGGCTCATTCGAAATAGTTTACATGTACTGGGCATATAATTGTAACAGAGAATTTGCATTATGTTACAATAGTATACAATGCGTATATAACTATATTAATGTGAAAGAAAGGTGGGGCTTTAGTGGTTATGGTCATTTATTTCAGATTACTAGCCCATCACTGCAGTTTGTTAGAATTTCATTGGGGGTGTCGAATTCGTTGTTGTCCAGCTGACTTGAGGACGGTTGGTGGTTCTATCCGGGTGTCTGTGAGTGCGTGACACACTGCTCGAAGGACAGCCGGGGTCTTCCTCCTCCAGTAACAGCTGGGTAACCAAAGTAAGCCACTTAACCTAAGGTGTTAATTGTTGCGATAGCCGACGCGCCATCATCTCAATATATATCTTTGCTCAATACTTTTCTGGAGTATGTTAGGTTAGACCATACAGGCCATGTGTCGTCCTGATACTAATTCTTAACTATAGTAGCTTCCTGTTATAAGGGGATACCGAATTGGTATATTTAGAACGGTTGTTGGTACATAGCTGAATCATACATGAAATCAGGATACGTATGAGGTCCAAACAGGCTGTCCGATTAGCGGAGTGGTTAGCGCGCTCGCTTCTCACCAATGCAACGCGGGTTCGATCCTCGAACCTGGAAGTATACGAGATGGACGGTGGTCGACAGATCGGACAGTTGGGGTTTCTTCGGGTACTCCGGTTTCCTCCCAAACGAATGACCACATATACGCTGTCATCCGCGCCAACGAGATGTGATTAATATAAGTTGTTAGAACTTGCTTCGCAATCGTTGTAAAATAAATAAAGTTTTAAACTAAACAGCTGTTCTTAAGTCTGAGTCACGGTCATACCCGAATGTATATTTTGAACATTAAATATTATTCTAACACGACCCAGCTAATAACATACATACTTTTAGAGTAAATTCTACCGCGGGTTATTCTGCGATATACCTACCTTGAACTATGCTGCGCGCACCGTGTTTCGGCCTTCGTTATTTACTTATTATTTCTTAAATATAGTACGCGAAGCCAATTGATGATTGTTAGGTTATTCTCAACAAAAGCCGAATTCGGTATAAAAACACATATTAGCCATTCCTATAAGAGTGAGTAATGATTGCAGTCAAACTTGTGTCAAGCAGCCAACCAACTGAATTACAAAGAGTGGCTGCTAGGTACAGGTTGTTGTTAACTAGAGGTCAAATGTATAATAAAGCAGCATTTTGGGAATATGTAAACTGGCTGCTTAATACAGCGTGGCTGTTTAATAGATGTGACTACAAACACAGGTTTGACTGTGTTTGTTTCCATATTCTTTATTTTTCGTCGCTCCCGGTTGCATTGTGTAATGTTATGTTAAATTTTAATGGTGCACAATACAGATATAATCGCGTTCCAAAGACTCGTCTGGCTAATCGATGTAAAAGCACCGACAGGAAACTAAAGATTAAAATATCATCCCATTTACCTTTATAAGTCACGTTAGTACAGTGGAGCGAGAGATCGAACACACGATTACTGGATACGTAGAACAGCGTATAATCACTTTTCTATTGTCATACACAATAGTTGTAAATTCACATTCAAGTTAATTTATTTTTAATCCAACTAGGAAGTGAACTGCCATGTTAAGACAACCTCAACAAGTGATGTTGGCGATCGTTTTATTAGCATATGTAAGTATATATTGCTTTATTTGTATCGTTGTTGCGATATATAAGCAGTGTTATTGTCTACTTAAAGTCACTTTATGTGTTTAGGTACAGAATGTACTGCATATGGTGATATGATTAATAGTCTTTCAGGTGGTACTTTAAACCGAGGTCTCGTGTCGGACCGATTTATAAACAACAGCGCCTTAGCATATCTGTGTGTTTTACAGTTATTTATTGATCGCTACCGGTTGCCCATATGAGCGATGCCTCCTGAAGAGATTCGTCATTCTAGATTTTTGGAGGAAAGTGCAATGATACAGACAGAGACCCATTCCAGAGTCTCCTCTGGTTCTTTTACGTGCACGGTGTAAAGCACCGACACGAGACCTCGCTTTAAAGTCCCATTTAAATTCCACATTGCCTCTTCTCTCTCCCTCGTGGCGATGGATTCCATCAGGAATGAGGTCTCGAGAGTGATTAATATAAGTTGAAAGAACTTGTTTGATAATCGAGCTAAAATAAATTTGTATAAACTAAGAATTTGTATGATGTAAATATGTGTCCTGTTAGGCTAAATGACTTTGTATTTATAGAATATATATACCAAGTAGCTTATGTTGACTCCTTTAATTGCTACCTCGTAGAATTTACTAAGTAAATACAAACATACATGTACATTGTGTAAGAAATTTACCATCTAAAACACACAAATACAATTAAGTTGTACAAACAAATAAATGAAAACGATAAATGGTAGACAATATGTATAGCATACTGACTGAATGATTTTTAAAGATTTAATCTTCTACTTGATATATGACCTGTTCACAGGCAAGTTATTGTGGACCACATCGTTCTATCGAACGAAGCTTGATGTGCGTGTGTTTTACGTTTATTTATCGTCGCTACCGGTTGCCCATATGAGCGACGCGTCCTGGAGAGATCAGTAATTTTAGATTGTTGGAGGATAGTTCATTGATACAGACAGAGACCCATTCCAGAGTCTCCTCTGGTTTTTTCCGAGTACTCGAATACCAAAATCACTACTCGTTGACATCCCTACTATTTATATACAACAAACTGTGTACTTGCCATAAGGGTAATCTTTATATCCTTTTAGATAAAATACAGGCAAATTTGATATAAAAATATTGGGTATATTAGTGCAATGTGTGAAGGATTATTTTCTTCACTCATTATAGTAAACTCCATAATTCTAAAATGGGTAGCGAAAAAGTAACGTTCAATATAAAAGTGCAGAGATTTTGTTTATGATGTCAGTATTTGTTAATACATGTATATGTAACAGTGTGAAATATTTTAATTAAACAGAGTTATCAGTTATGTCCCTTTGACTGAAATGTACAGAATTTCAGGGATATATTTAGAATATATCCCATGTCGCACATGGAAGGTCACGTGACCGAGCACTGTTCAGTGCCACCATATTCCAGTCACTGAGAGCGACCACATGTGTTTTATTTGAGTTGGACAGTTTTTATAATGTTACCAGAGTGTTTAAAAATTCCAACTCCAACTTGAGTTTTAAGTTGAGGAAACCAACAGGCTCATTGATTGTAATAAATGAATTATTGGAACTATACAGATGTGTTGACCCGTCACTTAGTCCAAATCATCATTCTGTAGCTAACCCACTCCCTCAGGACATATAATTACACAAAGAGCTAGTCGGAAGGGTATTTGTCCAAGATTATAGGACAGGAAAACCGAGAGGCTACATATATATCTAGTAAACATTTTAATAAATACCCAGATAAAAGATCGGGGATACCAAATTTAATGTCGTGACAAAAAAGCCCCCATACATTCTAACCGTACACAATAACCTGCGCCGGACGCATTACTACGCTATACATTACATAGCAACAATAGCATTTACATGCTATATTATCCTGTTTCAGTTACATTTATATAAGGTCTATACGTCTGTATGAGGTTCTCTATTTTCATGATCACGAAGAAGGATTGTGAATGTTTCATGCTAAATATACGATTAGAAAAACACGAATATTTATTGAAATAAAGCCGTCCCATTGTGCAATGAAGGAATATGTAGCTCTTGCACATCGACGTAAACTTGTAATAAGAAATGTAACCTTCACTGTTACCTAATGTATATCTGCTTTTTAGAAGTTGGTTTACGCTAATGTGAACTGCTCGTAGATAATTGAAGGACCCGTCAATAGAGGTTTACTAGTGACACATGCTGTCGCTCCGTCATGAACATTATGTTTTGTTTAAAACACCATCGTGAGGTCATACATTTGTAGGCCAACCGTACATCATAGGCCAACCGTACAAAATTAACAATTTTAATTAATAGGATCTTGTTATAAGTAAGTTATAAGTTGTGTGTTTTAAGTAAGATATAAGCCTCAAACGGATCCAATATGTAAAATATTGGTACTCTCTTCTTAGCCTCTACGGCCTCACACAGTCCAATATTTTACATATTGGATTGTGTTCGGCTTATATCCTATACATACTGAAAAGGAATCCTACTTAGAACTGAAAGTAGCATACTACCGCTATAATAATGTTCTTCCAAATTGAAGAGTCATACAGACGGATCTGTAGTCCAGTGGTAACACGCTGGACTGGTATCCAGGGATCAAAGATGGGACTTTAAACAGAGGTCTCGTGTCGGTGCTGTTCACCGTGCACGTAAAAGAACCAGATGGGATTCTGTATCATTGCACAATCCTCCAAAAATCTAAAATGACTAATCTCTTCAGGAGGCGTCGCTCATATGGGCAACCGGTAGCGACGTTAAATAAACGTAAAACACACACAAAGAATAGCCATGCCTTGTCCTAAATTTCGAAATTACGAACAATTCCGAACATTTTCTACTTCGGTAGTTTCCGGTTTTGTCATATGACATTCATCGAGGACGCACCATCTTGTAAATGTCTGCAGTTTAACCTTAGCAAGGTGAGTATTTGATTTCAACATGTTGGAGACCTCCGTGGCGTAACTGTTTAAGGTAGTTTACTACAAATCACGTGTCTCTCACCACTGTAGGTTGGAATCCCACTGGGAGGTATCCAGTCGGTGGTTCTACCCGGGTGACCGCCCGTACCGGACATATTGCTCGGCATGACACCCTGTGTATTTCTCCATCAATAACAGCAGCTGAGAGTCACCATGTAACTTAAGTTGTCGGAGCAACTCTAAACACCAACACTCAATTAACCCTTAACACGCCAATCACGACTAATTTCGCTTTTGCAAACATCATAGAGCCAGATTAGACGGCCGAAAACCGTCTGCTCAGGCTATATGCGGTTTGCTATTCGAATAGAGGAGCTCAAACATTCGTCGGAATAGCGAACAACATATATCCTGGTCAGACGCGGCGCTACGACGAGGCTGATCTGGGTCTATGTTGATTGCACATTCCGTCCAATTTATTCGGCAGGTTAAAGGTTGTTTACATAACTAACAAATCAGACGATCACATCACTCTCGGTGCTTTAATATCTCTTGTTTCAGTTAGACTTTGTTTTTTCAAGCAACTATGAGCATGCATTTACCACTACTATGTTACTTTCAGATCACACATTGCACAGCTAGTACAGCACAATCGCCAGCAGGTATATGCTTAGATTTATCTCCAGTTGATAATCGGGCCAGTAATGATCTATTATAAAGTAGCTTGTTGCAGTCATTGAACGAGTGATTTGAGCTTCGATCGTTCACTTGGTGTGTCGTCAGGTTATTTGAGCTTCGATCGTTCACTTGGTGTGTCGTCAGGTTGTTTGAGCTTCGATCGTTCACTTGGTGTGTCGTCAGGATATTTGAGATTCGATCGTTCACTTGGTGTGTCGTCAGGTTATTTGAGCTTCGATCGTTCACTTGGTGTGTCGTCAAGTTATTTGAGCTTCGATAGTTCACTTGATGTGTCGTCAGGTTATTTGAGCTTCGATCGTTCACTTGGTGTGTCGTCAGGTTGTTTGAGCTTCGATCGTTCACTTGGTGTGTCGTCAGGATATTTGAGCTTCGATCGTTCACTTGGTGTGTCATCAGGTTATTTGAGCTTCGATCCCTCACTTGGTGTGTCGTCAGGTTATTTGAGCTTCGATCGTTCACTTGGTGTGTCGTCATGTTATTTGAGCTTCGATCGTTCACTTGGTGTGTCGTCAGGTTATTTGAGCTTCGATCGTTCACTTGGTGTGTCGTCAGGTTGTTTGTGCTTCGTTCCCTCACGTGGTGTGTCGTCAGGTTGTTTGTGCTTCGTTCCATCACTTGGTGTGTCGTCAGGTTGTTTGTGCTTCGTTCCATCACTTGGTGTGTCGTCAGGTTGTTTGAGCTTCGACCGTTCACTTGGTGTGTCGTCAGGTTGTTTGAGCTTCGATCGTTCACTTGGTGTGTCGTCAGGTTGTTTGTGCTTCGTTCCATCACTTGGTGTGTCGTCACGTTGTTTGTGCTTCGTTCCATCACTTGGTGTGTCGTCAGGTTGTTTGAGCTTCGTTCCCCTCACTTGGTGTGTCGTCAGGTTGTTGTGCTTCGATCGCCCAGGTGGTGTGATGACAGATTGTTTGTGCTTCGATCGTTTACTTGATGTGTTGACAGGTTGTTTGAGCTTCGATCGCTCACTTGGTGTGTTGTCAGGTTGTTTGAGCTTCGTTCCCTCGCTTGGTGTGTCGTCGCGTTAGTTGTGCTTCGATCGTTTACCTGGTGTGTCGTCAGGTTGTTTGTGCTTCGATCGCTCACTTGGTGGGTCGTAAGGTTGTTTGTTCTGCGATCGTTTACTTGGTGTGTCGTCACGTTGTTTGAGCTTCGTTCGTTTACTTGATGTGTTGTCAGGTTGTTTCTGCTTCGTTCGTTTACTTGGTGTGTTGTCAGGTTTTTTGTATGTACGTCGTTCCCCCACTTGGTGTGTCGTCGCGTTGTTTGTGCTTCGATCGTTCACCTGGTGTGTCGTCAGATTATTTGAGCTTCGATCGTTCACTTGGTGTGTCGTCAGGTTGTGTGTGCTTCGTTCCATCACTTGGTGTGTCGTCAGGTTGTTTGAGCTTCGATCGTTCACTTGGATATGTCGTCAGGTTGTTTGTGCTTCGTTCCCCTCAATTGGTGTGTCGTCAGGTTGTTTGTGCTTCGTTCCATCACTTGGTGTGTCGTCAGGTTGTTTGAGCTTCGATCGTTCACTTGGTGTGTCGTCAGGTTGTTTGTGCTTCGTTCCATCACTTGGTGTGTCGTCAGGTTGTTTGTGTTTCGTTCCATCACTTGGTGTGTCGTCAGGTTGTTTGAGCTTCGTTCCCCTCACTTGGTGTGTCGTCAGGTTGTTTGTGCTTCGATCGCTCAGGTGGTGTGATGTCAGGTAGTTTGTGCTTCGATCGTTTACTTGATGTGTTGACAGGTTGTTTGAGCTTCGATCGCTCACTTGGTGTGTTGTCAGGTTGTTTGAGCTTCGTTCCCTCGCTTGGTGTGTGGTCGCGTTAGTTGTGCTTCGATCGTTTACCTGGTGTGTCGTCAGGTTGTTTGTGCTTCGATCGCTCACTTGGTGTGTCGTAAGGTTGTTTGTTCTGCGATCGTTTACTTGGTGTGTCGTCACGTTGTTTGAGCTTCGTTCGTTTACTTGGTGTGTTGTCAGGTTGTTTCTGCTTCGTTCGTTTACATGGTGTGTTGTCAGGTTTTTTGTATGTACTTCGTTCCTCCACTTGGTGTGTCGTCGCGTTGTTTGTGCTTCAATCGTTCACCTGGTGTGTCGTCAGGTTATTTGAGCTTCGATCGTTCACTTGGTGTGTCGTCAGGTTGTTTGAGCTTCGATCGTTCACTTGTTGTGTCGTCAGGTTCTTTGTGCTTCGTTCCCCTCACTTGGTGTGTCGTCAGGTTGTTTGTGCTTCGTTCCATCACTTGGTGTGTCGTCAGGTTGCTTGTGCGTCGTTCCATCACTTGGTGTGTCGTCAGGTTGTTTGAGCTTCGATTGTTCACTTGGATATGTCGTCAGGTTGTTTGTGCTTCGTTCCCCTCAATTGGTGTGTCGTCAGGTTGGTTGTACGTCGTTCCCCTCACTTGGTGTGTGGTCAGGTTGTATATGCTTCGTTCCATCACTTGGTGAGTCGTCATGTTGTTTGAGCTTCGATCGTTCACTTGGTGTGTCGTCAGGTTGTTTGTGCTTCGTTCCCCTCACTTGGTGTGTCGTCAGGTTGTTTGTGCTTCGTTCCATCACTTGGTGTGTCGTCAGGTTGTTTGTGCTTCGTTCCATCACTTGGTGTGTCGTCAGGTTGTTTGTGCTTCGTTCCATCACTTGGTGTGTCGTCAGGTTGTTTGAGTTTCGATCGTTCACTTGATGTGTCATCAGGTTGTTTTTGCTTCTTCCCCTCACTTGTTGTGTCCTCAGGTTGTTTGTGCTTCGTTCCATCACTTGGTGTGTCGTCAGGTTGTTTGAGCTTCGTTCCCCTCACTTGGTGTGTCGTCAGGTTGTTTGTGCTTCGATCGCTCAGGTGGTGTGTTGTCAGGTTGTTTGTGCTTCGATCGTTTACTTGATGTGTTGTCAGGTTTTTTGTATGTGCTTCGTTCCCCCACTTGGTGTTTCGTCGCGTTGTTTGTGCTTCGATCGTTCACCTTGTGTGTCGTCAGGTTGTTTGTGCTTCGTTCCCCCACTTGGTATGTCGTCGCGTTGTTTGTGCTTCGATCGTTCACCTGGTGTGTCGTCAGGTTATTTGAGCTTCGATCGTTCACTTGGTGTGTAGTCAGGTTATTGAGCTTCGATCGTTCACTTGGTGTGTCGTCAGGTTGTTTGAGCTTCGATCGTTCACTTGGTGTGTCGTCAGGTTGTTTGTGCTTCATTCCCCTCACTTGGCGTGTCGTCAGGTTATTTGTGCTTCGTTCCATCACTTGATGTGTCGTCAGGTTGTTTGTGCGTCGTTCCATCACTTGGTTTGTCGTCAGGTTGTTTGAGTTTCGATTGTTCACTTGGATATGTCGTCAGGTTGTTTTTGCTTCGTTCCCCTCACTTGGTGTGTCGTCAGGTTGTTTGTACATCGTTCCCCTCACTTGGTGTGTCGTCAGGTTGTTTATGCTTCGTTCCATCATTTGGTGTGTCGTCAGGTTGTTTGTGCTTCGTTCCATCACTTGGTGTGTCGTCAGGTTGTCTGAGCTTCGATCGTTCACTTGGTGTGTCGTCAGGTTGTTTGTGCTTCGTTCCCCTCACTTGGTGTGTCGTCAGGTTGTTTGTGCTTCGTTCCTTCACTTGGTGTGTCGTCAGGTTGTTTGTGCTTCGTTCCATCACTTGGTGTGTCGTCAGGTTGTTTTTGCTTCTTCCCTTCACTTGTTGTGTCGTCAGGTTGTTTGTGCTTCGTTCCATCACTTGGTGTGTCGTCAGGTTGTTTGTGCTTCTTCCCCTCACTTGTTGTGTCATCAGGTTGTTTGTGCTTCGTTCCATCACTTGGTGTGTCGTCATGTTGTTTGTGCGTCGTTCCATCACTTGATGTGTCGTCACGTTGTTTGTGCTTCGTTCCATCACTTGGTGTGTCGTCAGGTTGTTTGAGCTTCGTTCCCCTCACTTGGTGTATCGTCAGGTTGTTTGTGCTTCGATCGCTCAGGTGGTGTGTTTTCAGGTTGTTTGTGCTTCGATCGTTTACTTGATGTGTTGACAGGTTGTTTGAGCTTCGATCGCTCACTTGGTGTGTTGTCAGGTTGTTTGAGCTTCGTTCCCTCGCTTGGTTTGTCGTCGCGTTAGTTGTGCTTCGATCGTTTACCTGGTGTGTCGTCAGGTTGTTTGTGCTTCGATCGCTCAATTGGTGTGTCGTAAGGTTGTTTGTTCTGCGATCGTTTACTTGGTGTGTCGTCACGTTGTTTGAGCTTCGTTCGTTTACTTGGTGTGTTGTCAGGTTGTTTCTGCTTCGTTCCTTTACTTGGTGTGTTGTCAGGTTGTTTGTATGTACTTCGTTCCCCCACTTGGTATGTCGTCGCGTTGTTTGTGCTTCGATCGTTCACCTGGTGTGTCGTCAGGTTATTTGAGCTTCGATCGTTCACTTGGTGTGTCGTCAGGTTATTGAGCTTCGATCGTTCACTTGGTGTGTCGTCAGGTTGTTTGAGCTTCGATCATTCACTTGGTGTGTCGTCAGGTTGTTTGTGCTTCATTCCCCTCACTTGATGTGTCGTCAGGTTGTTTGTGCTTCGTGCCATCACTTGATGTGTCGTCAGGTTGTTTGTGCGTCGTTCCATCACTTGGTGTGTCGTCATGTTGTTTGAGTTTCGATTGTTCACTTGGATATGTCGTCAGGTTGTTTTTGCTTCGTTCCCCTCACTTGGTGTGTCGTCAGGTTGTTTGTACATCGTTCCCCTCACTTGGTGTGTCGTCAGGTTGTTTATGCTTCGTTCCATCATTTGGTGTGTCGTCAGGTTGTTTGTGCTTCGTTCCATCACTTGGTGTGTCGTCAGGTTGTCTGAGCTTCGATCGTTCACTTGGTGTGTCGTCAGGTTGTTTGTGCTTCGTTCCCCTCACTTGGTGTGTCGTCAGGTTGTTTGTGCTTCGTTCCATCACTTGGTGTGTCGTCAGGTTATTTGTGCTTCGTTCCATCACTTGTGTGTCGTCAGGTTGTTTTGCTTCTTCCTTCACTTGTTGTGTCGTCAGGTTTTTGTGCTTCGTTCCATCACTTGGTGTGTCGTCAGGGTTTTGTGCTTCTTCCCCTCACTTGTTGTGTCGTCAGGTTGTTTGTGCTTCGTTCCATCACTTGGTGTGTCGTCAGGTTGTTTGTGCGTCGTTCCATCACTTGATGTGTCGTCACCTTGTTTGTGCTTCGTTCCATCACTTGGTGTGTCGTCAGGTTGTTTGAGCTTCGTTCCCCTCACTTGGTGTGTCGTCAGGTTGTTTGTGCTTCGTTCCCTCACTTGGTGTGTCGTCAGGTGTTTGTGCTTCGTTCCATCACTTGGTGTGTCGTCAGGTTGGTTGTGCTTCGTTCCATCACTTGGTGTGTCGTCAGGTTGTTTTTGCTTCTTCCCTTCACTTGTTGTGTCGTCAGGTTGTTTGTGCTTCGTTCCATCACTTGGTGTGTCGTCAGTTTGTTTGTGCTTCTTCCCCTCACTTGTTGTGTCGTCAGGTTGTTTGTGCTTCGTTCCATCACTTGTTGTGTCGTCAGGTTGTTTGTGCGTCGTTCCATCACTTGATGTGTCGTCACGTTGTTTGTGCTTCGTTCCATCACTTGGTGTGTCGTCAGGTTGTTTGAGCTTCGTTCCCCTCACTTGGTGTGTCGTCAGGTTGTTTGTGCTTCGGTCGCTCAGGTGGTGTGTTGTCAGGTTGTTTGTGCTTCGATCGTTTACTTGATGTGTTGTCAGGTGTTTTGTATGTGCTTCGTTCCCCCACTTGGTGTTTCGTCGCGTTGTTTGTGCTTCGATCGTTCACCTTGTGTGTCGTCAGGTTATTTGAGCTTCGATCGTTCACTTGGTGTGTCGTCAGGTTGTTTGAGCTTCGATAGTTCACTTGGTGTTTCGACAGGTTGTTTGTGCTTCGTACCCCTCACTTGGTGTTTCGACAGGTTGTTTGTGCTTCGTACCCCTCACTTGGTGTTTCGACAGGTTGTTTGTGCTTCGTTCCATCACTTGGTGTGTCGTCAGGTTGTTTGTGCTTCGTTCCATCACTTGGTGTGTCGTCAGGTTGTTTGAGCTTCGATCGTTCACTTGATGTGTCGTCAGGTTGTTTGTGCTTCGATTGCTCACTTGGTGTGTCGTCAGGTTGTTTGTACTCGTTCCTCACTTGGTTGTCATCAGGTTATTAGTACTTCGTTCCTCACTTGGTGTGTCGTCAGGATGTTTGAGCTTCGATCTTCACTTGGTGTGTCGTCAGGTTGTTTGTGCTTCGTTCCCTCACTTGGTGTGTCGTCAGGTTATTTGAGCTTCGTTCCATCACTTGGTGTGTCGTCAGGTAGTTTGTGCTTCGTTTCCATCACTTGGTGTGTCGTCAGGTAGTTTGTGCTTCGTTCCATCACTTGGTGTGTCGTCAGGTTGTTTGTGCTTCGTTCCATCACTTGGTGTGTCGTCAGGTTGTTTGTGCTTCGTTCCATCACTTGGTGTGTCGTCAGGTTGTTTGAGCTTCGATCGCTCACTTGGTGTGTCGTCAGGTTGTTTGTGCTTCGTTCCATCACTTGGTGTTTCGTCAGGTTGTTTGAGCTTCGATCGTTCACTTGGTGTGTCGTCAGGTTGTTTCTGCTTCTTCCCCTCACTTGGTGTGTCGTCACGTTGTTTATGCTTCGTTCCATCACTTGGTGTGTCGTCAGGTTGTTTGAGCTTCGTTCCCCTCACTTGGTGTGTCGTCAAGTTGTTTGTGCTTCGATCGCTCAGGTGGTGTGTTGTGAGGTTGTTTGAGCTTCGATCGCTCACTTGGTGTGTTGTCAGGTTGTTTGAGCTTCGTTCCTTCGCTTGGTGTGTCATCTCGTTAGTTGTGCTTCGATCGTTTAGCTGGTGTGTCGTCAGTTTGTTTGTGCTTCGATTGCTCACTTGGTGTGTCATCAGGTTGTTTGTGTGTGCTTCGATCGTTCACCTGGTGTGTCGTAAGGTTGTTTGTTCTGCGATCGTTTACTTGGTGTGTCGTCACGTTGTTTGAGCTTCGTTCGTTTACTTGGTGTGTTGTCAGGTTTGTTGTATGTGCTTCGTTCCCCCACTTGGTGTGTCGTCGCGTTGTTTATGCTTCGATCGTTCACCTGGTGTGTCGTCAGGTTGTTTGTGCTTCGATCGTTCACCTGGTGTGTCGTAAGGTTGTTTCCGCTTCGATCACTCACTTGGTGTGTCGTCACGTTGTTTGTGCTTCGATCGTTCACTTGGTGTGTTGTCAGGATGTTTGTGCTTCGCTGGTTCACTTGGTGTTTCGTCAGGTTGTTTGTATTTCGATTGCTCACCTGGTGTGTCGTCAGGATGTTTGAGCTTCGATCGCTCAATTGGTGTGTCGTCCATGTGTTTGTGCTTCGATCGCTCACTTGGTGTGTCGTCAGGGAGTTTGAGCTTCGATCGCTCACTTGGTGTGTCGTCAGGTTGTTTGTATTTCGATTGCTCACTTGGTGTGTCGTCAGGTTATTTGTATTTCGATTGCTCACTTGGTGTGTCGTCATGTTGTTTCAGCGTCGATTGCTCACCCGGTGTGTCGTCAGGATGTTTGAGCTTCGATCGGTCAATTGGTTTGTCGTCAGGTTGTTTGTGCTTCGATCGCTCACTTGGTGTGTCGTCAGGTTATTTGTAATTCGATTGCTCACTTGGTGTGTCGTAAGGTTGTTTCAGCATCGATCGCTCACTTGGTGTGTCGTCACGTTGTTTGTGCTTCGATCGTTCACTTGGTGTGTTGTCAGGATGTTTGTGCTTCACTCGTTCACTTGGTATGTCGTCAGGTTGTTTGTATTTCGATTGCTCACCTGGTGTGTCGTCAGGATGTTTGAGCTTCGATCGCTCAATTGGTTTGTCCTCAGGTAGTTTGTGCTTCGATCGCTCACTTGGTTTGTCGTCGGGATGGCAAACCTTCATACACTCCGACGATAGGTTGTGTGGGATGATGATGAATCGGTTTATCTACCCTTGCCACCACAGAGCATTCCAAGGCGATTATGAAGACTCGTGCTAAGTACCGTCAATTATCGTGAGATGTTATTGAGTTAATGAATGTGTGTCTAGTAGTATGGTGCTCCTGAAGTTTCTGGTGATGGTGCTGTAGGAGGCTACTTCTTTCTGTACAGGGTGACACTACCTGTGATGTAACTTTCGAACGGCTCTTCTTAGAGCCACCCTTCTCACTGTTCACCACCACGCATGCATCAGTATATAAACGGATCTGGCAGTTTTAGACATCTGGTTGGCATGGTCTTGGGGATATCATGCAATGTGTTAGTGTAGCACCTCCTCCGTGGTCGAGTGGTTACGGTCTCTGCTTTGTATACCACTGTACCCTATCATCATTGATATGCATTGGTTCAAGCACTTTAGAGGCCGTGTCTGTTTATTTGAAAATGTTGGCAGTTTCATTACGGAGGTGTTTGTGTACCAGGTAATTGGTAACCACTGGAGCCTGCCCAGGAAAGGTGTTGTTAGGAAGTTTGCCCGGCGGCGATTTAGCTCAAATTGGTGCTGATGAATGAGTAAAACCTAAACAAGCAAACAAACAAACAAACTTATTATATCGTTATGTAGTTCCACCAACAAACCACATTATCATTACGCATGTAGTCATACAATTATATAGACTAGTAGTTCATTATAGTATTGGGTTTTGCTAGGTGATACTACATGACCGTACATACATATGATCACTGTATCCCGCCCTCAACTAAGCGTGTCGAGATACGTCTATATAATAAAATACCGGTATTGGGGCGAAATATCACTATCGGGACTGTTATAATTATAATAACATATAAAACTCCCATATTACAAGAGTTTAAAAAAATGAACTTGAAAATATGTTTTCATTTTTAATGTACAGTGTAATTCTTTATATTAGTAGGTAACTGTACCTCGACACAGAACTAGAATACAAAACAATTGCAAATATGTGTAGCTACGTATACATGCGATGCCGGATATAATCCATTAGGAATTAATATGTCAACATGTCAATCAAATGGGACGTGGACATATGTTTCATTTAATTGTACTGCGAAAGGTATATATGTGTCTATTTATATGAAAAGGTTGGCAGTTTCGTACGGAAGTTTTTATGCACAAAGTACTGGTTAACCGTGGGAATCTGCCCAGGAAAGGTGTTTTTAGGTAAACTGCCCGCCGGCGATATAGCCCAAAATGTTGTTGCTGAAGGCGTAAATCTCCAACAATCAAACAAACTTAATATATTGTTCTGTAGTTCCACTAACAAACCACATTATCATTACGCATGTAGTCATATATAGACTAGTAGTTCATTATAGTATTGGGATTTGCTAGGTGATACTACAGGACCGTACATACACTGTCTCCCGCCCTTAGCTAAGCGTTCCGAGACAGGTGTATATAATAAAATACCGGTATTGGGACGAAATATCACAATCAGGACTGTTATAATTATAATAACATATAAAACTCCCATATTACAAGAGTTTGAAACATCCTATTTAAAAATATGTTTTCAGTTTTAATACATGTCCAGTGTAATCCTATATATTAGTATGTAACTGTACTTCGACACAGAAATAGAGGACAAAACAATTGCAAATATGAAGCTCTTTTAGTGCCCATGTTTCGAATTTATATTTCAAATACTTTCCATTTTAATGCATGCTCAGTGTATAACATTGATATTTGTTAATGTATTCTTATATTTCTATAATGCACTAGAGATTGGAAACGTTATATATTATGACCATAATTGTCTTCCACTATGCCCATCCGATAGCTCCATGTAATATGTTTTTCTGTTGTCCACTGGTATAACACTAAATACACACGAACGTTCCAACATAAATACACGTATGTTTCAGACTGTGAGGAACCACCTACTGTTGCAAACAGTACGCCTGGAAAGACCAATGAAAATACATACACAAGTGTAGCTACATATACATGTGATGAAGGATATAATCCATCAGGAAATAATATGTCAACATGTCAATCAAATGGGACGTGGACAGATGTTTCATTTAATTGTACTGCGAAAGGTATATATGTGTCTGTTTATATGAAAAGGTTGGCAGTTTCGTACGGAAGTGTTTATGCACAAAGTACTGGTTAACAGTGGGAATCTGCCCAGGAAAGGTGTTTTTAGGTAAACTGCCCGCCGGCGATATAGCACAAATGTTGTTGATGAAGGCGTAAATCTCCAACAAACAAACAAACTTAATATATTGTTCTGTAGTTCCACTAACAAACCACATTATCATTACGCATGTAGTCATATATATACTAGTAGTTCATAATATTATTGGGTTTTGCTAGGTGATACTACAGGACCGTACATACATATGATCACTGTCTCCCGCCCTTAGCCAAGCGTGCCGAGACATGTGTATATAATAAAATACCGGTATTGAGACGAAATATCATTATCGCGACTGTTATAATTATAATAACAATATAAAACTCCCATATTACAAGAGTTTACAAAATTCTATTTGAAAATTTGTTTTCAGTTTTAATACATGTCCAGTGTAATCCTTTATATTAGTATGTAACTGTACTTCGACACAGAAATAGAGAACAAAACAATTGAAAATATGAAACTCTTTTAGTGCCCATGTTTCGAATTTATATTTCAAATACTTTCCATTTTAATGCATGCTCAGTGTATAACATTGATATTTGTTAATGTATTCTTATATTTCTAAAATGCACTAGAGATTGGAAACGTTATATATTATGACCATAATTGTCTTCCACTATGCCCATCCGATAGCTCCATGTAATATGTTTTTCTGTTGTCCACTGGTATAACACCAAATACACACGAATGTTCCAACATAATTACACGTATGTTTCAGACTGTGAGGAACCACCTACTGTTGCAAACAGTACGACTGGAAAGACCAATGAAAATACATACACAAGTGTAGCTACATATACATGCGATGCCGGATATAATCCATTAGGAAATAATATGTCAACATGTCAATCAAATGGGACGTGGACAGATGTTTCATTTAATTGTACTGCGAAAGGTATATATGTGTCTGTTTATATGAAAAGGTTGGCAGTTTCGTACCGAAGTTTTTATGCACAGTGTACTGGTTAACCGTGGGAATCTGCCCAGGAAAGGTGTTTTTAGGTAAACTGCCCGCCGGCGATATAGCACAAATGTTGTTGATGAAGGCGTAAATCTCCAACAAACAAACAAACTTAATATATTGTTCTGTAGTTCCACTAACAAACCACATTATCATTACGCATGTAGTCATATATAGACTAGTAGTTCATAATATTATTGGGTTTTGCTAGGTGATACTACAGGACCGTACAGACATATGATCACTGTCTCCCGCCCTTAGCCAAGCGTGCCAGAGACATGTTATATAATAAAATACCGGTATTGAGCGAAATATCATTATCGCGACTGTTATAATTATAATAACAATATAAAACTCCCATATTACAAGAGTTTACAAAATTGTATTTGAAATTTGTTTTCAGTTTTAATACATGTCCAGTGTAATCCTTTATATTAGTATGTAACTGTACTTCGACACAGAAATAGAGAACAATACAATTGAAAATATGAAACTCTTTTAGTGCCCATGTTTCGAATTTATATTTCAAATACTTTCCATTTTAATGCATGCTCAGTGTATAACATTGATATTTGTTAATGTATTCTTATATTTCTAAAATGCACTAGAGATGGGAAACGTTATATATTATGACCATAATTGTCTTCCACTATGCCCATCCGATAGCTCCATGTAATATGTTTTTCTGTTGTCCACTGGTATAACACCAAATACACACGAATGTTCCAACATAATTACACGTATGTTTCAGACTGTGAGGAACCACCTACTGTTGCAAACAGTACGACTGGAAAGACCAATGAAAATACATACACAAGTGTAGCTACATATACATGCGATGCCGGATATAATCCATTAGGAAATAATATGTCAACATGTCAATCAAATGGGACGTGGACAGATGTTTCATTTAATTGTACTGCGAAAGGTATATATGTGTCTGTTTATATGAAAAGGTTGGCAGTTTCGTACGGAAGTTTTTATGCACAGTGTACTGGTTAACCGTGGGAATCTGCCCAGGAAAGGTGTTTTTAGGTAAACTGCCCGCCGGCGATATAGCACAAATGTGGTTGATGAAGGCGTAAATCTCCAACAAACAAACAAACTTAATATATTGTTCTGTAGTTCCACTAACAAACCACATTATCATTACGCATGTAGTCATATATAGACTAGTAGTTCATAATATTATTGGGTTTTGCTAGGTGATACTACAGGACCGTACAGACATATGATCACTGTCTCCCGCCCTTAGCCAAGCGTGCCGAGACATGTGTATATAATAAAATACCGGTATTGAGACGAAATATCATTATCGCGACTGTTATAATTATAATAACAATATAAAACTCCCATATTACAAGAGTTTACAAAATTGTATTTGAAAATTTGTTTTCAGTTTTAATACATGTCCAGTGTAATCCTTTATATTAGTATGTAACTGTACTTCGACACAGAAATAGAGAACAATACAATTGAAAATATGAAACTCTTTTAGTGCCCATGTTTCGAATTTATATTTCAAATACTTTCCATTTTAATGCATGCTCAGTGTATAACATTGATATTTGTTAATGTATTCTTATATTTCTAAAATGCACTAGAGATGGGAAACGTTATATATTATGACCATAATTGTCTTCCACTATGCCCATCCGATAGCTCCATGTAATATGTTTTTCTGTTGTCCACTGGTATAACACCAAATACACACGAACGTTCCAACATAATTACACCTATGTTTCAGACTGTGAGGAACCACCTACTGTTGCAAACAGTACGACTGGAAAGACCAATGAAAATACATACACAAGTGTAGCTACATATACATGCGATGCCGGATATAATCCATTAGGAAATAATATGTCAACATGTCAATCAAATGGGACGTGGACAGATGTTTCATTTAATTGTACTGCGAAAGGTATATATGTGTCTGTTTATATGAAAAGGTTGGCAGTTTCGTACGGAAGTTTTTATGCACAGTGTACTGGTTAACCGTGGGAATCTGCCCAGGAAAGGTGTTTTTAGGTAAACTGCCCGCCGGCGATATAGCCCAAAATGTTGTTGATGATGGCGTAAATCTCCAACAAACAAACAAACTTAATATATTGTTCTGTAGTTCCACTAACAAACCACATTATCATTACGCAT
This sequence comes from Archivesica marissinica, assembly GCA_014843695.1. Taxonomy (NCBI): domain Eukaryota; kingdom Metazoa; phylum Mollusca; class Bivalvia; order Venerida; family Vesicomyidae; genus Archivesica; species Archivesica marissinica. The sequence continues at coordinate 11,495,770 of CM026387.1, read as the reverse complement.
GTAGTCATATATAGACTAGTAGTTCATAATAGTATTGGGTTTTGCTAGGTGATACTACAGGACCGTACAGACATATGATCACTGTCTCCCGCCCTTAGCCAAGCGTGCCGAGACATGTGTATATAATAAAATACCGGTATTGGGACGAAATATCATTATCGCGACTGTTATAATTATAATAAAATATAAATCTCCCATATTACAAGAGTTTACAAAATTCTATTTGAAAATTTGTTTTCAGTTTTAATACATGTCCAGTGTAATCCTTTATATTAGTATGTAACTGTACTTCGACACAGAAATAGAGGACAAAACAATTGAAAATATGAAGCTCTTTTAGTGCCCATGTTTCGAATTTATATTTCAAATACTTTCCATTTTAATGCATGCTCAGTGTATAACATTGATATTTGTTAATGTATTCTTATATTTCTAAAATGCACTAGAGATTGGAAACGTTATATATTATGACCATAATTGTCTTCCACTATGCCCATCCAATAGCTCCATGTAATATGTGTTTCTGTTGTCCACTGGTATAACACTAAATACACACGAACGTTCAAACATAATTACACGTATGTTTCAGACTGTGAGGAACCACCTACTGTTGCAAACAGTACGACTGGAAAGACCAATGAAAATACATACACAAGTGTAGCTACATATACATGCGATGCCGGATACAATCCATTAGGAAATAATAGGTCAACATGTCAATCAAATGGAACGTGGACAGATGTTTCATTTAATTGTACTGCGAAAGGTATATATGTGTCTGTTTATATGAAAAGGTTGGCAGTTTCGTACGGAAGTGTTTATGCACAAAGTACTGGTTAACAGTGGGAATCTGCCCAGGAAAGGTGTTTTTAGGTAAACTGCCCGCCGGCGATATAGCCCAAAATGTTGTTGATGAAGGCGTAAATCTCCAACAAACAAACAAACTTAATATATTGTTCTGTAGTTCCACTAACAAACCACATTATCATTACGCATGAAGTCATATATAGACTAGTAGTTCATAATAGTATTGGGTTTTGCTAGGTGATACTACAGGACCGTACAGACATATGATCACTGTCTCCCGCCCTTAGCCAAGCGTGCCGAGACATGTGTATATAATAAAATACCGGTATTGGGACGAAATATCATTATCGCGACTGTTATAATTATAATAACATATAAAACTCCTATATTACAATAGCTTACAAAATTCTATTTGAAAATTTGTTTTCAGTTTTAATACATGTCCAGTGTAATCCTTTATATTAGTATGTAACTGTACTTCGACTCAGAAATAGAGGACAAAACAATTGAAAATATGAAGCTCTTTTAGTGACCATGTTTCGAATTTATATTTCAAATACTTTCCATCCTAATGCATGCTCAGTGTATAACATTGATATTTGTTAATGTATTCTTATATTTCTAAAATGCACTAGATATTGGATACGTTATATATTATAACACACATTGTCTTCTACTATGCACATCCCATAGCTCCATGTAATATGTTTTTCTGTTGTCCACTGGTATAACACTAAACACACACGAACGTTCCAACATAATTACACGTATGTTTCAGACTGTGATGAACCACCTACTGTTGCAAACAGTACGACTGGAAAGACCAATGAAAATACATACCCAAGTGTAGCTACATATACATGCGATGAAGGATATAATCCATCAGGAAATAATACGTCAACATGTCAATCAAGTGGGACGTGGACAGATGTATTATTTAAATGCGCTGGGAAAGGTATATATTTATATCCTGCCCATTTCGGATTTCATAAATAATTTCTTACATATTGTTAGCCTGGCACTTCTAGTGCCCTTCTTTATCGGGATGGACGACTCTGGTTAGGGACGTAACAGTACGATCCGAGATTTAATTACATCAAATCTCGCATATATATAAGATCACAAAGACTTTTCGTTTCAATTATTATTATTATAGATAGATATATATATAGGCCTACTACTGATTAAAAGCAATACATATAGTTTCTGTAACGTTTTCCGTTTAAATATGTAGTACCTTCTGGTTATAGTTATTCTTAGCGGATTTAGCGGATTCTAGCGGATATATATTACTCGAACTGGCTCTTGATGGAATGTAAGCTCCAGACTGATGTCCGTCCCGGTATTTATAAGGAATGGCGGTGTGATTTTCAGTGTGAATTGTCGCGCCACAACTTTCAAACACAGTATTGTCCAATGGAAACGCTGAGCGGATTTGATTACCCAATCAAATCGTTCCGCTAAACTTTAACTGTCAGTAGTCGTACGCCGTCACAAAATATAGATCCGCTAAGCTCGCCGCTAAACACAGATTGTTCAGCTAACTTTGAACCAATTATCAAAATGACCACAGTTCTATACTCGTCAGACCATACAGAGTTAAAACACTCTTATGGTAGTTAAACTGGATTAGGTTAGTTTTTAGTGTCGTCTGTAAAATAGCACTTCTTTCCGCTAAAATTATCCGCTAAAATGTAAACATTTGGATTGTGCATGTCCAGAAAGATGAAATGACAAAACTGTTTATGGATGGAATACTGGTAATTCGGGTAAGCATCCATGACTATATGTATGTACGGTTGATACTGTTAATTGACGAGTAATTCCAATTAGTCGTCTGTTTTCGCGACAAACTCAGACTGCCAGTCATACTGTGCAATGATCCCATGTAGAATCGCTATGTTATTCAGTCTAAACATTAAGTGCCAGTACCGTTTATGAACTGTAGATGACACTGTCTTCAAGATTGACACAGTTTTCATGTCAGAAATGTATTAGGTGTTATCATAGTCAAGACAATCGATAAAATGTCTGGCATACATATTACAATATTATTGATACATACCACCTTGCGCAAACCGGCTGGATAGCTTCCTCACGGGACAGTATCCAACGACCAAGTGGGATTCGAATCTACAACGGTGAGGGGCAAATGATTTGATGTCAAAGACAACTCGACCAAGGAGATACATTCATTAACGATAATCATAAACATGGAAAGAACATGACGTATCTCTAATCGGTCTTGCATATTGCGAGACAAAATAGTTTGCATCGCTCAAATGAGGTATCTTACTATCTATAGAGAAATTAACAAAACTGTAACTAGGCGTCACATCGTATTGTATTGCTCCGTAATTTTAATAATTAAATAAACTGTAACATTAGATTCCAGAATAGAAGCATATTTACAATACCTCCTCTATCCTTTTAATAACACATGCATAACGATAATACCACTACCCGCTTTTGTTGATGTCACCGTTCATGTGAAATATTGTAATACTAGTATTGCTTTCTTCCCAAGTGGCAATGATTGGGGAAACAAGGATTTCCATTGCTATCATCTCCCATTCCTGCACATCATATGTCTTTATATTATCCACTGCTGTAGCAATATATATGTAAAAGAACGTTTTAAAGTAGCATGACATATGTTTGAGACTGTCCGTCTCCATACACGGTTGAAAACAGTCAGATTGCAAAGACAAATGGAAATACATACCCAAGTACGGCCACATATACATGCGATGCCGGATATGATCCATCAGGAAATAATATGTCAACATGTCAATCAAATGGGACATTGACATATGTTTCATTTAATTGTACTGCGAAAGGTATATGTGTGTCTGTTTATATGAAAAGGTTAGCAATTTCGTACGGCAGTTTTTGTGCACCAAGTACTGTTTAACAGCGGGAGTCTGCAGAGGAAAGGTGTTTTGAGGTAAAATGACCGCCGGTGATATAGCCCAAAATGTTGTTGATGAAGGCGTAAATCTCGAACAAGCAAGCAATCAAACAAACAAACACACTTATTATATTGTTCTGTAGTTCCACTAACAAACCACATTATCATTACGCATGTAGTCATATATAGACTAGTAGTTCATTATAGTATTGGGATTTGCTAGGTGATACTACAGGACCGTACATACATATGATCACTGTCTCCCGCCCTTAGCTAAGTGTGTCGAGACACGTGTATATAATAACATACCGGTATTGGGACGAATAATTATTATAATTATAATAACATATAAAACTCCCATATTACAAGAACTTAAACAATTCTATTTGAAATATGTTTTCAGTTTTAATACATGTCCAATGTAATCCTTTATATTAGTATGTAACTGTACCTCGACACAGAAATAGAATACAAAACAATTGCAAATATGAAGCTCTTTTAGTGTCCATGTTTCGAATTTATATTTCAAATACTTTCCATTTTAATGCATGCTCAGTGTATAACATTGATATTTGTTAATGTATTCTTATATTTCTAAAATGCACTAGAGATTGGAAACGTTATACATTATGACCATAATTGTCTTCCACTATGCCCGTCCGATAGCTCCATGTAATATGTTTTTCTGTTGTCCACTGGTATAACACTCAATGCACAGGAACGTTCCAACATAATAACATGTATGTTTCAGATTGTCAGGAACCACCTACTGTTGCAAACAGTACGATTGGAAAGACCAATGAAAATACATACCCAAGTGTAGCTACATATACATGCCATGAAGGATATAATCCATCAGGAAATATTACGTCAACATGTCAATCAAATGGGACGTGGACAGATGTATTATATAATTGCAATGGGAAAGGTATGTATTTATATCCTGCCCATTACGGATTTCATAAATAAGTTCTTACATATTATTGATACATACCACCTTGCGCAAACCGGCTGGATAGCTTCCTCGTGGGACACAATCCAACAACCAAGTGGGATTCGAATCGACAACGGTGAGGGGCAAATGATTTGATGTCAAAGACAACTCGACCAATGAGATACATTCATTAACAATAACCATAAACATGGAAAGAACATGAGGTATCTCTAATCGGTCTTGCATATGGCGAACAATATAGTTTGTATCGCTCAAATGAGGTATCTTACTATCTATAGAGAAATTAACAAAACTGTAACTAGGCGTCACATCGTATTGTATTGCTCCGTAATTTTAATAATTAAATAAATTGTAACATTAGATTCCAGAATAGAAGCATATTTACAATACCTCCACTATCCTGTTAATAGCACATGCATAATGATATGGCCACTGCTGCTTTTGTTGATGTCACCGCTCATGTGAAATATTCTAATACTAGTATTGCTTTCTACCAAAGTGGCCATGATTGGGAAAACAAGGATTTCCATTGCTATCAGCTCCCATTCCTGCACATAATATGTCTTTATATTATCCACTGCTGTAGCAATATATATATATGTAAAATAACGTTTTAAAGTAGCATCAAGTATGTTTCAGAATGTCCGTCTCCATTCACGGTTGAAAACAGTCAGATTGCAAAGACAAATGGAAATACATACCCAAGAACGGCCACATATACATGCGATGCCGGATATAATCCATTAGGAAATAATATGTCAACATGTCAATCAAATGGGACGTGGACATATGTTTCATTTAATTGTACTGCGAAAGGTATATATGTGTCTGTTTATATGAAAAGGTTGGCAGTTTCGTACGGAAGTGTTTATGCACAAAGTACTGGTTAACCGCGGGAGTCTGCCCAGGAAAGGTGTTTGTAGGTAAACTGCCCGCCGGTGATATAGCCCGAAATGTTGTTGATGAAGGCGTAAATCTCCAACATGCAAACAAACAAACAAACAAACTTATTATATTGTTCTGTAGTTCCACTAACAAACCACATTATCATTAAGCATGTAGTCATATATAGACTAGTAGTTCATTATAGTATTGGGTTTTGCTAGGTGATACTACAGGACCGTACATACATATGATCACTGTCTCCCGCCCTTAGCTAAGCGTGCCGAGACAGGTGTATATAATAAAATACCGGTATTGGGACGATATATCATTATCGGGACTGTTATAATTATAAATAACATATAAAACTCCCATATTACAAGAGTTTAAAAAATTCTATTTGAAAATTTGTTTTCAGTTTTAATACATATCCAGTGTAATTCTTTATATTAGTATGTAACTGTACTTCGACACAGAAATAGAGGACAAAACAATTGCAAATATGAAGCTCGTTTAGTGTCCATGTTTCGAATTTATATTTCAAATACTTTCCATTTTAATGCATGCTCAGTGTATAACATTGATATTTGTTAATGTATTCTTATATTTCTAAAATGCACTAGAGATTGGATACGTTATATATTATGACCATAATTGTCTTCTACTATGCCCATCCGATAACTCCATGTAATATGTTTTTCTTTTGTCCACTGGTATAACACTAAATACACACGAACGTTCCAACATAATAACAAGTATGTTTCAGACTGTGAGGAACCACCTACTGTTGCAAACAGTACGACTGGAAAGACCAATGAAAATGCATACCCAAGTGTAGCTACATATACATGCGATGAAGGATATACTCCATCAGGAAATATTACGACAACATGTCAATCAAATGGGACGTGGACAGATGTATTATATAATTGTACTGGGAAAGGTATGTATTTATATCCTGCCCATTTCGGATTTCATAAACAATTTCATACATATTATTGATACATACCATCTTGTGCAAACCGGCTGGATAGCTTCCTCGCGGGACAGTATCCAACAACCAAGTGGAATTCGAATCGACAACGGTGAGGGGCAAATGATATGATGTCAAAGACAACTCGACCAAGGAGATACATTCATTAACGATAATCATAAACATGGAAAGAACATGACGTATCTCTAATCGGTCTTGCATATGGCGAGACAAAATAGTTTGCGTCGCTCAAATGAGGTATCTTACTATCTATAGAGAAATTAACAAAACTGTAACTAGGCGTCACATCGTATTGTATTGCTCCGTAATTTTAATAATTAAATAAATTGTAACATTAGATTCCAGAATAGAAGCATATTTACAATACCTCCTATATCCTGCTAATAACACATGCAGAATGATATTGCCACTGCTGCTTTTGTTGATGTCACCGCTCATGTGAAATATTGTAATACTAGTATTGCTTTCTTCCCAAGTGGCAATGAATTGGGAAAACAAGGATTTCCATTGCTATCAGCTACCATTCCTGCACATAATATGTTTTTATAATATCCACTGCTGTAGCAATATATATATATATGTAAAATAACGTTTTAAAGTAGCATCAAGTATGTTTCAGAATGTCCGTCTCCATTCACGGTTGAAAACAGTCAGATTGCAAAGACAAATGGAAATACATACCCAAGTACGGCCACATATACATGCGATGCCGGATATAATCCATCAGGAATTAATGTGTCAACATGTCAAGCAAATGGGACGTGGACAGATGTTTCATTTAGTTGTACTGCGAAAGGTATTTATTTATTACAGCACATTATGGCTTTCATTATAATTTACATCCATATTACTAAGTCACAATATTATGAGATTTTGTTACTTTACTCCCTAAGACACTGAATTGGTATGAGTATATAGTTCTGCAACATGATTACAAAACACTTCAAAGGGAGAAGGAGGTCCTATGAAATAGAGATTACCTTAGACATGGAAGGAACATGAGTACTTTTCAATATACGTGTGCAAGCATATGTGTAACAAAATACTTTACAATTGTATTATTATAATGGAAAGGAAAATATGTAGAGAAGAATTGTGTTCTAATGGTCTCATTTGGAAATAAGAAAAAATCGCTGTTTTGTTATTATTCATATAAATGGTAAAGTTTAATGACGTACATTATAATGTTGTAATTTGTAATCATCAGATTCATCTAAGTTGCAATACAATGAATTATTCCAGATTTTTATTTTTCAAGGGCATATATTTTAGCGTAAAACTGCTTACGAGATAGTATCAAGGCATCACTAATGAAATTAGGACGAACATTTAACGGCATTTAGGATTTATTTTTGTTTATTTCAGTTTATTTAACGTCACTACCAGCTTCCCATTTGAGCGACGGGCAGTTTACATAACAACACATTTCCTGGGCCGGCTCCAGTGGTTAACCAATTATTGGTGCACCAACCTCTGTAAGAAACTGCCAACCTTTTCATATTAAGAGACATGGCCTGAGCGGCGCTCGAACCCGTGACCATCAGTGATGATAGATTACAGTGGTATACAAGTCAGTGACCGTAACCACTCGACCACGGAGGCGGACCATTTATGAATTTTGAAAAAGAATATCCCATATTTAAACTCTGATTGCTCTAATAAATGGGATATTATCCACTATTGTTTTCAGTTCCGTTGCAGCCATTGCATATCCAAGCTGATGCATCCGCCAATAATGCAACTATTCTAATAGTGAAATGGATTAGACCGGAGATGTACACAGGCCCTACACAATATATTGCCACTGCGGTCGAATCCGAAAGTGATAAAGAATTTACCTGTACAACCGGAGATAGTAAGTGATAAAAACAGATTTACACTTTGGGACATTCATTTGTTTTAAAACTTGATTACCACAATACAAATGGTATTTTGAAACTCATCGATTTCATAAATTTATGTATATTTAAAACACTCTCGTGACATCATACCTTTGTACTGGCAGTCCATTATTTTTAATATTGGACTGGTGTCATAAGGCCAGAGTATTATATCAAATTATACGCGTAATTGTACGAAATTAACAATTTTAAATAGTAGTTGATAGTAGTTTAATTAGTAATTAAACTGGTCCAATATGTAAAATATTGGTACTGTCTTCGGCGCTACGCGCCTCACACAGTCCAATATTTTATATATTGAATCATTTTCGGCTTATATCCTATACATAAGTGGTATTTACCGCAACTACCATAACTAATATAACATGACGTACATCAGTAGTAACGGTATATTTTATTGGATGGCTATTTAAAGAACCAATCATATCGATCGACACAACCGACTTGCGACCTGTCTCAACTATCACAGTGTTCTTAAGCAGTAGATTTACACCATGCTCTCTATAACAGTTTCTCTTTTATGAAAATACAATAGATTACAACGCAACGAATTGTACAATATACGATCTTGAAGAATACTGGATGTATGATGTCACTGTAACAGCCGTGAATGAAGCTGGAAACACTACGTCTAACAAAACAACTGGACGAACATCAGAAGATGGTATTAGATTAATTGTACCAAGTGTGTGAAACAAATAAAAAGCATGTAGCATTTTTCTATAATGACAAGTCCATTTGGCCATTATGGTAATATTTGCAAATGCACTTCTTGTGCTGTATCTAGAGCGAAACAGCTGCCCAGCGGTGACGCACACTATTGGTAAGCTATGGGTTGTAGGTTCGATACCCAACGACAGTGAGACATTAATCCGATTCGGTGCTTACCCCATATATATAAAATAGTCGCTGAAGTGTAGCATGCATTAGACCATGGGCCCTCCGTCGCCTAGTGGTTATGGTCGTTGGTTTTAAAACACATGCCTAGGTTCAAATCCGATGGGAGTGTTGAATTATTTCATATTAGGAAGCTATCCAACTGGCTGGCGGTAGGTCGGTGGTTCTACCCGGCTCTCCTTAGTTTCCTGAACACTGCTCGGATAGGCATCCGGGATCTTCCTCCACCAATAATAGCCGCATAATCAATAGTGCGATTTCAAACCCTAACAACCATATGCACTAGGCTAGGGCAACTAAGGGCGACGATAAAGACACGTTTAATACAAACATCGTCGGTAATAATATATATAGTAATAAGAACTTGTGTTTTATTGTCGCCTCATCGGTGCTTACCATCTGGAACATCATAAGTAGTCTTAACATCACCATTACAAAATACAACTCAACAACTGTTGCCAGGGCTAGACACAGCATTTATTGTGAGGACAGAGCACATACAGCATTTACATACATGTTATAATTCTGTTTCACACCGAATGCGACATATGTATGCTAAATGACCACCACATATCCATCATAAAAACAGCAAAGCCGCAAACGAAAACCCTTTTTAGGAAACGTGTACCCGTAGCAATGCTCTTAACTGCTTCTCTGGATATAAGACGACGGGATATTTTCATCTTATGGTACACAGTATGTCCCTCTTACTGAAAACGCAATATATATATATAATATATTCATGAGAATATTCATCTATGATTCGATGTACCAAGTATCGGTATTAAAACTATTTCTGTCATATAAGCAAACTAGTTTCTAGAATTTCAGTATAAAATGTGAATTTGAATATTAAATATCGATAGCCCTCGCGTTGTCCTAGCGTAGAAGTGATTATCACACACACTATCCCCTATAAATACCTGTCATGAACATATTTCTGCATGAAATACTCGCCTAATCCGCCCTGTATTGTGTGTGCACAAGCCGTGTTAAGACATCCGTTCTCAGCTATACGATGTAACGCACAAGCCGTGTTACGACATCCGTTCTCAGATATACGATGTAACGCACAAGCCGTGTTAAGACATCCGTTCTCAGCTATACGATGTAACGCACAAGCCGTGTTACGACATCCGTTCTCAGCTATACGATGTAACTCAGAAAACTTACAATTACCACTCATCTCATTGATGCGCGTGTAGTAAACGTTATTTATATCTTAACGTCTTATTCCTGTTCAAAAATATGAAATTACACTGTATGTGAATATCCCGTTTTTATGGCAGCTACTTAATCCCTAAGCTGCCGAATCAATTGGGTGGAATGTGCAAACAACATTGATCCTGATCACAGGTGGCCACTTACCAGTAACCCTTAAAAATGCTGAATAAACTGGCAGGAATGTGTAAACAACATACAATGTAGATCCAGATCAATGAAGCGCCACGTCTGATCAGGATCAATGTTGTTTGCTATTCAGCCAACTGTTTTTGCTCCACTATCAGAATAGCACGCAGCATAGAACCTGATCAGACAGCACGTTATGTGCCGTCTGATCTCGCTCTATGCTGTTTGCAAAAGCGACTTTAGTCGTGATTAACATGTTACGGGTTAATAAAACATGCTACAAGTGACTGTGAGAAACGAAGAGAGCCGAATAAAACATGTATCCCAGTCAACATAAAATTATTGATTATTTCACAAGTAAATTAAAAATGTTAAACAGTTTGTAATACCTGTATTGGTTTCGTATTGAATACAAGTTTTGAGAAATTGTGACAATTTATTTGAACATGGATATGACTTTTAACTATACAAAAATGTCAAACTTTTCCTTTCAGTTCCCAAAGCTGTGACTGATCTAGCAGTAGAGCCAGAACGAAACGTAACTCGCAAACGATCGATGACAGTTACATGGAAACCACCCAGAAGGAGAGAGCGAAATGGTATTATTACAAAATATGTAATAAATTACATGGATCTTCATAAGGTATTTATGTCACCTTTGCACATTTGTTATCAACCGAAAATAAGCATAAATATGTCTGCATTGTTCTTAAATTCAAATACCAGGTACTAGCAGGAATATAGATAGATATGTCAATCAAACGGTTCCTGGTAACTAGCTACTTTGGACGAGTAAGATTATATTATGAAGAAACACAACATGTGCTTAATAAACTTATATCTATTTAGCGAAGTTAATCTCTTAAGATGCATCGTATTTGTGTGGACGAGAAGAATAATTGTCCTCCAAACTATTGTCAATACACATAAATGCCAAGTGACTACTGCATTCAACTGACAATAACATGGTGTTTATAATAGTATATGACATCATATCACTTACCCGTCACCGATGTGGGTTCGAACATCACATGGGGTGTCGAATTCTTTCATGTGAGGAAGCTATGCTTGCGGTATGTCGGGGGTTCTATACCGGTACCCGTTCGAGCCTGACCAACTGCTTGGAAGGGAACCAGGGGTCTACTTCCACCAATAATAGCTGGAGAGTGACCATATTGACCTAAGGTGTTGGTGCGACTTTCAACAGAAAAATAACAGACAACATGTAGGTATTGTAGGAGCGCCCGATGAGCAACAAATGATAAATGAAATGTTTACATTTGCGAAACAAAGTGAACATCGGCATGAAATTGAATACACAGTAGAAACATTATTCCAAATTTTCCATCAATCGAATTGAATAGTGTTGTGTTGAGCTAATGCCTGATACGATCTGCAAACGAGGCCTTACAAAACGGTATGCACGTGTTATTAAGACACCACTGTTGTTGTCTAAAACTAGTGGCCAGACGCTTTATATGTGCTACATAAATGCACGCATATGTAGTAGTTAATTAGTTTCTCATCACATCTGTATGATGCATTGTATGTACTACATAACTGTATTTTCTAATCGGTACATATAATAACTATATATTATAAAAATTAGAATAGCATTCCTTTTATGATACAGAGCACTACTTTGACAATTGAAATAAACGTGGACAGTGTGGTAAATGACACAGTGGAGATGGACCGTGTTATTGATGTTTTACCCGGAACATATTTTATTCAGGTACTATTTTTATACTTCCCAATGCTCTGACTATAAACGCAACCTTGATAAGTGGATGCTGTCCGAAATATGTAGATTAAGAAAATGTATCATAACTGTCGCAGAATGATAAATACAATAACATAATCAGACCTCCCCTGTTGAGTGTTTTCATGTTTGTGACCATTCTAGCTACCACATATCCCGTATTGGCATCAGTTGATACTGTATTGTAGGTAACTGCTGCAACTTCAAAAGGACTTGGGGAATCGTCCGGGCAAAATATTACAGTCGATCCGGGAGGTATGTATTACAAAACTAATGACTGACAAGAAAAGAATGAGACTGAGGAAAACAATTTATTTCAGTGTTACTTTCACGGTTTCGTGGTATTATATAATAATAATAGTCTATAATAGAATAACGCATAATACTGATAAGATATAGCACAAAGCAAAACGCACACTTCGGATAAGTATGTTTTACTTGAAAAACAATAACATATAAATATATATATGCATGTTCTTAAAGTTGTTCAGTTTGTGTTTTGTAATACAGATGTGATATATCTTTGATGGAATCCTTCGTATTTCGTTTTCATATAATAATAATCATATACTGTTGGTGTGCGTTTTCTATGTATTCTAGTATACATGCTGAACTGTTACGTTTTAATGGTATTTGTATGATCAATATACGAATGAAATTGAAACTTGTCTTGCATGAATTAATCAAATACATTATGTACAGATGGTGACCCATTTAGCTATTAGACTAAGTTTTACGAGTTAATCCATATTTTCCCAGAATGTCTATTGAAAAGGACATTAGAAATATGTAAGCTACTATTATAGCGATAGCATACCTGTCACTTGAAAACATACAGTCATGTTATAAGCTGCACAGTTTGGATCATTATAATGGCTGTTTGATTCTACTGCCTGCAAATCCGTGTTAAACGTCATCTATTCTGTGTCACCATGACATCCTCCATATATACATATGCATATTACATTGCAGTTACGTCATATCAAGGTAACTCATTGAGAACCAGACCTCTTTAGGTTTCAAATGATCTCATATTTAAGTCCATTCCATGAGGTTATAAAACTGTTCTCCAATCTCAAACTTGTATAGCAGAGTGTACATTTCAGAATCATCCAATCAAATCGCTGGATCTAGAGTTTGAGATCTAAGAAAAGCTCATATTTGCAATGGAGTAACTTTTACAATCGGCTATGAAAGACAAAACGAGGTTACTACTAAAATTGCGAATGTTTTAGTTTCTCAATAGACCATGCGTCCTATGAATCCACGTCATTTTGCTTTAGGGCCTGTTGGCTGAATACCAACTTTGACTTTCAAATGAGATAAACAAATACAACATAATATACAGAAGTCGGGATAGCGCAGTAGTAGCGCGTTCGCTTCAGGAGCGAACGACCCGGAGTTCGAGCACCACTGGAGCCGTTACGTTACGATTGTGCCCTTAGGCAAGGCATTTAAATCCCATATTTCCTCTTCTCTCTCCCTCAGGGCAATGGATTCCATCAGAAATGAGGCATCGAGAGTGATTAATATAAGTTGTAAGAACTAGTTTCGCAATCGAGCTAAAATAAATTTGTATAGACTAACATAATATATGGCATCCAAATTGCGATATTCCAGTTATAAAATATGATTTTAAAATTGGCCCAAAATAACGGGAGTACATATTTTAGTAGGTTCTATGCTTCCAAGAAGTCAGTGATGAACAATATTAAAATTTCGTCCCAGCAATGTATCTGGGCACGTAGAAAATTACTAACATGACATATTGTGTACACTCAGCTCCTCCCAAGACCGAGGCAAACGCTAGATGGTTGATACTTCCGGCTGCGCATTCTGTATCGGATAAGCAGACACAAATTGCAGTACAACTGTCACTAACTGGAATTCTTTGCAACGTAGATAGTGGACTATTGACACTTCGAGCAGTTATTGTAGCTGGGGATAATGAGGCGATGAGTGGTAAGTAAACAGCATGCCGTACAACTGTCATTGAATGGACTGTTTTGCACCGTAGATAGTGGCTCATTGACACTTCGAGCAGTTATTGTAGCTGAGGAAAATGATGAGATGAGTGGTAAATAAACAGCATGCCGTACAACTAACTGTACTGCTTTGCAATGTAGATAGTGGATCATTGACACTTCGAGCAGTTATTGTAGCTGAGGCAAATGATGCGATGAGTGGTAAGTAAGCAGCATGCCGTACCACTAGCTGGACTGCTTTGTAACGTAGATAGTGGATCGTTGACACTTCTGGCATGATTGGATGAACATATTTTATTTCCTCTTCAATATACATAATAAAGGCAAAAGGTTTGGGCCACAAGTGCAAACGACATACGATATCCGCCCTCGCCAAAAAGGGCATGATAACAGCTGAGGATAAAGATGGGTGATAAGTAATTATATAGGCATACGCCAGGATTAGAACCCACACGACTACTGTGACCTCGCATAGCAATAACAAATCTTATTACTAATTGATTAATTCATTTTAGTACAAATATACAAATACATAGCATTTATATAGCGCAACAATTAATAATTATTCTATTGCGCTTCACAATTACAGATGCAATTTTAAACATTTACATATGACAATAATATATGGAAATATAAATAAAAAATTATACATATATAGATATACCTAGGATTCTAGTGCATCCATATACACGGAGAGCACACATGAACAGACACAATATTACATGTTTTACATGGACACACATAGACATACACACATAGATCAGGTAATACAAATATACAAACAGAGTCAGAAACACTGACATAACCATGCAACTATTAATGAGTGATACCAGTCGTCATATATCTGGATGAAACGAAAGGAAAGGGAAGGAGATGAATATACAACACAAAGCTGTGTGTGTTTTTGCGTTTATTTATCGTTGCTACCGGTAGCACAAATGAGCGACACCTCCTGATGAGATTAGTCATTTTAGAGGAGGATTTGGAGGATAGTGCAATGATACAGACAGAGACCCATTCCAGAGTCTCATCTGGTTCTCTTACGTGTACAGTGTAAAGCACCGACACGAGACCTCGGTTTAACGTCCCAACTGAAAGACTGTTAATTTCATTAGGGTCAGACGGGGGATTGAATCTGCGATCCCTGGATTACCAGTCCAGCGTGTTACCACGGGACTACAGATCCGTCTGTAACAACAGCTTGTACACTGTATTAGCTTTTATAGCCAAAACACCTGTTTTCCAGACGAGAAAGAAAATTACAGTTGCCAAAATCAACAAAAAAAGAAGATAAATTAAGTGTGCAACAACCACAGCACAAAGTGATCACCAATGCTACTAATGACACGCTTAACATGATAGCAAATAATTGTGACCCACCATGACAAAATCAGTCTTAAGTCGGGAAAAATAAAGAGTTAACTATACCATCATATAGGTATAAGTATTAACTTTCTAGTGACATCAGTATCATTCATGTAGCTCGTTTCAATCCAAAGTTATGACCATTTGAATAATGGACTTCACTCGAGTAATATTCCGAGAAAACGGCTGTCAAAGATTTGCTAAGATTTGCAGCTGTTCTAGTATAAATACAATAATAATAATTAATAAAAAAATACTAAAAAAATGTTTTTTAAAAATATTTTTTATTGCCCTATATTTTATTTACTTAAACCAATATATCCTGAAAGGATTATTCTGACTTTTCAGAGTACATGTATCAATCTCCATGTCTGATGATGATTGAACTTATTTACCCTCGCCGCCGGCGAACCATATCTCCATGTCTTTGTAGATATTCTAGTTTTATGGCCCTGTATATTGACTCCTTTGATCTGACAGTGACTAGGGCATAAGTGGACACCTGCTGTTATATAATCCTGTTAGTTGGATCATAGTACACAGTAGCAGTGTTTCATTGATCAATTAAAATGTTTACTTTAGCACAATTCCCCTTATCAGTTGTGTTGTTTTTAAGGAAAGGATTAGGGGGTAATTTATGGCCTTTTGTGGGAAGTAAAGTAACCGTGTGTGCAGCTCTGAATTAGAAAAGGGGTGAAAAGCTGGTTCACAGTGAAAATTTAAACATTCGTTTGTAATATTATGAACATAAAAGCTGAATTCAGTCACAGTTATAAAAGAATGAATGAACTTTTGGATTCAGGTGAAGTATTATTTTAGAATTTATATTAAATACATGTACGTCCGAAATACTGGGCTACACGGGACACTGGTACAGATAAACTGTGTGTTAAGATTTAGCACAACAAATCAGCAGATAAAGGTTCTACACTTGTCTAGGTTTACCATTTACCTATATATGACTGATTTTCATCGAAATAAATCTAAATATTAAGCTATATAATGAATAATTGTCATGAAATCACACCGACAATCGTTTTGTTTATATCCAATCGTCTGTGAACATAGGAACAGGTGCACACTTGCAGATCACGTGGTGTTTATCGGCCAATGGATGAGTGGGAATCACGTTTAGGTCGCAACCGAAGAGATTTTTGAAAAAATTCGAATGATTTAAAGCCGTCGATTAGTTGGAAGCATATAAGATATTAGTTCAAAAATAGCATCAGCTGAAAATACGTCATCTCTAGTTTATTTCGGTACCAAATACATGGGGCCAAACCGCGGGACAGTATCATTGAAGGCCATCGGAAAACACCACCTACCCGGCTTAGATCTTTTGTTTCACTGCGATTTAATAACAATGGCAATTAACACCAAGCTAATTAAAATGTGTTTTTAATGCCTTAAATTACACAAATACATGCTTCTATCACATTTATTATAAAGATAAATGATTATAAAATGCCATTATACAATAATCTGAAAATTGTTAAAATACCATTTTGTTGACTTATAATGTAATTATCTGCCTTACGATAATCCCGACTTACGACTGATTTTGATATGGCGGGTCACATATCTGTAAGCACGGGGTAAATGTTAAGTCAACGACCTTAACCACTCGGCCACGGAGGCCACGTTATGAGTTTAGACTATGAAACGTCACACACTGTACTAAAGAAATGTGTACGCCCCTGATTGGTTCATTGGAATCATACAATACAACTATCGAACCATATGTATCATGTTGTACAATAACATTGCTATCTTTATTGCTTTCTATATATATGTAGATACGCAGTTTTATGGGACTAAGGATGATTTTAATCGAAAGATGAGGCACACATATAAATCCTGGTTTGCTGTAAATAATCTAGATTCCATACCACCGTACATAGCGACACCTAGTGACTGGAAACCAAACTGTGCTTCTACCAGTGGTAAGTTCAGTCACATTTTATTACAGTACAGATTACAATTAATTAATGCAATACTATCTTAACAGTCAACCTTTTCTACAAAGACCACATTTTTTTATCTACTATATCAAGCCATTATCGATGATATTTAATCCCCGATACGAGACAAATAACATGTTGACAATTTCCGTAGTCATTAGAGACATGTTTGACTGTACATAATTCAGAATAGTTTAGTATACTATGGCCCAACGATAACGTGTTATTTACAAGCATTACTATAAATAGGTTTGGAATAAGCCAAATCAATACGTAGAGTGTAATAAATAATCCTGTGTGCCAAGTAATGCATACATAAATGATAATAAACATCTTTTTACCCATTATAATAATATTAGCCCGAGCTATCTTTTTCGCGGGACTCACGTTATCGTTGGGGTATAGTAGTTGTAACAATGACAACGGGTTATTATTATTATTATTATTATTATTATTATAACTACAATGTCAGAATTAGCCTTGTCTTATGAGTAGAATAATGCATACACAGTGGGGATCGGAAAACGAGTTATTATTAAAATTACAACTCCAGATTCTGCCTACTTCTATGAGTAGCGTTCGTTTCAGGTGCGAAAGGTCCGGAGTTCGAGCCCCGCTGGAGACGCTAGGATTGTGCCCTTAGGCAAGGCATTTAAATTCAGGAATGAGGTCTCGAGAGTGATTAATATAAGTTGAAAGAACTTGTTTCGCAATCGAGCTAAAATAAATGTGTATAAACTATTAAAATTACTACTCCCGAATCGGCCTTCTCTTGTGTGTAAATTAATGCATATAGAATGGGATCGGACAACATTGCAACGCCAGCATATTACTGATATGTATTATTGCAATATGTAGATGTACATGTATCCAAAATCAATTTATTAATATCACACTAATAGGAAATCGGAAACGAAGAGCGACGACTGATGAATCGATGACCTATATAATAGGAGAGCAGGGTGATTGTGAAGGTGTCTCGAGTCAAGGATATTGCAATGGTGAACTTCAACCAGGCCGGACATACAGGTAACATATGGTTTATATAGTGACAGCTCGGGGTCTTACCAATGTTGTTCATTGGTACTATTGGATTTTCGACAAAGGTATCAACTCAACTGTCTTAGAACTAGACAATATACAACATATTCTATGAAAGATTCTAAGTTAGATGAAAACATGATATTTTTGAAAAGATCGTTGTTTGAGAACCTAATATCCTATCTATTGATAAAAAATGATTTAGAGAGGAAACATTACCGAATATCCATGACCTTCTGATGTTATGTTATATTTCGGGTTTTACGCCTGCATCAGCATCATTTTGGGCTATATCTCCGGCGGGCAGTTTACCTAACAACACCTTTCCTGGGCAGGCTCCAACGGTTAACCAGTACTTGGGTGCACAAACCTCCGTAAGAAACTGCCAACTTGTTCATATAAATGAGACACGGCCTGAGCGAGGCTCGAACCCGTGAACATCAGTAATGATAGGTTACAGTGGTATACAAGTCAGCGACCTTAACCACTCGACCAAGGAGGCGGACGAATGACCTTCTGAATGTTATAATACCAACGATGAACATATATATGCACGCAGCGTTATGACATCACGAAAAGCTTATTAGGCACTGCTAATAAAGCAAAGTTTTCTAGGCAGGCCGATTTTGACCATTATTACACACGATGATCGGATAAGTATATATGTATGTAACAATTACAATCAAATTACAAATACACAATTAGCAAATTGGTTGGGCCACAAGTTCTAACAACATTAGTGATTGACCCTCCCCGTAAAAGAGATTTGAACATTGCATATAATGATAAACACACGTAGAAGTTGTGATAGCTAAGTGGTTGCGAGTTCGCTTCAGGTGTGAGATCACAAGAGAACGCGCCCAGCTGTAGCGGTTACGATTGTGTCCTTAGGCAAGGAGTTTAAATTCCACTTTTCCTCTTCGCTCTCCCTCATGAAGATATTAATTTATAAGACAGTAACCTATACAATACAATATTATCAAATAAAACGATTACAGAAAGCCAACTGACGATATTCCATACTATTCCAGTTCAATTCAGTAGGTGGTGTAGCGAAATATAGATTAACATCAGTTGGTAGTGTCATCACATAGCTTACAATGTGTGGTTGCTAATTAATGATTTAACAACTATTCGTATCTCTTCAGGTTGTAAAACAACAAATAAATTGCCTATTAAATACATAGCAAAAAGTAACAACATACTCAAGTTCAATTATATTTCCAATCTAATCATTTATTTCTGATATCACATCCACTGTGAAGAGGTATTCACATCAAACTGAAAAACAGCAAATATATCACAAATGTAATGTTCAGCATTGCCAGTGCTCAACAATCTTCAAGTACAGTAAATGTGTTACCAAGGATAGATTTCTTTACTGCAAAACGTGTGCAATACTAATTTTGTAAGGAATACAATTGTACGATAGTAACTTCTTTAGAAATTGTGGCATCCGTTTGAACAGTACTATTTAAGTTGTACAGTAAAGAAATGAAACCTATTTTAACATGTTTATGTACTTGAACTATATCGACTTTTTATTGTTATAGGTTGGTCTTTTTTCTCCATCTTTGGTTCAGTTTAATTTTCATCCTATATTTTGTATAATATTTTCTGGAAAGAAACTCATTTAGTTTAATCAAACGTTAGCTAGACTTGCTTGTGCGGGCCGTTATCTAATGTTGTCAAAACGTGTGGCCCAAACCATTTGCATTTTCATATTCTGTATTATATCGTTCTGTGCATAACATGATTTGCAATAAAACATGATTAAATTAAACTAGTTGAACATTGTTTAAAAATATATATACTCTTATTTCGACTAGGATATTCCCTTTTTCTGTTCACGTTTAGCATGTCGTTAGAACGTGCTGGCATAAATAACGGGACATTCACATATTAGCACATTTGGATGTTTGTACAGGAATATGACGTTACTATAATAAAGCTTGCTAATATTGTTTACAGGACGAACACTATTTCTGAATTATTTCCTGCTTGATTAATAGGGTCAAGACAGTTGCTTGCACAGCCGGTGGTTGTACGGAGTCGTCGTATTCGGAGCCCATCTCTACAGGTATTGAGTGCTTACACTATATGCGCATTTTTTTACGTTTATTTATCGTCGCTACCGGTTGCCCATATGAGCGACGGGCAGTTTACATAATGACACCTTTCTTGGGCAGATTTCCGCTGTTATCCACTATTTGGGGCACCAACCTCCGTAAGAAGCTGCCAACTGTTTCATATAAAGAGACACGGTCCGAGCGGCACTGGAACCCGTGACCATCAATGATGATATGTTACAGTGGTATACAAGTCAGCGACCTTAACCATTAGACCTCGGAGGCGGACAATATGCAGATATTTACAACACATGCACTAGTTGTGATTTCATACCATATTTATGAAACTCGTTTTGTAATTTTACAATTAAGCGAGCCATTTGTCGAGCTTAATAACAAAATTCCCAAACGAGTTTCATAAAATATGGTATGAAATCACCACGAATGCATGGCGTCACTAAATTATCATGACGCCACTACGCTAAACATCTATATATATATATATAATTACGTCAATACTTCTTTTAAATCGTCGTGTGTCTTATCGTTAACGCTATGCACCAATTCAAATTTTAAAAAAAAGTATGTGAGATGGTACGATGGTCGCCAGATCGGAAAGGTGGGTTTTCTCCGAGTACTCCGGTTTCCTCCCACATGAATGACCACATAAGTATACGCTTTCATCCGAGCCAACGAGAGTGATTAATATAAGTTGTTAAAACTTGCTTCGCAATCGTTGTAAAATAAATAAAGTATATAAACAAATATATGCATAACTTAAATTTTAATTTATAAATTATAAGGTTTATTCTCTCAATCAACCAATCATAATCATTCCAGGTTCTATTACGAGAATGTGTATATACAATCAACTATGTTTGGGATTTAGCAACTCAGTAACGGGTCATATTGCACTGTGTTCATTGACACATTAATATAATATAAGCAGCTTAGAATATGTGTCTCTATGTATGTAAGATATGATATTTTATTTCATCGAGTGATCATGATTCTTACACTAATAAACACACATCTTCTTTTTCTTTAGGATTTTGGCCAATATAATATTTGTTTTCAAATTTTATTCATTTTAACTGCCCTGTCGGGAGCCTCATTTCTCTACAATACACAACCGCACAACCACTTCTGTTAGTGTGAACGTCCGTAATAAAAAATAGTTCCGGTATAATGTTGAAGTTAGTGTCTGCTTACTGTCAAAATTAAAAACAAATTCATTTGAATATATTAATTTATAATTTTAACTGTTCATGATTGTCAGAAAATATCTAATATTTAAAAGTACACCCAACCGTGACGGAATATGAAACTCAAGCAACGATAGAGAAAATGCCATATTATTGTTTGTAAATAGCCGACGAAAACTCAATCATTCATTGGAAAACATAACAAAATCAATTTCTTTGGGAATATGTGCAGATATGTCGATTATATGTCATCAACGATTTGAAATTTGTGCAGTTATATCTCTCATAAAGGAAATACTATTGATGATAAATTAACAGAGACATATCAATTCTTTATTGTAAGCAATATGTTGGCAAAAATATCGTTTTTAATATACACATAGAATCTGATAGCACGGCAGTGGTTGTGATAGTCGTAACCATAGTCATATTGTTAATGGCTGCTGGAGGTGCAGGGGTGGTGTTGTACATCATGAGGAGAAGACGAAAGGCGTGAGTATCTTGTTTAGCAAATACTAACGTATATATATATAATATAACGAAATATAGTATTAATGAAATCTATATGAACAGACTCAACATCGCTATTTTGTTTACGAAGTAATATTTGTCTTGCCGTTGTTTATTGGCCAATAAATAACCGAAAGACCGAGTGCGCAAGTCAGCTGCATATCATTAGTGAGGCAATACTATACTATAATGGATACAAAAGGCATATATATTCGTCGAAGGAAAAGCAATAACGATGTAAACATAGTTACCAGCTTGACCACAGGTTTTAACCGAATTATCGGTTTCTCCTGGACCAACCTATGTACATAGGTTCATCAAATTCCATCCACCAAAACAAGAACCACGGATCCTAACAGCGGGGATTAAATAGTAGTATAAATGTATATCTATTTCATATATATGGGATCTTACATACATGAGTGGTGATTTCATACCATATTTTATGAAACTCGCTTTTGTATGTTGCTGTTAAGCGAGTCTTTTGTTGAGCGTAATAGCAAGATTTCAAAAAGAAAAATCATAAAATATGGTATAAAATTCACCACGAGTCTAAAATCCTTTTTATCACTTTACCACAGTAATCATGAATTAAAATAAAGTGTGTGTCTGTATACTTTGAGGCATATTACTACTCAGGGAAATCAGTAAGGTGTATGTATACGCTGTAGTAAATAGTCCTCGGTAATCAAACAAACAACTCCACGTATACAATCGTAGCAATACTTCCCTGGTCCATGTTTAACATTGTATTTATTCTCAACGGCAAAGTTTCAAACTATATGTCAAATGTTTCAATACCAAACTGTCATGCCGCGACAAATCAGAATCATTCCAGGTGTTATTACACGTGTGTTGATATAAGAACATATATAATGGCTATATTACATTAATACAAGCAAATTTATGTGATAAAAATATATAATGTTCACGTCATACAGGTTGAAGTATGAAGAAATGAACGAACGACCTACAGAGGTGGAATTGAAGCCAACAGCTGAAGCTCATGCCTTCAGGTATTATTCGGTATAAGTATACTACTGTATCTGTACTGTACTGTAATAAACGGAGACAGAAACAGAACCACCTTATACAAATTTATTTTAGCTCGATTGTGAAACAAGTTCTTACAACTTATATTTATCACTCTCGAGACCTCATTCCTGATGGAATCCATCGCTACGAGGGAGAGAGAAGAGGCAACGTGGAATTTAAATACCTTGCCTAAGGGCACAATCGTAACGGCTTCAGCGGGGCTCGAACTCCGGACCTTTCGCACCTGAAGCGAACGCGCTTCCACTGAGCTATCACGACATCCACATCCTTGACAGGTCCATATAGCAATATACCCCGTGAACAAAGACTCTGTAAATCATGTAATATGAAAAAATTGAATCGGAATTCCATTTTGTTTTACTGGTCTGCCCCATCTACATGGATTTAAGGATAACGTACTTTAAACAATATTTCTGTCATTGGCCAAACCTATGTAAGTATGCGTCATTGGTAAATTCTACCACTAAAATTGTAATAGATAATTTGTCAAAATAGCTCTACTTTGCAAATAAGATTAGAGTTTCTGTCTGCAATAGTTTGGTCAAAGAACATGATTGTCTGATATGTATGATCTGTATTTGTTAAAATCTACTTGTACGTACATGCAACCTTTTTTCTGAATTTGTATATGAACATCAGAAAATGGTATCTATATATGTCCATGTCTTCTCTTACAATTTGTATATTACTATAAACATTGTACTACTGTTTTATGTGGAATAAAATGTATTGGTATTTGTATTGGTATTGACTGAGATAAATATCACTAATCGTAATACAGTCACGTCCATATCACCGTCCATTGTTCCGAGTACATCAGTGTGGTACACACATCAGTTGACAGGGATGGGTCCGTGCTCTCAATTATATTTCCAATCTAATCATTTATTTCTGATATCACATCCACTGTGAAGAGGTATTCACATCAAACTGAAAAACAGCAACAATTATCACCGAAGAAATGAAACGGGTCCACTAATACCTTCCGATCGACAATAGTGAATGTGTCTTCTTAGTGTAGCCATTGATATTAATTAAAAACTGGTATAAAAGTGTTTGTTTATTATAGTGTCACCCCTTTTTATGACCATCAGTACTTCCCGAATCCTTATATGCCAGGCGCTAGGTTGGGAGGCAATCGGTAACTATTATTTAACTAACTGACGGCTCACCAACCGGCCATATCAGAACGAACCCCTGGCGAGATTCGAACCTTCGACCACCCGCTCCGTAGGCGGACGCCTTAACCACTAGGCCATTTAGTATGGGAACTGTTCACATCTTGTTGTCGATAGCCCATTTGGGGATATTATGTTTTCATATTTTACTGCCCAACAATCATTTTCTGATTACAACTTTGAGATCATATTTTGTTGTGGAAAGAAAAGTTTCCTGGGTACACTTCAACAACTCCAATCACTTACATTCATAAACGACCGGTCGCTTATTATTTGTCTCCTGGAATGGAGCGAATGCACGACAGTGTGTTTAAACGTTCGGGCACGGATGCCCTAGGTATAGCCAATCTGAAATCCCATCCTACATATTACTAATAGATAAGCATCTTGCGAGCTCTTCAATGTCCTAAACCATTTCTATTTATATACTTTCCATCAGTCCCATATATGTGTACATATGCGCAGAAATTAACCAAATTAACGTCTCATCGGAGCCGGCTAGGGATCAAAATCAGGCCTGGTATACCGCCAAATGGGTTTTCTGATGACTATTATTGTTATATTCGAGTGAGCCTCTGATTCGTGAATATAAAACTAGCTAAATTATCTCAGTTCTTGTTTTAAGATTATATTCGCGCTTCACCGTCCGCCATTTTCTCCCAGAACAAGCGTCGGTACACTTGATTAGAACTGATATAATGTGCACAGGTAAAGTTAATCGAGTATATCGGTTTGATGTGCTGTGTAACTGTTAATTTGTAATTGTAACTTACGTCGTGAATAAAACTCCCATACTATCTAGCAGTGTGCCAGACAATTGGCCAATGGACTATATCAAAGTTCAATCTTACATATTAGAACTGTATCCTACAAACACTATCAATGTGCTAGACCATTCGGCCACGAATACCCTAATTATATCCCATCCTACCTATTAGATAGGTACTCTATAGTCTTGCATGTAACTGCTATTATTATGACAAATTCCCACAAGAACTATATGAATTGAGTTAATAATCTACTTTATTTTCAGATCAAGCCCTATCCTGTTGTCGGAATTTCCAGACTATGTTGATAAGTTGCACGCTAACTCGGATTTACTCTTCGCAGGTGCTTTCAAAGTGAGTTTTATAGAACATGGTCTCATTGAGTATTATGAATTATATAACACTGTAATTGTTTTAATATTATGTTCCTGGACAAATGGGCAATTTATATGATATTTAATGTATTAGTTGTGCACAACTCTTGTAAATAAGACAACTGTTAAAATAAATAGAACACACATATTAACCAATACAAACAGACCAATACTAAGCAAGTTCCCATCCACACACCATAGCTATGTTAAAATGCGTAATGTATTGAAGACGAGTATGTCAATATTGAAACACTTGTATGGCCATATGTAAGTATATAACATGGGTTCATATTAGTTTAAACATATTTTATTTCAAGAATCAAACATTCGACATAGTGTAACATAAAAGTATTTAGGTGGATTGGATTGAAAGTTAAAAACTTAAAATTTTTAAAAATCCTCTCCAATGGTATACAACTGTGCATAAGTTGGCGAATATATAACTATCATTGACAACTAAATGTAAAAGAAAAGTAATAGTCATAGATAATAGTAAGACAATCACTCCACTTTGTCTTAAGTGTGGAAGAACAGTGATATGCAAGTTGTTATTTTATGATAGCTAAATTAGATTCGATAAGATTTAACCTAGATAAAACGAAGATTAGATTAGATAATAAGAACAGAGATCAAAATGACGTTCAGAATAGAAGAGAAATAAAGGAAAAAGACTGATTTTAGAATGGGAATGGATTTGACGAAGCTGGAAGAACAAAAGCACACAATTTGCACTAGTCGTTATCAAATCTCTTTGTTGGGTTAATTCTCTTCCGAGTTATAATCAAACCAGGTTGTAGTTTGCTTATTGGATATTATAAAACTGTGAATAATTCTCAGATTCAAACATCCTTTCTAATTAATTTAGATCAGGTCAAATCTCTGATTCAACCATCCATAGCATTGGCGCCTGAAATGTGTGCAAAGTAATATAATCGCAGAGATTTCACAGTGCATATTTATTTCATTAGTTCTCCCGATCTCAATTAATTGCATTGCTTCTTCTATTATCGGGCCAATTACCGAGGCATATGTGTCCTAGTCCGTCGTCCTAGCTTGGAAATCTCAAACTCAAGCTCAAGTAATACGATTGGTTGTGTCTGAGATTTGCTCTTTGCTTAGACTCTGAGACTGGGTTCCAGATTTGAGAACAGTTTTATCACTTCCAGACTAGGTCTCGTGGCCCAGAATAAACGTTGCGACATATCAGGTCGTTCCCGGCTGCGATGTATTATTCTATGTGGTCAAACTAACTTTGTACAATATACTAGATTGTTACATGTTACATAGGATGAAACAATATCATAATACGAACAATATACAATAACTACGTATTTATATATTTATATATATATATTTATACTATCTCCAACATCACATGTCTCGAAGTTCATTTATGTAATATTCAAAGTTAAGGTCTACCTCCAAATAATTGTTTCTAGAAGGACTCGTCATTCCAAACATCCACAACCATTGTCAAGGAACACAAACAATTGTATAGGAATGAATATGTCTGACTCCATAGTGGAGGCAGACGGTTTATTTTGAAACAAGACAAACTGATAAACAAAAGGTGTAAATGAATGCACAGTAACAATGTTCAAAATGCATAAAGTTGGGCATAAAATCCACCAACCGTCCAACCAAGAGACTGACCGACATGTGATGTAGTAGGAATCACAATAATTACGTATATATATATATATATATATAATATTCGAAATCCATGTGAATCCGAACCACACCCTTTTCATATAATCAGCATCACTAGTGATGTCCTTAGATAGGTCAACCAAAGGAAACTTTCAAGTAGGTAGAGAAAGTGGTGAGGGCGGAGAAATGGAGCTGGAGCCACGTACATATATGGGCAAGGGACCGAGCACATTTGCAAACTCTAGCTCGCTCTGTCAAGAATATAATCGCAATATGTAAATTGTGTTTATGAATATGTTACTTGTTGTTACAGCTCGTGCATGAGAACAGTCCTAAACACCAAACGACAGCCTCTGCACAGGAATGCTGTAGAGTGAAAAACAGATACACAAACATTATTCCCTGTGAGTATGTCTCAAATAGTAGCTCTGTGTTATCAGGTTACCGGGCCCTGTCCATAAACGATATTAGAGTTTCTGAAATGTCAATTAAATACTAAAAACAACGCTGAAGACAAATAGGAAACCAATGACACAGAAGTGTGTGCCTAACCCTAATGACTCATGAATAGTGGGGTAGCATAAAATTAGCCTCAGATAGGTTTCTAACATTTATTTATAGACGGTTATAACCTCGTAAAACAGAACGATTATTTGTTAAAATATGCATTTCTTCTGTTGTCGAAACGACGGACGTATGGCGTTGAATCGGTATCATGTCTTGTGAATGGCCACAATGACGTAAATTAGTCTCCACTATCAGACGTGGCATACATACATGGTATGAATATTCAATAATTGTTTACGCACAGCGCAATTAGTTTGGCTAAGAGTCATGCGATGTCGAGGTATGACGAGTTTCCCAAATGACATACATGTAGTTCATATAACCATATGTAATTATTATCGGACAATGTTAAGAATCAGATATTATAGTGGTACTTATATTATTAGTAATTTATTACTATCAGAGATAATAAGATCAATCACTTATCTCCATTGTTTTCAGTTGATCATTCTAGAGTGAAACTGGTGCCATTAGATGACGTAGAAGGATCTGATTTCATCAACGCAAACTACATACCTGTACATATAACTTAATTTCCATTATTTAGATAAGAGTCATCTTCCAATACTAGTAGTAATATGTGAGTGATCTGGAAATGCATGACTGTTGTATTACAGTGAATACTGTATAAATCTGGCGGCCATCGTACCAACCTAACGGTCACCGTACCAAGTTAACGGCCACTGTACTAACCTGACGGTCACCGTACCAACCTAACGGTCACCATACCAAGTTAACGGCCACCGTACCAAGTTAACGGTCACCGTACCAAGTTAACGGCCACCGTACCAACCTAACGGCCACCGTACCAACCTAACGGCCACCGTACCAAGTTAACGGCCACCGTACCAACCTAACGGCCACCGTACCAACACCAAACGGCCACCGTACCAACCTAACGGCCACCTTACCAACCTAACGGCCACCGTACCAAGTTAACGGTCACCGTACCAACCAAACGGTCACCGAACCAACCTAACGGCCACCGTACCAACATAACGGCCACCGTACCAACCTAACGGCCAACGTACCAACATAACGGCCACCGTACCAACCTAACGGCCACCGTACCAACATACACATTTAGTTTGGAGGGTATGCGTAGTGAGGACAGTTCTCCTCAATGAACAGTTTCATTTTCAATTGCATTGATCCGGTCTGAGACGACATGTTTATATTAATGACTTAGTGGAGCCGTTACAATTGTTCCCTTGGGAAAGGCTTTTAAATTCCAGGTTGCCTCTTCTCTCTCCCTCGTGGTGATGGATTCCATCAGGAATGTGTTCTCGAGAGTGATTAATATAAGTTATAAGAACTTGTTTCGCAATCGAGCTAAAATAATTTAAATGTGTATAAACTAATGACTAATATAAAATGCAGATAATCATATTGTGAAATAATTAACAGAGATATGTTGGTTAAATGGATGGTTCTGATGCGTATTTGATCAGGAAACGTGTCTGTTCGGTCGGTTTGGGAGGTTTACAGTCTGTAAGCGTGCACTTTTACATGTGCATAGCTTATTGCGGATGTGTGTTCGGCTTATGGGGAGGGGGTTCCGATTTACAGAGGTTTGTTCTATAATTTACAATGAAATTTACAATGAAAGGAGACCCAGAAAATCGTCATGTTTTGAAGGAATTCCAGATTAGATGGATTGTGGTTTATATGGGGTTTACTGTTTTATATTTAGCCAATGTTTATATAAGACATTAACAATGTAGATACAGTTGTGCTAGTATGCATACATTGATTATAAATGGATGCTTACGATATACATGTGCTAGTATGTATACATTGATTATAAATGGATGCTTACGATATATATTTATACGCTTCAGGGATACAATTCGAGACGGGAATTTATTGCCAGCCAGGGTCCTCTGAAAACAACATTTAATGACTTCTGGCGTATGATTTGGGAACAAAATGTGGGCACTATCGTCATGCTTACACAACTGGAGGAAAGGGAACGGGTAAGATGCATCACAATACATTTTTTGTTTCTTCTGTCATTGTTGGTATTGTTAGATTTGTGTACTATAATAACGATATTTATTCAAAGTTGGAAAATGTATTATGGAAGATCAGCATTATTCATGCTTCTCGCCATTTAAATGGTAAGGGCGTAGTCACGTATTGTATTTGCTCTTTAGTATATTTGACACGGCTAAGCAATCTCTTTTGATTGTTCTTTTTGCATTATAGAGAACTATTTCCAACAATAGGCCGTGTGGAATTTAATACATTTCTTCTCAAATGAATATATATATAGGACAGTACAATAAAAATGGTACTCATCCTCGACTGTGTTCATATTAAAGTTTACACATGAGTTGATTTCTCTCAATACTGCGTATCTGCCAGTTTCAATTTCCAGCTGATTCGCAGATAGCCTAAATCGTGTTAGTTAATAAATAGAACATAGGTAGTTGCTTGCGGAATTATAATTGTTCGGCTCGTCTCTTATAGTACACAAGGCTTTAATAGTTTCGCCAACTTGACAAATACATTTAATTTTATAAGAAAGTAACCGAATATTTGCTATGTAGTTTGACAACTGATATTTTATTCATCATTTAATGAGTCATGTAAAAGTGTATTCATAAAATTCATCATGCACACATGTTTGTTACATCTTCATTTGAAACAAATGTCGTCTGTGCCAGCTCAAACAATGACAGGGTTCAGTTATTTGCTCTCGTCTGTTTGTGCTTCGAGTTTACTGATATATAATTATGTGTATCCGCCAGAAGGCATTGCAAGTGGTGGACCAATGATCATTCACCCGCCGAAGTTTTTCCCATACGTGTACCATTTACGTCTTAAGGATTATGTTAAGTTATAATAGGGTACATTTGGATGAAAGCTGTATGCTTCAAGTCTCTATTTGGTGATTTTCGATTTCAATTTATGATTGCACTGTTTGTTAATGAAACCAGTTAGATTATGCTTCAATCTCGAACGTACAGTGGTTAGGTGCAATTAATTATAAGTCAACGACATCATCCACTCGGCCACGGAGGCCGCATTAGCTCCCCGCATTTCTAAGGCTGAATTCTTATATCGACCGGACGTACTCTACTTGCTATGACTGACAACGAGGTCCAATCTCTCGATTTGTTTTAATCGTATCTACAGCTTAGGCGACATTGCCACTATCCAGCTTGAATTGGTTAATCAGAGCACGGATGGGAACAGACGAATTACCATGTACAATACAACATGTTGCATATTATCGTATCACTTGACTTTTACAGCCCAAATGTGACAAGTACTGGCCCGACCAGGACGAGCCGGTCTACTACGGAAATATAGTAGTGTCTGTCATATCGGAGTCAAATATGTCCGACTATATCGTCAAAATATTTGAAGTCAAGTTGGTAAGTCAAAACATTTAGCAGTCGTGCAGACAATAATTAGTATTTAGCATTATATTGTATTACTGGTTAGAGTAGGTATGACAGTTGGTGATCATGTAAATATTTATGGCGGTTTTCTTTTGGTTACACGTATTTATCGTTTGGTTATTCGGGGAAACGTCTAGGAGGATAGTGCATGTTACAGAAAACATTCCATTTTCAGAAGCATCCATTGTTATTTTGCATGTCATGTGCCCATCGGTTTATAGTCTCATGTGAAATATTGTTAAACTCCTAAACAATACAAGCACACTCATCTTACTATTAACTATGATATATATATATCCATTTATTAGCAAATAATTATAATAGACTGTTGACCTGAGAATTATAATAGACTGTTGACCCAAGATTTATAATAGACTGTTGACCCAACATATCACAGGCTATCATATTACATCATACATAATTATGCTAACTGAATTTGTCTCTTCTTAAATGCGTTTAATATAGAATATAACTTGTCCATTTTTATATGTAATTTGCCCTAGTATAGCTGTATTCAAATGTGAAATTTGAATTTACAAGGATGATAATAACAATAGTTTGCAATATAGTGTTTTCATAGTGAATAACATAAACTGAACAAATAATGAAAACTGATATTCATCTTCAAGTATATTGCTCTCACATAAAGTACCTAAGTTTCATTAGTCCAATATCATAAATATCCAGCTAGTTAAATAATGGTTACCGATTGCCTACCAACCTGGCGCCAGGCATACACGCATAGGATTCTGGAAGTACTGATGTTCATATCAAGAGGTGTCTCATCATAGGTCAGAAATGGCTGGCCCTTTAAATAATAAAGAAAAACTTTACTTTTACTTTATTAAATGTCTAAGTAGCGAGATGATAGTATGATTATGAATGGTCTTAGTTGTTTGTATGATGCTTTAATTTAAAGTCGCAGCAACAGCTTAGGTCAAGGTCATATGACGACTATACAACCATTATTGCTGGAGTAAGACCCGAACACCCAATCCGATGTTCGTAAAAAGAGGTGTCTCATCATAAGTCAGAAATGGATGGCCCTTTAAATAGGTGTGACACTATAATAAACAAACACTTTTCTTTTATGCTTTATGTTTTAAAGTCTCAGTAACAGCTTAGGTCAAGGTCATATGACGACAATACAACCATTATTGCTGGAGTAAGACCCCGATCCGAGCAGTAGTTCAGGCACGGACATGCACTCGGGTACAACCACCGCAAGCTAGTTGGTTCGAACATGCAACCACCGCAAGCTAGTTGGTTCGAACATGCAACCACCGCAAGCTAATTGGTTCGAACATACAACCACCGCAAGCTAGTTGGTTCGAACATGCAACTACCGCACGCTAGTTGGTTCGAACATGCAACCACCGCAAGCTAGTTGGTTCGAACATGCAACCACCGCAAGCTAGTTGGTTCGAACATGCAACCACCGCAGGCTAGTTGGTTCGAACATGCAATCACCGCAAGCTAGTTGGTTCGAACATGCAACCACAGCAAGCTAGTTGGTTCGAACATGCAACCACCGCAAGCTAGTTGGTTCGAACATGCAACTACCTCAAGCTAGTTGGTTCGAACATGCAACCACCGCAAGCTAGTTGGTTCGAACATGCAGCGGTGAAGTGGAAGTGATTTGATATCAACGACCTTAATAACTCGACCCCCATAACATCTACCAGAGGTCCCGAATTAAAAATACAAATATAATTAACATTTGTTCGACGCCCTGTAGATCAATCCATCTCAATTTCATGGAGCTAGCCATTTCTGTAAACACTAGTCATTCCAAGGTAATCATGTTCTGTACACAGTGAGCTGTCATTTGATGGATGACTCCTATATTGATTCATTCACGTTCTTTTGATCTGGAACTAATTCTTGTTATTGTGTAGTTAGTAAATAGGGTTTGCATAGTAAATAAGCATACACATAATTCAAAACATGCCATAGATATACCATACATGCTTATCCATCCATCACAAATGTTATTTCTCGAATATTAAGGATAGTTGCATTTTAAATTAATTTTATTTATAATTTTGACATATTTAATTTTCTTTCAGAATGGTGAAAACAAGATGGTACGGCATTTCAGTTATCTAAAATGGCCGGATATGGGATGCCCTGAATCACCACAAATGCTTCTCGAGTATGTGAAGGCTGTTCGTCTATATTCAAATCCAAAATTGGGACCGCTATCAGGACCAACGATTGTTCACTGCAGGTATGAACTATAGTTCAGCATTCTTGAATTAAGCCCTTTAAGGTAACTTCCATATTAGTATTATTAAATTTTAGACTTCTTAGCTATTAAGATCACCTCCGAAATACACTATACTTTATTTATTACAAGCTCGATTGCGAAACAAGTTCTTACAACTTATATTAATCACTCTCGATAGCTCGAGGAATCCATCGTCACGAGAGAGAGAAGAGGCATGTGGAATAAGGGCAAAATCGTGACGGCTCCAGCGGGGCTCGAACGCCGGACCTTTCGCACCTGAAGCGAACGTGCTACCATTGCGCTATCACGACTTCCACCTCCGAAATACAATGTACTGTTATACTATGCTTTATTACTATTTTTATATGAAATGTTTTGTTGCTTGTTTGTAATTTGTGAAATGAAATATTCGTATGGTACTATCATGTCAAGTCAAATATGTCATTAAAGACTGTGTAGGATACTAACAAAGTATTGTCTGTGTTGATAAGTGTGTTTTCGTTGACATGTGGTCTTTGTTGACAGTGTTTTTGTTAACATGTGGTCTTTGTTGACAGTGGTCTCTTGACAGTTGTCTTTGTTGACAGGTGGTATTTGTTGACAATAATTCTAGTTGACAGGTGGTCTGTATTTCCAGATCTAGGTTGACAGATGAGATGGTCTTTGTTGACAGTGGTATTTGTTGACATGTGATTATTGTTGACAGGTGGTATTTGTTGACAGGTGATATATGTTGACAGTTGTAATGTGGTGACAGTGATCTTTGTTGACAAGTTAAGATACATTGATAATAACTTGACTGGAAACCAAAATATTGGTATCTATAGCTCTATAGCAGTTAGTCTCCATTCGGAGGTCTATGCTTGACTGGACGGTTAGGAAAATATTACTGCTGGCAGACTGGTACTTCTCGTGCGGAGTTCTATACTTGACTGTACGGTTAGGACAATATGATTGCTGGCAGACTGATACTTCTCGGGAGGAGGTCTATGCTTGACTGGACGGTTAGGAAAATATTATTGCTGGCAGACTGGTATTTCTCGTGGCATTTTAGACATTAACATGTATTGAGTAAATAATTCAGTGAGTATTTAAGCTTTCTATTAACATTGTTTATATACATGTCTACCAGGCATACGTTTGTTGAGATAATAACTACTAGTAATTGAATCGATTATCTCATCGGTCCAATCAACAGGCAACATATTCAACAAGCAACACAATCACGGCGGCAACCGGCATGCAACGCAATCCCCATGCCACACAGTCACGTGAAGTACAATCGTTATGTTACACAATCACCAACAACACAATCACGCAACCGGCATGCAACGCAATCCCCATGCCAAACAATCAGCATGAAATACAATCGTTATGTTACACAATCAAAAGCGCAATCATGCAATCAACATGTAACGCAATCATATCCAATGCATGCAACACAATCAACATGCAAGGCAATCAACATGAAACGCAATCAAATCCAATGCAGTCAACCAACACGCATCACAATCAACATGAAACGTAATCAAATCCAATGC
Organism: Archivesica marissinica; assembly: GCA_014843695.1. NCBI lineage: Eukaryota > Metazoa > Mollusca > Bivalvia > Venerida > Vesicomyidae > Archivesica > Archivesica marissinica. The sequence goes on along the minus strand of CM026387.1, from coordinate 11,460,402 downwards.
ATGCAACACAATCAATATGCAACGCAATCAAAATGAAACGCAATCAAATCAAATGTATCTATGGCCATGCAACAGAAATGTAATTAATTGAATTCAGCTTACTTTTTTAAATACAACTTTATTCATTTTTAACTCGATTGCAAATCGGGTTTACTTTTAAATACTGTTATTAGCTGATGCCATTTTAACATGTGCCCCTTACATGAACAGTGATGGAGTAGGTCGAACTGGGACATATATAGCTGTGGATCACTTGTTACAACATATACTAAAACATGACCAGGTAGACATATACAACACTGTCATGGAGATGAGGTACTGTCGACTAAATATGGTGCAGACAGTGGTAAGTACAACTACAGTCAAACCTGTGTTAGTGGTCACCTCCCTTAAGCAGCCAACCTGTATTAAACAGCCAGTGTCCAGGTTCCCAAAATGTTGTTTTATTATACATTTGACCTCTATTAAGCAGCCACCTGTGCTAAGCAGCCACTTTCTGTGATTCCCTTGGCTGGCTGCTTAAGACAGGTTTGACTGTATATTCAGTATGTTTGTTTAAACGTATTTATATTGTCCAGTTACATGCGTTATATAACATATTGCACATGTGTATTTAACAATTAATAGTTCTTTTTTGTTCTTCGTCGCTGTATGAATTGTAAGTGTTTTACACCTAATTTTGCAACTGACTGTTTATGTGTTCACGTGTTGTTACCGTTTGTTCAGATAAGCCCATATTAAATTTTACTGTTCTTGTGTGTTAGTTAATATCATTTTGAGGGGTTATCAGACAGTATGGGGTGCTTACATTCTTGTCTATTCGTGACATTATGCTAGTTGGTTTAAACATAGTTATTCGTTCATTATGTACAGTACATATCTATTGCATAGCTATACAAACGAACATGGATTTAATCGGAAGCTTAAAGCTTATTGAGATTATCTCCACTATGCTAGTTGCCACTTGCCAAGTTGGTTAAATAATATAGGCATGTATAGCCTACGCCAGGTTTCGGACCCGCACTGCCACCTTGAAGGCGCTTAGCCATTGTAACACTTATTGATACGTCGCCAATTAATATCTTAGAAGGTGATACTCTTATCCTCGTGATATGTAATGTTACCCTGATGTCATGGGCATGCGCATACACAGTGCTGCGCAGCTTAGGCATACAAACACTTTAAACACGACCAATGTAGTTCATACCCCAATGGAAAGTATTAACTAGTGATTTTTATTGAAAACGGAAGTCGTTGATCGCAATATGTAAGCAATTAACTTAACATGCTCTGTGTTTGCAGGATCAGTATGTATACATTCATGAATGCATAAAAGCGTGTATAACAAACGACGACGACGAAGAAGACGATGAGGAGGAGGAGGGCGAAGAGGAGGGGGAACGTATGTGGAAATTGTGGTTATTGTAATGTTTTGATTAATGCAAACAATGCGCCATCAATCACTAAAACCTCATATGTCATGCATACAATAATACCCACTAACATATCTAGAGACTGTGCAAAACCCCAATTTGCACGAAATATTTATTATTGTTATATATAAATAGTAATGTATTATATAAATACATTAAACTGTTTCTATATATGGCCAAATGTTTACCATGTAATATATATATATTTGTTTTATGCATAATCGTCTGCTATTATTTTCGCGCCTAAAATTATCAATCTCGCTTCGCGCGGGAAATGACTTAAGATGTTAGGCATAATCTCAGTTTATCAAGGCCGTGGTTGCAGGTGTCCAGTTATGTAATACAAAGGCACCGAACTGGTTTGATGGTGTAATATTAGATAACATAACAGATGTTTAGGAATAACAGATGTTTTAGGAATTGTTATATCATATATACACTGATTCAATTGTGTATATAAGAAATGGATTTTATTAACATAAATCAGACACACTAGAGCCTAACTCCAGGAGCGAGAAAGGTCGTGATCTCAATATAGTATATAGAACATATAAACTGTATTTATGATACTTAGATATTATGGACATTATAAGAAATATAACTTATAAAGATTTGTCGAATAATTAAATTGTTCAGCCACAGAAGAAACATAGAGTTTCGGCGAACCATATCGAAGTTGATTAAAAGTTAATCTAATCAGACACAGTGATTAGATTATAGTGATATTGAGTAATGACGGATTAGAAAGATTGGATGTTAAATATACTGTGTAAGCGCATATTCGGCTCACACAAATGGATTGTTAAATAAGCTTTTAATGATACGATGTATATATATATATATATCACTGATTATATATATATGGATATTTCTGATGCCAATATAAACAAGATATTATATAGAAGAAATGTAATACTGTGTTGAGTTATCATTAATACATATAATAACGAAGAAACCCCCTAGACAACGCCAGCGAGTCTACAATAGGATAGACCCTGGTAAGAGCCGTAGCAACCGAGACATATTATTACGAGAAGAAAAAGGAGAGTTTGCGACAATTGGGACGCTCGTCCGGGATTGGAAATAAAGAAGAGGTGACATATCGTGACATATTGTGAAGGACACTAGGATTTATATATGGAATATTGTGAAGGACACTAGGATGTATACATGAAGAATACAAGGGACTATTAATTAACGTGGGAAAACAGAAGTGCATGCGAGACAGTGTTAGAATTTGGAAATAAGTGAAAGACGTCAACGAATTATTAAATTAATGAAATGGATTAAATTATTGGTAATGTGCAAACTTTGAATATGTGATAAATTATATATTGGATTAACGGACGAGACAGACTTCGGTAAGTACCAGTTTTCTTTTCATAGAGGCTTAATATTATCCTTAAAATTATATTAGTGATTTACTTCCTTTTATTGAACTCAATTCTATAATACATTTGGAGATACATTCTGGGGATTAAAAATTTTGGGAAATAAAAAAATAAAATGGCTACAACTAGGAGTGCTAATAAGGAAACTGAGGGGCCGGTTCACCCCCACTTGCAGACAACAGGTGATGAGATATGGGACAAATTAATGAGACTTCCCTTCTTTAATCAGGCAAATCTGGAACGTCAGGGTGAGATTTATGAGAAAGAAAGGGAAGAAGTAAAACAAAGAGAAGAAAGAGAGAGAGAGAAAGAGAGAGGGAAGAAGTAAAACAAAGAGAAGAAAGAGAGAGGGAAGAAGTAAAACAAAGAGAAGAAAGAGAGAGGGAAAGAGAAGAAAGAGAGAGAAAGAGAGAGGGATGAAGTAAAACAAAGAGGGGAAAGAGAAGAGAAAGAAAGGGACAGGGAGGAAAGAATGCAAAGGGAGAAAATGCAGACGGAGATTCGCCTGAGAGAAATCCAGAGAGATCAGGAATCTCAGCAAAATAACCCCCTCCATACAGATAATAGGCCCTCTAAGACAAACATTTCTGTTCCTATTTGGACCCAGACTATGAGGCCAGATAAATTCTTCGCAACATGTGAGAGACTGTTCGAAGCTAGCCAGGTCGCCAAACAAACCTGGGTGGGCCATATTATAGACAAGTTGTCCGACAAGGCCAGAAATATATATGCCACTCTTCCTGTCCAAGACGCTAATAATTACGATACCCTCAAGGCCGCCATCTTGGATGAATATAGACTCTCACCCACTGTATATAGAAAGAATTTCTTCTCTTGGGTAAAGAAACCTCAGCAGACATATTCCGAATTCATTAAAGAATTAAGGGAGCAAATGACTCTATGGACGGAGAACAATGATCCGAGCGAGGTCAACTGGATCGAGCTGCTCTTGAGATATAGATTCGATTCCCAGCTAAGTGATGAGCTTAATTTGTTCATTCGGGATAAGAAAGCATCTACTCTCCAGGAATGTATTTCCCTGGCCGATGAATATAACCTCCATCGCAGATTAGCGCCCAGGACACGGATTAATTCATATCCGAATTTGAAACCCAGATATACAGAACGCCGACCTCCAGCCCCAAGGCCATATATCCCATCACCCATGTATCGACCCAATACTAGGATAGATAATTCCCAAGCTACCCATAGAACTCCCCGGATAGAAAAATATTGTAGTTATTGTAGGCGTAATGGCCACGGACGAACAGAGTGTTGGGCAGATCCCAATTCACCTAGGTACAGGGGTACTAGAAACCTAGCAAACGGACACCAAGTGTCAAACACTACTCATAGTTCAGTATTTATAACCAATGAGCCAGTGAACTCATATGAAAATACCGAGATGGTAAATCCATTACTTGTCAAATATACAGGTCA
>CM026387.1:11426793-11455138 GCA_014843695.1 Archivesica marissinica | reverse complement strand
TAGAGGGCTCACTATATTACATGTACGGACCAATACATATAGAGGGCTCACTATATTATATGTCCGGACCAATACATATAGAGGGCTCACTATATTATATGTACGGACCAATACATATAGAGGGCTCACTATATTACATGTCCGGACCAATACATATAGAGGGCTCACTATATTACATGTCCGGACCAATACATATAGAGGGCTCACTATATTACATGTACGGACCAATACATATAGAGGGCTCACTATATTATATGTCCGGACCAATACATATAGAGGGCTCACTATATTACATGTCCGGACCAATACATATAGAGGGCTCACTATATTATATGTACTGACCAATACATATAGAGGGCTCACTAACTTATATGTACGGACCAATACATATAGAGGGCTCACTATATTACATGTCCGGACCAATACATATAGAGGGCTCACTATATTATGTCCGGACCAATACATATAGAGGGCTCACTATATTACATGTACGGACCAATACATATAGAGGGCTCACTATATTATATGTCCGGACCAATACATATAGAGGGCTCACTATATTATATGTACGGACCAATACATATAGAGGGCTCACTATATTACATGTCCGGACCAATACATATAGAGGGCTCACTATATTACATGTCCGGACCAATACATATAGAGGGCTCACTATATTACATGTCCGGACCAATACATATAGAGGGCTCACTATATTACATGTCCGGACCAATACATATAGAGGGCTCACTATATTATATGTCCGGACCAATACATATAGAGGGCTCACTATATTATATGTCCGGACCAATACATATAGAGGGCTCACTATATTATATGTCCGGACCAATACATATAGAGGGCTCACTATATTACATGTACGGACCAATACATATAGAGGGCTCACTATATTACATGTCCGGACCAATACATATAGAGGGCTCACTATATTACATGTCCGGACCAATACATATAGAGGGCTCACTATATTATATGTCCGGACCAATACATATAGAGGGCTCACTATATTACATGTCCGGACCAATACATATAGAGGGCTCACTATATTACATGTCCGGACCAATACATATAGAGGGCTCACTATATTACATGTCCGGACCAATACATATAGAGGGCTCACTATATTACATGTCCGGACCAATACATATAGAGGGCTCACTATATTACATGTCCGGACCAATACATATAGAGGGCTCACTATATTACATGTACGGACCAATACATATAGAGGGCTCACTATATTATATGTCCGGACCAATACATATAGAGGGCTCACTATATTATATGTCCGGACCAATACATATAGAGGGCTCACTATATTACATGTCCGGACCAATACATATAGAGGGCTCACTATATTATATGTCCGGACCAATACATATAGAGGGCTCACTATATTATATGTCCGGACCAATACATATAGAGGGCTCACTATATTACATGTACGGACCAATACATATAGAGGGCTCACTATATTACATGTCCGGACCAATACATATAGAGGGCTCACTATATTACATGTCCGGACCAATACATATAGAGGGCTCACTATATTATATGTCCGGACCAATACATATAGAGGGCTCACTATATTACATGTCCGGACCAATACATATAGAGGGCTCACTATATTACATGTACGGACCAATACATATAGAGGGCTCACTATATTACATGTCCGGACCAATACATATAGAGGGCTCACTATATTACATGTCCGGACCAATACATATAGAGGGCTCACTATATTATATGTCCGGACCAATACATATAGAGGGCTCACTATATTACATGTCCGGACCAATACATATAGAGGGCTCACTATATTATATGTCCGGACCAATACATATAGAGGGCTCACTATATTACATGTCCGGACCAATACATATAGAGGGCTCACTATATTACATGTCCGGACCAATACATATAGAGGGCTCACTATATTATATGTCCGGACCAATACATATAGAGGGCTCACTATATTACATGTCCGGACCAATACATATAGAGGGCTCACTATATTATATGTCCGGACCAATACATATAGAGGGCTCACTATATTATATGTACGGACCAATACATATAGAGGGCTCACTATATTACATGTCCGGACCAATACATATAGAGGGCTCACTATATTATATGTCCGGACCAATACATATAGAGGGCTCACTATATTATATGTACGGACCAATACATATAGAGGGCTCACTATATTATATGTCCGGACCAATACATATAGAGGGCTCACTATATTATATGTACGGACCAATACATATAGAGGGCTCACTATATTATATGTCCGGACCAATACATATAGAGGGCTCACTATATTACATGTCCGGACCAATACATATAGAGGGCTCACTATATTACATGTCCGGACCAATACATATAGAGGGCTCACTATATTACATGTCCGGACCAATACATATAGAGGGCTCACTATATTACATGTCCGGACCAATACATATAGAGGGTCACTATATTACATGTACGGACCAATACATATAGAGGGCTCACTATATTACATGTCCGGACCAATACATATAGAGGGCTCACTATATTACATGTCCGGACCAATACATATAGAGGGCTCACTATATTACATGTACGGACCAATACATATAGGGGGCTCACTATATTACATGTCCGGACCAATACATATAGAGGGCTCACTATATTACATGTACGGACCAATACATATAGAGGGCTCACTATATTACATGTCCGGACCAATACATATAGAGGGCTCACTATATTACATGTCCGGACCAATACATATAGAGGGCTCACTATATTACATGTCCGGACCAATACATATAGAGGGCTCACTATATTATATGTCCGGACCAATACATATAGAGGGCTCACTATATTACATGTCCGGACCAATACATATAGAGGGCTCACTATATTAAATGTACGGACCAATACATATAGAGGGCTCACTATATTACATGTCCGGACCAATACATATAGAGGGCTCACTATATTACATGTACGGACCAATACATATAGAGGGCTCACTATATTACATGTCCGGACCAATACATATAGAGGGCTCACTATATTATATGTCCGGACCAATACATATAGAGGGCTCACTATATTACATGTACGGACCAATACATATAGAGAGCTCACTATATTATAAGTCCGGACCAATAAACATAGAGGGCTCACTATATTATATGTACGGACCAATACATATAGAGGGTTCACTATATTTCATGTCCGAACCAATACATATACAGGGCTCACTATATTATATGTCCGGATTAATACATATAGAGGGCTCACTATATTATATGTACGGACCAATACATATAGGGGGCTCACTATATTACATGTCCGGACCAATCAATACATATAGGGGGCTCACTATATTACATGTACGGACCAATACATATAGAGGGCTCACTATATTACATGTCCGGACCAATACATATAGGGGGCTCACTATATTACATGTACGGACCAATACATATAGAGGGCTCACTATATTACATGTCCGGACCAATACATATAGAGGGCTCACTATATTACATGTCCGGACCAATACATATAGAGGGCTGACTATATTACATGTACGGACCAATACATATAGAGGGCTCACTATATTACATGTCCGGACCAATACATATAGAGGGCTCACTATATTATATGTCCGGACCAATACATATAGGGGGCTCACTATATTACATGTCCGGACCAATCAATACATATAGGGGGCTCACTATATTAAATGTACGGACCAATACATATAGAGGGCTCACTATATTACATGTCCGGACCAATACATATAGAGGGCTCACTATATTACATGTCCGGACCAATACATATAGAGGGCTCACTATATTATATGTCCGGACCAATACATATAGAGGGCTCACTGTATTACATGTACGGACCAATACATATAGAGAGCTCACTATATTATAAGTCCGGACCAATAAACATAGAGGGCTCACTATATTATATGTACGGACCAATACATATAGAAGGTTCACTATATTACATGTCCGGACCAATACATATACAGGGCTCACTATATTATATGTTCGGATCAATACATATAGAGGGCTCACTATATTATATGTACGGACCAATACATATAGAGGGCTCACTATATTATATGTCCGGACCAATACATATAGAGGGCTCACTATATTATATGTACTGACCAATACATATAGAGGGCTCACTCTATTATATGTACGGACCAATACATATAGAGGGCTCACTATATTACATGTCCGGACCAATACATATAGAGGGCTCACTATATTACATGTCCGGACCAATACATATAGAGGGCTCCCTATATTACATGTCCAGACCAATACATATAGAGGGCTCTCTATATTATATGTCCGGACCAATACATATAGAGAGCTCACTATATTATATGTCCGGACCAATACATAGAGAGGGCTCACTATATTATATGTCCGGACCAATACATATAGAGGGCTCACTATATTGTATGTCCGTACTAATACATATACAGGGCACACTATATTATATGTCCGGACCAATACATAGAGGGCTCACTATATTATATGTCCGTCCTAATACATATACAGGGCTCACTATATTATATGTCCGGACCAATACATATAGAGGGCTCACTATATTATATGTCCGGACCAATACATATAGAGGGCTCACTATATTATATGTCCGTACTAATACATATACAGGGCTCACTATATTATATGTCCGGACCAATACATATAGAGGGCTCACTATATTATATGTCCGTACCAATACATATAGAGGGCTCACTATATTATATGTACGGACCAATACATATAGAGGGCTCACTACAGTATATGTCCGGACCAATACATATAGAGGGGTCACTATATTATATGTCCGGACCAAGAGGGCTCACTATATTACATGTCCAAACCAATACATAGTGAGGGGTCACTATATTACATGTCCGACCATCACTGGCTTTTCTATTACCTCCTTTGGCAGGTAAAGTCCGATTTATCCCTAAATGTATAGCGGTCCTTTCAATTGGAATCCTTTGATTTTATAGTTGTTCCATAACCAGATATTGCGTTATGATAAATGTGATTTTATCCAAATCATGTTAGTTAATTGATAATTTGTTGTTACAGATTTGTTACCCATTGGATATACTGTAGGATATATTTCGATATATAGTAACATAATAATTATAATATTAGAAAGTGGAAGAAAATTGATAACATCTTGTGCAAAGGAAACAACGATAAAAACAGAGGAAACAAATTAAGAGGACCTACATATTTTAGGCAGTATTCAGGGACAGTAACTGACCGATGTCTCTCATTAGTTATAAATAACTGGCATTTCATACCTCGATGAAAATGCAGAAACGGAACACTCAATTGTTATAACTACACCTACTATTTGGTTTTTAACTCTTTATGCTAACGTGACCAATTCCAGAATCTCCTCTGGTTCTTTTACGTGCACTGTGTAAAGCACCGACACGAGACCTCGGTTTAACGTCCCATCTGAAAGAGTGTTAATTTTATTAGGGTCAGACGGGGATCGAACCTGCGATTCCTGGATTACCAGTCCAGCGTGTTACCACTGGACTACAGATCCATCTGTTGTGCCTCTTCTAAAACTTATGATGCCTAATCTCGACTGGGAGTTTGAACATGACAAGATCCTGTCTTTCATTCTAATCCTTTTCTGTGTTCTGATATGTCTAATGTATGCATTGTTCAAACTGTATAATATTGGGTAATAAATTCAAATATATCTGTAAATTATTTGTTACATATTTAGTTTAGCTCTGTTGTGAAACAAGTTATTACAAAATCGTTCTCGACACCTCATTCCTGATCGATGATATACATCGCCATGAGGGAGAGAGAAGAGACAATATGGAATGTAAGTCCCTCGCCTAATGGACCACTCGTAACGGCTACAATCGGGCGCTAAATCCGGGCTCTCACAAGGCCGAAGCGAACTCACTACCACTGCGCTATAGCGACTTCCATATTATTATACCACAGGACCTTGAACGTTTATCCATAAGCCACCAAATTTCAAGTTCCTGTGATTATGTGCACCATACACATAATTATTGGGAGTTTTAAAATAGATATCAAAATGGATAAAATTATGGAACATTTCGGAGTGCGCCCTTCTACTTTAAACCGAATCTAATATTGGCATGACTTGTGGTCTTGCCTGATAACGAGCTTATTTACCCACGCCGCTGTCGAACCACGTGGGCGAGCGTGCCGTCCAACCCATGTGTGTATGGATACATGTATTACACATATGATTGTGATTGTATTTATGTATACATACACATTAAATTATAATTAAACTAAACACATTTAAACAGATTAGCGCAGTGGTTAGCGCGCTCGCTTCTCACCAATGCAACCCAGGTTCGATCCTCGGACCGAGAAGTATGTGAGATGGTACGGTGGTCGCCAGATCGGACAGGTGGGGTTTCTCCGGGTACTGCAGTTTCCTCCCACACGAATGACCACATTTACGGTTTCATCCGCACCAATGAGAGTGATTAATATATATATATATATAAGTTGTTAGAACTTGCTTCCAATCGTTGTAAAAATAAAATAAATAAAAACATTTAAACTTTAAATTTAAACAGATACACTAACATTATCAACGTATATCCTTCGACCACACAGTATTGTACATGTATAGACTATAAGGCATTTCTAACCTATTCTGATGACGAGATGAACATCGGATGACGATAAAATATTGGAGGTTTTCTCAAGTTTATTGTACAATATAAAATTAATGCATGACTCTAGCAAGGGGTTATTTATTTTGTGAGGCGTACACTATAATGTGAACTGTACATTACTGTCCTTTGTAGTTAGCATGACTGTGTAGGATTTCTATATGGACTGTTGCCTTCTATTTATCTGGGTTAGCCATGCCAGTAAAATGAAAACCTCACACATCCAAGCCAACTTGTAACGACAATAATTCAAAGAAAAGAAATCGGATATAGCCATACTATTTTATTTTATTTCTTAAAGAATCAGTTCCATTTGCTTGCGCCTACACACAACGAAACACATATGGACACCGTTTGGGACAACATATTTCTGGGGTTTCTCCACACAGTACCAACACATCTATAACATTTGATATCTGCCATATCATGCTCTACGCGCACTCTGTATTTTGTGATATATCTATTTAGTTTACGACACTTTTGTCTTTCTCCTGGCTGCTTTCGAGGTATATGCGTTCATAACATAATCGCGATTAGGGTAGATTTTTGTCGCCTAAAATAAGCAAATCGTCTGGAAAATGTAAGTCTGATCCAACCTGTTTCATCAAGCCGTATTGTTGGGCATCGCAATATGACCTAGATATCCACTCTCGATGTGTCGATGCACATCAACCACCACATGTGAGTGCATGTAATGATAGTTACGGTGACCCGACTAATACCGTTATTGTGGTTCCATTTCTTGTCGATACATTTGATGGGACGTTCCATCGATAACAACCACAGCCATGTGCAGTTTTGCCCATGTACTCTCCATAGCCATTCAACCATTGAAACCCAAACAACAAAATGCCTTAACTTGTCATAAATCAGTGGGATAATATGTCTGACTTCAAGACTCACAGTGCCAACACTTACACCAAACATAGTGGCCAACACATGGTATGTTGGATATGTTCTTGCCCAAATCATAAACAATAATGTTCTGTTCCTTGCTGACAGCAAGACGGTAGTCTAAAGGATATATATATAATTTACACATCCCCAATCATGATAACCAGCCCGCGCCAGTACAGATTGATAACCAGCCCGTGCCAGTACAGGATGATAACCAGCCCGTGCCAGTACAGGGTGATAACCAGCCCGCGCCAGTACAGGATGATAACCAGCCCGTGTCAGTACAGGATGATAACCAGCCCGTGCCAATACAGGATGATAACCAGCCCGTGCCAGTTCAGGGTGATAACCAGCCCGCGCCAGTACAGGATGATAACCAGGCCGTGCCAGAACAGGGTGATAACCAGCCCGCGCCAGTACAGGATGATAACCAGCCCGTGCCAGTACAGGATGATAACCAGCCCCCGCCAGTAGAGGATGATAACCAGCCGCGCCAATACAGGGTGATAACCAGATTGCGCCAGTACAGGATGATAACCAGCCTGTGCCAGTACAGGATGCTAGACAGCCAAGAGCAGACGGCCGTGCCCCACGGAGGGCGGGTAACCAGGTCGCCCGTGCTCCTTAAAGAGCGGCTGGTCGTCGTGCTACTGCAGCCGGAGATCGTCGCGACAACATCCCTGCGAATCTAAGTTCTGACGATGAGCAAGTCGAGCCCCCGTGTCGTCGGTGAGGACCTGCGGATCCAATCCGCGAGAACAACGAATTGCACAATGACTTTATGAGAAACACATTACACTACTACAAGATTATGGATTGGATTAGAATTGAATAAAAAAAATGCGACACCTGCTTATTGATTTATATTTTATTTGAAAGAAACCAGTGTTTAGTTTGGCTTATTAAATTTATATTTTGAGATAACCCCTACACAGGTGAGTGCGTCTCCTTAATCCGGTGTACATCTCGTCATCAGAATAGGTTAGAAATGCCTATAAAGGCATTCAGGAAGACACTGTCGCTACATGTTAAAATGTGTGTGATTTAATGTAAATCAGTGAAACAGGAAGTAGCATTAGAGACGGAACTATTTAAATCATTGGCGGTGTTCTTTGTTCCCGAGAAAATTATCAAATTATTCCTGCGGACTGCGCAAACGCAATTCATTCGACCAATTCTTCTTCAGACCTGACAGGAAAAATAGACAGTAAGTTGTGACATTTGTTCTTTACGTTGTTGCTATATAATTTCAGCAGTTTCTCTTAGCTTGAGCCTTGTACCTATGCATGCGCCATGAGGATAGAGGATGGGTGGGGTATTTTCAACCGGAAGTCAATCTCACCGCAGCTTCATTCTGGGGCATTTTAAGGCATGTATTAATGAGAAATAAGGAATGTATGTGTGCAGTTATGAAAAAATTACATTCACTAATTAAAAAGTAATGAAATACAGACTTATTTTAATATACGGTGTGTTTGCTGCGCATCATACACTTCCGCCCTTACCCATCATCTTTTATTGCATTTCTTCGCATTATTTTCATATGGTGTCAATAGGAAGCTACGCCCCTGGTTTTACATGTCAGGTAGCGTTATAAATGCGTTTTTAGTTCGCATATTCGAAATAGTGTACGCTTCCTGTCATTTTGGTTATCAAAGTGTTATTGCACAAGCCCTGTATCTCTTGCCCCACTCAGACAGTGGGCGTGTTTTGATAATTGACACATTTGTACCACATCGATGTATAAGATGCTTCAATATCTCATCAAACATCTTCGGAAGTCGTGATAGCGCAGAGGTAGCGCGTTCGATTCAGATGCGAAAAGGCCCGGAGTTTGAGCCGCACTGTAACCGTTACGAGTGTGCCCTTATTCAATGCATTTGAATTCCACGTTGCCTCTTCTCTCTCCCTCGTGGCTATGTAATTCCATCAGGAATGAGGTCTCGAGAGTGATTAATATAAGTTGTAGAAACATATTTCGCAATCGAGCTGAACTAAATTTGTATAAACTAACAACCATTGTAGCTTTGAGCAAACATGACACCCTTGTAATCTATTCATAAGATGTTTCAGTTTGTCCTTATTAAGCTTTTTTTTTTACGAAATTCAGGTTCACGATTTATGTCACGTTCACTAATCTCTTCAACTACTCAATTTTCATGACGACATTGAAACTTGTAATGTCTTAGTTTATACACATTTATTTTAGCTCGATTGCGAAACAGGTTCTTACAACTTACATGTATATTAATCACTCTCGAGACCTAATTCCTGAATTCATCGCCATGAAGGAGAGAGAAGAAGCAACGTGGACTTTAAATACCTTGCCTAAGGGCACACTTATTCGTCTTTCTATTTCTCATTTTCGTCTTTACATTAACATGTCCGACCTATCTAATTTCGAAATTTCGGTTTATCATCATTTTGCACTACAGCAAGCAGACTGCTTTCATTTACACTACAGCAAGCATACTGCTTTCATTTGCACTACAGCAAGCATACTGCTTTTCATTTGCACTACAGCAAGCAGACTGCTTTCATTTACACTACAGCAAGCAGACTGCTTTCATTTACACTACAGCAAGCAGACTGCTTTCATTTGCACTACAGCAAGCAGACTGCTTTCATTTACACTACAGCAAGCAGACTGCTTTCATTTACACTACAGCAAGCAGACTGCTTTCATTTACACTACAGCAAGCAGACTGCTTTCATTTGCACTACAGCAAGCAGACTGCTTTCATTTACACTACAGCAAGCAGACTGCTTTCATTTACACTACAGCAAGCATACTGCTTTCATTTACACTACAGCAAGCAGACTGCTTTCATTTACACTACAGCAAGCAGACTGCTTTCATTTACACTACAGCAAGCAGACTGCTTTCATTTGCACTACAGCAAGCAGACTGCTTTCATTTACACTACAGCAAGCAGACTGCTTTCATTTACACTACAGCAAGCAGACTGTCAATAATTACTATGTTGGTGTCAAACAAATACTCGGATGATCAAGAATCACGATAACCTGTTATATACATGGTAAGCACAATACCCATCCTCTTTACGTAATGAGTGTCGTTTAAAGCACTTATATGGCGTTCTGAGTGACGCTTTAAGCATTTGGATGGCCTACTGAGTGTCGCTTTAAGCATTTGGATGGCCTACTGAATGTCGCTTTAACCACATGTATGACGTACCGAGTGTCGTTTTAAGCATTTGTGTGGTGTGTTTGGGATGGCATACTGAGTGTCGCTTTAAGCAGTTTAATGTCGTACTGAGTGTCGCTTTAACCACCTGTATGACGTACCGAGTGTCGTTTTAAGCATTTGGATGACCTACAGAGTGTCGCTTTAATCACTTGGATGGCATACTGAGTGTCGCTTTAAGTACTTGAGTGGTCTACTGGCCAACCATCACCACATCAGTATAGCAATTATATATAAATATTCATATACATGTATCAGCTAAATTCCTAATAATACTGCGCCACTATATACAGTCTACATCCGTTATGTCAAAATCGGTTACGTCGAATTCTCCGGTTATCTCGAAGTCGACCAAAGTCCCATTTCAGACACTATCATGTTTAGGTAACTGGATATGATTATATCGAATTACGTTACGTCAAACTTCGGTTATGTCGAAGTATTTTGTTCGGTCCGACGGAATTCGACATAACGGATGTAGACTGTATACATAATTGAAATTATTTATGGATATAGAGCATGCAACTTTATAGTAAGAATTCAAAGTTTTTTAATTACCCTACACTATACAGGGGCGTAGCTTGAGCTTGATATATGTGTAGGTACCATTATAATTGGTGTTCCGGTGTTATCTACCCCTTAATATTTTGAATGTCCATAACACCGCACAATGTTAACAGGCATATGTATGTTTTGATGAAAAATGAGGAACTAGTTTTCGCAGTTGTGAAAATCTACACTTTGAATAAAATGTGTAGGCACGTCACTGCTAAGATGCAATTGCAATTTTATTCGTAGTTGTTCTTTGTGGATTCATGGCTCATTCGAAATATTTTGCATGTACTGGGCATATAATTGTAACAGAGAATTTGCATTATGTTACAATATTATACAATGCGTATATAACTATATTAATGTGAACGAAAGGT
Source organism: Archivesica marissinica (assembly GCA_014843695.1). Taxonomy (NCBI): domain Eukaryota; kingdom Metazoa; phylum Mollusca; class Bivalvia; order Venerida; family Vesicomyidae; genus Archivesica; species Archivesica marissinica. The sequence goes on along the minus strand of CM026387.1, from coordinate 11,443,344 downwards.
GGGGCTTTAGTGGTTATGGTCATTTATTTCAGATTACTAGCCCATCACTGCAGTTTGTTAGAATTGCATTGGGGGTGTCGAATTCGTTGTTGTCCAGCTGACTTGAGGACGGTTGGTGGTTCTATCCGGGTGTCTGTGAGTGCGTGACATACTGCTTGAAGGACAGCCGGGGTCTTCCTCCACCAGTAACAGCTGGGTAGCCAAAGTAAGCCACCAACACCTAAGGTGTTAATTGTTGCGATAGCCGACGCGCCATCATCTCAATATATATCTTTGCTCAATATTTTTCTGGAGTATGTTAGGTTAGACCATACAGGCCCTGTGTCGTCCTGATACTAATTCTTAACTATAGTAGCTTCCTGTTGTAAGGGGATACCGAATTGGTATATTTAGAACGGTTGTTGGTACATAGTTAAAGCATACATGAAATCAGGATACGTATGATGTCCAAACAGGCTGTCCGATTAGCGGAGTGGTTAGCGCGCTCGCTTCTCACCAATGCAACGCGGGTTCGATCCTCGAACCTGGAAGTATACGAGAAAATCTACCGCGGGTTATTCTGCGATATACCTACCTTGAACTATGCTGCGCGCGCACCGTGTTATGGCTATTCCATTTATACAATGCGTGTACAGTTTTATATATGAAAGTCACGTGATGTTTGTAAAAAATAACGTGGGAATTCACGGAAGTGAGCTATTGTCCGTCTTGTTTTTCTGTTAAGTAACGTTTCAGTTACTATTCTGTACAGTTTTATTTGACAAAATAAATAAAATTATTGATCAGTTACAACTTTTGTTCATTTATGCACTAGATTGATATTTTCCATAAAAAATAACGTCATCACCCCTTACACGGGAGGAAATTTCGAAAACCAAATGCAGCGGAGTAGCACGGCGTTTGAAGTAAATACTCCTTTGATTCTCGTCTAAAATTATTAGAAGTAAGTCGTGTTAGAATCGAACTAATAAGTATCAACCGTGGTATATAGCAGAATAACCCTCGTGTGTCGTTCTTATGCGTAGAAATATATCAATCAGGCCTTGATATATTTCTACGCATAAGAACTTCAAACTCGGCTTATTCTGCGATATACCACGGTTGATACTTATTATTTCTTAAATATAGTACGCGAAGCCAATTGATAATTATTAGGTTATTCTCAACAAAAGCTGAATTTGGTATAAAAACACATATTAGCCATTCCTATAAGAGTGATTATTGATTATAGTCAAACTTGTGTCAAGCAGCCAGCCAACTGAATTACAGAGAGTGGCTGCTAGGTACAGGTTATTGTTAACTAGAGGTCAAATGTATAATAAAGCAGCATTTTGGGAATATGTAAACTGGCTGCTTAATACAGAGTGGCTGTTTAATAAATGTGATTACAAACACAGCTTCGACTGTGTTGTTTCCATGTTCTTTATTTGTCGTCGCTTCCGGTTGCATTGTGTAATGTTATTTTAAATTTTAATGGTGCATAATACAGATATAATCGCATTCCAAAGATTCGTTTGGCTAATAGATGTAAAAGCACCGACAGGAAACTAAAGATTAAAATATCATCCCAAGTCACGTTAGTACAGTGGAGCGAAAGATCGAACACACGATTACTGGATAAGTGGAACAGCGTATAATCACTTATCTATTGTCATACACAATAGTTGTAAATTCACATTCAAGTTTGTATTGTTTTTATTCAACTAGGAAGTGAACTGCCATGTTAAGACAACCTCAACAAGTGATGTTGGCGATCGTTTTATTAGCATATGTAAGTATATATTGCTTTATTTGTATCGTTGTTGCGATATATAAGCAGTGTTATTGTCTACTTAAAGCCACTTTATGTGTTTACGTACAGAATGTACTGCATATGGTGATATGATTAATAGTCTTTCAAGTGTGACTTTAAACCGAGGTCTCGTGTCGGACCGATTTATAAACAACAGCGCCTTAGCATATCTGTGTGTTTTACATTTATTTATTGATCGCTACCGGTTGCCCATATGAGCGACGCCTCCTGAAGAGATTCGTCATTCTAGATATTTGGAGGAAAGTGCAATGATACAGACATAGACCCATTCCAGAGTCTCCTCTGGTTCTTTTACGTGCACGGTCTAAAGCACCGACACGAGACCTCGGTTTAAATCCCATCTGAAAGACTGTTAATTTTATTAGTGTCAGACAGGGGATCGAACCTGCGATCCCTGGATTACCAGTCCAGCATGTTACCACTGGACTACAGATCCGTCAGTAATTCCCCCATTATGTATATATGTTGGACGCTATATATATATATTTATATTTATATATATATATTATATTATATATATACCTATATTTTATGACATTAAAATTGAAGAATATCTTATTGTTGAATGTGTCTTAAGTGTTATGTATCGGATAGAAGCCGAAACGATTCAATATGTAACTACTAGACTATGCGAAGCGTAGAGCCGAACACAGTACTTACCATTATTTTACATAATGGATCCGTTTGATATTTATTTCTTACTTAAAACAAACATTTATATAATAATATCTTACTAATTAAAAATGTTAATTTCGTATGATTTAATATAATACTTATAATTATGACGATTATTTACCGTCTCCGTGGCCTAGACTAGTTAGTGGTTATGGCGTCCGCCTACGGATGTCGAAGGGTCGGACATCGTCAGGGATTCTTTCTGATATGGCCGGTTGGTGAGCCGCCAGCTAGGTAAATAATGGTTACCGTTTGCCTACCAGCCTGGCGTCTGGCTTACTAGAATATGATTCGGGAAGTACCGATGTTCATAAAAGAAGATGCCCGATAAGTCAGAAATGACTGATACTTTCGATAGGGGTGACACTATAATAAACAAACACTTATTTACAACGTTTAAATAGTCAGATGACGCAACTAGAAACACGTACATATAAATTGTTTTCTTGTTTAAAATATCAACCTTATTTAGATAATATTAATATTTAAAAAATAGAGTACCATATACATAAGTAGGAGTGTGCACCCATCATTTACAAATTAAAAAGCTAAAATGACTAATGCCTTCAGGAGGGAGGCGTCGCTCATATGTGCAACCGGTAGCGACGCTAAATAAACGTAAAACACACATCATTTACAAGTGACATCGCCATGGAAGATAGCATAATCACGGATAATACAACTAAATGACTGATAGTGCCAGTTATGTACATTATGTAATGTCGAAGACGAGCTTCACTTTATATTTGGATGGAAACACCACACAAATGTACTCAAAGTAGAGAACTATTCCTATCAGAAAACATGAGATAACTTTGAACCCATTTAGATATGCTTATATTTCAGGGTTTTGAAAATGTTTATATTTCAGGGTTTTGAAAATGTTTATATTTCAGGGTTTTGAAAATGTTTATATTTCAGGGTTTTGAAAATATTTATATGTATAATATGTGCTACTGTCAGTAACTATTCAGGTTTATCTGTCAGAAATGTTCTGTAATATGTACAAATCTGTTATATATAAACGGGGAGTTAGGTATTCCATACACGATTATAGGGATACGTGTTTGCGTACACATGTCCACCAGTCCAGCGTGTTACCGACTACAGATACGTCTGTGTTTTTTAAAGATTTAATCCTCTACATAATATATGACCTGTTCACAGGCACGTTATTGTGGATCTCATCGTTCTATCCACTGGACTACAGATCCGTCTGTGTGAAGCTTGATGTGTTGATTGTCTATTTATATACTGACACCAACAAACTGTGTACTTGCCATAAGGGTAATCTTTATATCATTTTAGATAAAATACAGGCACATTTGATATCAAAATATTGGGTATATTAGTGCAATGTGTGAAGGATTATTTTCTTCACTCATTATAGTAAACTCCATAATTCTAAAATGGGTAGCGAAAAAGTAACGCTCAATATAAAAGTGCAGAGATTTTGTTTATGATGTCAGTATATGTTAATACATGTATATGTAACAGTGTGAAATCTTTTAATTAAACAGAGTTATCAGTTATGTCCCTTTGACTGAAATGTACAGAATTTCAGGGCTATATTTAGAATATATCCCATGTCGCACATGGAAGGTCACGTGACCGATCATCTGTTCAGTGCTACCATATTCCAGTCACTGAGAGTGACCACATGTGTTTTATTTGTGTTGGACAGTTTCTATAATTTTACCAGAGTGTTTAAAAATTCCAACTACAACTTGAGTTTTAAGTTGAGGAAACCAACAGGCTCATTGATTGTAATAAATGAATTATTGGAACTATACAGATATGTTGACCCGTCACTTAGTCCAAATCATCATTCTGTAGCTAACCCACTCCCTCAGGACATATAATTACACAAAGAGCTAGTCGGAAGGGTATTTGTCCAAGATTAAAGGACATGAAAACCGAGAGGCTACATATATATCTAGTAAACATTTTAATAAATACCCAGATAAAAGATCGGGGAATACCAAATTTAATGTCGTGACAAAAAAGCCCCCATACATTCTAACCGCACACAATAACCTGCGCCGGACGCATTACTACGCTATACATTACATAGCAACAATAACATTTACATACTATATCCAGTTTCAGTTACATTTATATAAGGTCTATACGTCTGTATGAGGTTCTCTATGTTCATGATCACGAAGAAGGATTGTGAATGTTTCATGCTAAGGATACGATTAGAAAAACACGAATATGTATTGAAATAAAGCAGTCCCATTGTGTAATGAAGGAATATGTAGCTCTTGCACATCGACGTAAACTTGTAATAAGATATGTAATCTTCACTGTTACCTAATGTATATCTGCTTTTTAGAAGTTGGTTTACGCTAATGTGAACTGCTCGTAGATAATTGAAGGACCCGTCAATAGAGTTTTACTAGTGACACATGCTGTCGCGCCGTCATGAACATTATGTTTTGTTTAAAACACCATCGTGAGGTCATACATTTGTACTTGCAGTCCATTATTATTAATATTGGACAGTTGTCAAAAGGCAAGAGCATTATGTTAAATCATAGGCCAACCGTACAAAATTAACAATTTTAATTAATAGGATCCTGTTATAAGTAAGTTATAAGTTGTGTGTTTTAAGTAAGATATAAGCCTCAAACGGATCCAATATGTAAAATATTGGTACTCTCTTCTTAGCCTATACGCGCCTCACACAGTCCAATATTTTACATATTGGATTGTTTTCGGCTTATATCCTATACATACTGAAAAAGAATCCTACTTAGAACTGAAATTAGCATACTACCGGTGTAATAATGTTCTTCCAAATTGAAGAGTCATACAGACGGATCTGTAGTCCAGTGGTAACACGCTGGACTGGTATCCAGGGATCACAGGTGGGACTTTAAACAGAGGTCTCGTGTCGGTGCTCTTCACCGTGCACGTAAAAGAACCAGATGGGATTCTGTATCATTGCACAATCCGCCAAATATCTAAAATGACTAATCTCTTCATGAGGCGTCGCTCATATGGGCAACCGGTAGCAACGTTAAATAAATGTAAAACACACAAAAAGAATAGCCATGCCTTGTCCTAAATTTCGAAATTACGATCAATTCCGAACATTTTCTACTTCGGTAGTTTCCGGTTTTGTCATATTATGACATTCATCGAGGACGCACCGTCTTGTAAATGTCTGCAGTGTACCCTTAGCAAGGTTAGTATTTGATTTCAATATGTTGGGGACCTCCGTGGTGTAACTGTTTACGGTAGTTTACTACAAATCACGTGTCTCTCACCACTGTAGGTTGGAATCCCACTGGGAAGTATCCAGTCGGTGGTTCTACCCGGGTGACCGCCCGTACCGGACATATTGCTCGGCATGGCACCCTGTGTATTTCTCCATCAATAACAGCAGCTGAGAGTCATCATGTAACTTAAGTTGTCGGTGCAACTCTAAACACCAACACTCAATTAACCCTTAACACGCCAATCACGACTAATGTCGCTTTTGCAAACATCATAGAGCCAGATCAGACGGCCGAAAACCGTCTGCTCAGGCTATATGCTGTTTGCTATTCGAATAGAGGAGCTCAAACACTCGTCGGAATAGCGAACAACATATACCCTGGTCAGACGCGGCGCAACGACGAGGCTGATCTGGGTCTATGTTAATTGCACATTCCGTCCAATTTATTCGGCAGGTTAAAGGTTGTTTACATAACTAACAAAGCAGCCGATCACAACACTCTCGGTGCTTTGATATACCTTGCTTCAGTTAGACTTTGTTTTTTCAAGCAACTATGAGCATGCATTTACCACTACTATGTTACTTTCAGATCACACATTGCACAGCTAGTACAACACAATCTCCAACAGGTATATGCTTAGATTTATTTCCAGTTGATAATCGGGTCAGTAATGATCTATTATGAAGTTAGTATACACAGCATAGTATACATAGCTTGTTGCAGTCATTGAACGAGTGCTTCGTTCCCTCACGTGGTATGTCGTCAGGTTATTTGAGCTTCGATCCCTCACTTGGTGTGTCGTCAGGTTGTTTGAGCTTCGATCGTTCACTTGATGTGTCGTCAGGTAGTTTGTGCTTCGATCGCTCACCTGGTGTGTCGTCAGGGTGTTTGTATTTCGATTGCCCACCTGGTGTGTCGTCAGGTTATTTGTATTTCGATTGCTCACTTGGTGTGTCATCAGGTTATTTGTATTTCGATCGCTCACCTGTTGTGTCGTCAGGGTGTTTGTATTTCGATTGCTCACCTTGTATGTCGTCAGGTTATTTGTATTTCGATTGCTCACTTGGTGTGTCATCAGGTTATTTGTATTTCGATTGCTCACTTGGTGTGTCGTCAGGATGTTTGAGCTTCGATCGTTCACTTGGTGTGTAGTCAGGTTGTTGTGCTTCGTTCCCTCACTTGGTGTGTCGTCAAGTTATTTGACCTTCGATCGGTCACTTGGTGTGTCGTCAGGTTGTTTGTGCTTGGTTCCCTCACTTGGTGTGTCGTCAGGTTGTGTGTGCTTAGTTCCCTCACTTGGTGTGTTGTCAGGTCGTTTGTGCTTCGTTCCCTCACTTGGTGTATTGTCAGGTTGTTTGTGCTTCGTTCCCTCACTTGGTGTGTTGTCAGATTGTTTGTGCTTCGTTCCCTCACTTGGTGTGTCGTCAGGTTGTGTGTGCTTCATTCCCTCACTTCGTGTGTCGTCAGGTTGTTTGAGCTTCGATCGCTAACGTGGTGTGTCTATGCAGCTCCCAGTTCTCAATATAGCTGAATATGTCTTTATATTATCCACTGCTGTAGCAATATATATATAAAAGAACGTTTCCAAATAGCATCCAGTATGTTTCAGACTGTGTGGACCTATCCACGGTTGCAAACAGTGAGATTGCATATACAAGTGGAAGTTCATACCCAAAAACAGCCACATATACATGCAATGCCGGATATGATCCATCAGGAAATAATGTGTCAACATGTCAAGCAAATGGGACGTGGACAGATGTTTCATTTAGTTGTACTGCGAAAGGTATATATTTATTACAGCACAGTATGGCTTTCATTATAATTTACATCCATATGACTAAGTCACAATATTATGAGATTTTGTTACTTTACTCTCTAGGACACTGTATTTGTATGAGTGTATAGTTGTGCCACATGATTACAAAACACTTCAAAGAGAGAAGGTCCTATGAAATAGCGATTAACTTAGACATGGAAGGAACAAGAGTACTTTTTAATATAAGTGATCCACCCTATTTCGTAGCAAAATACTCTAAATCAATAAAATGTAAAATTCTGTAACATTGTATCATTATAAACGAAAGGAATATTTAACAGACGAAGTGCTGTCTAATTATTTCATTTGGAAATTAACAATATCACAGTTTTATTATTATTCAGATAAGTGGTAATCAATTCATTTTGAATTACAGTTCATAGTTTTAGGAAATAACCGAATTGTAAATGTCAACCGCAGAATAAAATTAGACAACACATGTTGAAAACATCATTTATAACTACGTTTCTTCCTGCTATCATGATGTACAATTTGTACATTTAAAGACACATACATTTATATGAACGTCATTTATTAAGTTCAACTGGTAGTTGGGAGAGGCAATAGTGATAAATCACGTGTGGTACAATAGTGCACAATGAAGATGCTACTGATACTCCTGTTTTTGTTGTTAATCATGTGTATTATTATAATACTAGTATTGGTTTCTTCCCCGAGTGGCAATGAATGGTAAAACAAAGATTTCCATTTCTATGTAGCTCCCATTCCTCCATATAGCTTAATATGTCTTTATATTATCCACTGCTGTAGCAATATATATGAAAAATAACGTTTCCAAATAGCATCAAGTATGTTTCAGACTGTGGGAATCTATCCACGGTTGCAAACAGTGAGATTGCAAAGCCAAATGGAAGTTCATACCCAAGCACAGCCACATATACATGCAAGGCTGGATATGATCCAACAGGAAATAATGTGTCAACATGTCAAGCAAATGGGACGTGGACAGATGTTTCATTTAGTTGTACTGTGAAAGGTATATATTTATTACAGCACAGTATGGCTTTCATTATAATTTACATCCATATGACCAAGTCACAATATTATGAGATTTTGTTACTTTACTCCCTAGGACACTGTATTTGTATGAGTATATAGTTCTGCCACATGGTTACAAAACACTTCAAAGGGAGAAGGTCCTATGAAATAGCGATTAACTTAGACATGGAAGGAACAAGAGTACATTTTAATATAGGTGTTCCAGCCTATTGTGTAGCAAAATACTCTAAATCAATCAAATGTAAAATTCTGTAACATTGTATCATTATAAACGAAAGGAATATTTAACAGACGAAGTGCTGTCTAATTATTTCATTTGGAAATTAAAAATATCGCGGTTTTATTATTAGTCAGATAAGTGGTAATCAATTCATTTTGAATTACAGTTCATAGTTTTAGGAAATAACCGAATTGTAAATGTCAACCGCAGAATAAAATTAGACAACACATGTTGAAAACATCATTTATAACTACGTTTCTTCCTGCTATCATGATGTACAATTTGTACATTTAAAGACACATACTTTTATATGAACGTCATTTATTAAGTTCAACTGGTAGTTGGGAGAGGCAATAGTGATATATCACGTGTGGTACAATAGTGCACAATGAAGATGCTACTGATACTCCTGTTTTTGTTGTTATTCACGTGTAATATTATAATACTAGTATTGGTTTCTTCCCCGAGTGGCAATGAATGGGAAAACAAAGATTTCCATTTCTATACAGCTCCCATTTCTCCATATAGCTGAATATGTCTTTATATTATCCACTGCTGTAGCAATATATATGAAAAATAACGTTTCCAAATAGCATCAAGTATGTTTCAGACTGTGTGGACCTATCCACGGTTGCAAACAGTGAGATTGCAAATACAAATGGAAGTTCATACCCAAGCACAGCCACATATACATGCAAGGCTGGATATGATCCATCAGGAAATAATGTGTCAACATGTCAAGCAAATGGGACGTGGACAGATGTTTCATTTAGTTGTACTGCGAAAGGTATATATTTATTACAGCACAGTATGGCTTTCATTATAATTTACATCCATATGACTAAGTCACAATATTATGAGATTGTGTTACTTTACTCCCTAGGACACTGTATGTGTATGAGTGTATAGTTGTGCCACATGATTACAAAACACTTCAAAGAGAGAAGGTCCTATGAAATAGCGATTAACTTAGACATGGAAGGAACAAGAATACTTTTTAATATAAGTGATCCACCCTATTTTGTAGCAAAATACTCTAAATCAATAAAATGTAAAATTCTGTAACATTGTATCATTATAAACGAAAGGAATATTTAACAGACGAAGTGCTGTCTAATTATTTCATTTGGAAATTAAAAATATCGCGGTTTTATTATTAGTCAGATAAGTGGTAATCAATTCATTTTGAATTACAGTTCATAGTTTTCGGAAATAACCGAATTGTAAATGTCAACCGCAGAATAAAATTAGACAACACATGTTGAAAACATCATTTATAACTACGTTTCTTCCTGCTATCATGATGTACAATTTGTACATTTAAAGACACATACTTTTATATGAACGTCATTTATTAAGTTCAACTGGTAGTTGGGAGAGGCAATAGTGATATATCACGTGTGGTACAATAGTGCACAATGAAGATGCTGCTGATAATCCTGTTTTTGTTGTTATTCACGTGTAATATTATAATACTAGTATTGGTTTCTTCCCCGAGTGGCAATGAATGGGAAAACAAAGATTTCCATTTCTATGCAGCTCCCATTTCTCCATATAGCTGAATATGTCTTTATATTATCCACTGCTGTAGCAATATATATGAAAAATAACGTTTCCAAATAGCATCAAGTATGTTTCAGACTGTGTGGACCTATCCACGGTTGCAAACAGTGAGATTGCAAATACTTATGGAAGTTCATACCCAATCACAGCCATATATACATGCAAGGCTGGATATGATCCATCAGGAAATAATGTGTCAACATGTCAAGCAAATGGGACGTGGACAGATGTTTCATTTAGTTGTACTGCGAAAGGTATATATTTATTACAGCACAGTATGGCTTTCATTATAATTTACATCCATATTACTAAGTCACAATATTATGAGATTTTGTTACTTTACTCCCTAGGACACTGTATTTGTATGAGTGTATAGTTGTGCCACATGATTACAAAACACTTCAAAGAGAGAAGGTCCTATGAAATAGCGATTAACTTAGACATGGAAGTAACAAGAATACTTTTTAATATAAGTGATCCACCCTATTTTGTAGCAAAATACTCTAAATCAATAAAATGTAAAATTCTGTAACATTGTATCATTATAAACGAAAGGAATATTTAACAGACGAAGTGCTTTCTAATTATTTCATTTGGAAATTAAAAATATCGCGGTTTTATTATTATTCAGATAAGTGGTAATCAATTCATTTTGAATTACAGTTCATAGTTTTAGGAAATAACCGAATTGTAAATGTCAACCGCAGAATAAAATTAGACAACACATGTTGAAAACATCATTTATAACTACGTTTCTTCCTGCTATCATGGTGTACAATTTGTACATTTAAAGACACATACTTTTATATGAACGTCGTTTATTAAGTTCAACTGGTAGTTGGGAGAGGCAATATTGATATATCACGTGTGGTACAATAGTGCACAATGAAGATGCTACTGATACTCCTGTTTTTGTTGTTATTCACGTGTAATATTATAATACTAGTATTGGTTTCTTCCCCGAGTGGCAATGAATGGGAAAACAAAGATTGCCATTTCTATGCAGCTCCCATTTCTCCATATAGCTGAATATGTCTTTATATTATCCACTGCTGTAGCAATATATATGAAAAATAACGTTTCCAAATAGCATCAAGTATGTTTCAGACTGTGGGAATCTATCCACGGTTGCAAACAGTGAGATTGCAATGCCAAATGGAAGTTCATACCCAAGCACAGCCACATATACATGCAAGGCTGGATATGATCCATCAGGAAATAATGTGTCAACATGTCAAGCAAATGGGACGTGGACAGATGTTTCATTTAGTTGTACTGCGAAAGGTATATATTTATTACAGCACAGTATGGCTTTCATTATAATTTACATCCATATGACTAAGTCACAATATTATGAGATTTTGTTACTTTACTCCCTAGGACACTGAATGTGTATGCATGGCACATGATTACAAAACACTTCAAAGGGAGAAGGTCCTGTGAAATAGCGATTTACTTAGACATGGAAGGAACAATTGTACTTTTCAATATACGTGGGCATGCATATGTGTAACAAAATACTTTAAATCAGTAAAATGTAGAATTATTTAAAATTGTATTATTATAATGGAAAGGAAAATGTGTAGAGAAGAATTGGTTTCTAATGATCTCATTTGGAAATAAGAACAAATCGCTGCGTTGTTATTATTCATATAAATGGTAACGTTTAATGACGTAATGTTGTAATTTGTAATCATCCGCTTCACCTAAGTTGCAATACAATGAATAAGTCCAGATTTTGATTTTTCAAGGGCATATATTTTAGCTTAAAACGGCTTACGAGATATTATCAAGGCATCACTAATGAAATTAGGACGAACATTTAACGGCATTTAGGATTTATTTTTGTTTATTTAAGTTTATTTAACGTCACTACCGGCTTCCCATTTGAGCGACGGGCAGTTTACATAACAACACATTCCCTGGACAGGCTCCAGTGGTGCACCATGCTCTGTAAGAAACTGCCAACCATTTCATATTAAGAGACACGGCTTGAGCGGCGTTCGAACCCGTGACCATCAGTGATGATAGGTTACAGTGGTATACAAGTCAGTAACCGTAACTACTCGACCACAGGGGCGAACCATTTATGAATTTTGAAAAAGAATATCCCATATTTAAACTCTGATTGCTCTAATAAATGGGATATTATCCACTATTGTTTTCAGTTCCGTTGCAGCCATTGCATATCCAAGCTGATGCATCCGCCAATAATGCAACTATTCTCATAGTGAAATGGATTAGACCGGAGATGTACACAGGCCCTACACAATATATTGCCACTGCGGTCGAATCCGAAAGTGATAAAGAATGTACCTGTACAACCGGAGATAGTAAGTGATAAAAACAGATTTACACTTTAGGACATTCATTTGTTTTAAAACTTGATTACCACAATACAAATGGTATTTTGAAACTCATCGAGTTCACAAATTTATGGATATTTAAAACACTGTCGTGACGTCATACCTTTGTACTGGCAGTCCATTATTTTTAATATTGGACTGGTGTCATAAGGCCAGAGTATTATATCAAATTATAGGCGTAATTGTACGAAATTAACAATTTTAAATAGTAGTTGCTAGTAGTTTAATTAGTAATTAAACTGGTCCAATATGCAAACTATTGGTACTGTCTTCGGCGCCACGCGCCTCACACAGTCCAATATTTTATATATTGAATCATTTTCGGCTTATATCCTATACATAAGTGGTATTTACCGCAACTACCATAACTAATATAACATGACGTACATCAGTAGTAACGGTATAGTTTATTGGATGGCTATTTAATGAACCAATCATATCGATCGACACAACCGACTTGCGACATGATTCATCTATCACAGTGTTCTTAAGCAGTAGATTTAGACCATGCTCTCTATAACAGTTTCTCTTTTATGAAAATACAATAGATTACAACGCAACGAATTGTACAATATACGATCTTGAAGAATACTGGATGTATGATGTCACTGTAACAGCCGTGAATGAAGCTGGAAACACTACGTCTAACAAAACAACTGGACGAACATCAGAAGATGGTATTAGATTAATTGTACCAAGTGTGTGAAACAAATAAAAAGCATGTAGCATTTATCTATAATGTAGTATTTGCAAATGCACGTCTTGTGCTGTATCTAGAGCGAAACAGCTGTCCAGCGGTGACGCATACTATTGGTAAGCTAGGGGTTGTAGGTTCGATACCCAACGACAGTGAGACATTAATCCGATTCGGTGCTTACCCCATATATATATAATAGTCGCTGAAATATAGCATGCATTAGACAAGGGGCCTCCGTCGCCTAGTGGTTATGGTCGTTGGTTTTAAAACAATTGCCTTTGCTGTAGGTTCAAATCCGATGGGAGTGTTGAATTATTTCATATTAGGAAGCTATCCAACTGGCTGGCGGAGGTCGGTGGTTCTACCCGGCTGTCCTTAGTTTCCACCAATAATAGCCGCAGAATCTCCTTATGACCGAAGCTGATTTCAAACCCCAACAACCATATGCACTAGGCTAGGGCAACTAAGGGCGACGATAAAGACACGTTTAATACAAACATCGTCGGTAATAATATATATAATAATAAGAACTTGTGTTTTATTGTCGTCTCATCGGTGCTTACCATCTGGAACATCATAAGTAGTCTTAACATCACCATTATAAAATACAACTCAACAACTGTTGCCAGGGCTAGACACAGCATTTAGTGTGAGGACAGAGCACATACAGCATATGTGGTAGGGTTCGTATTCTGGGGGATCAGTAAAATGACAACACCCTATACGATTCATCACTCTATTCAATCTCCGTAGACAACAAGGCTCTCGAATGCTTTGATTCTACAACACACATATATACACACATTAAGAATAGGATTAAAACACATGCGTCATATAAATATATAATAGTTGATTTGCGGTGTCTGGGTTAACAACAACAACAACAACATATTATATGCGTTGGCACTATATATACTCTCGTCAGGTTCGTGGTTCGTAGTAACGCTTACTCTTACTTTAATATATATAAGACATTCGTAACGCAGAGGTAATCTATGTTACATCCATGTCTCTGATGAAACATAGACATATGCAACATAGACATATGCAACGTAGACATATGCAACATAGACAAATGCAACATAGACATATATAACATAGACCAATACAATATAGACCAATACAATAACTTACGCAGAGATATGGTCTCTGTAACACTTCTCGCTATTCTCCACCGTCCGCAACACATTCAACCACTCACTCACTTGTGCCGGTGACAACTGTAAATAACATGCGTCTGTTAAGTTATGTGCAATGATGATGTTTGATATACCGACAGCCAGGACCAAGGGAAAAGACTCGAGGACCAACGACAAAAAGGACTAACTGAACCGAACCCGCGTACAACATAATGAACCCAATACTACAGCGTACAAATCAACCAATTCAATATCTCACGCATATCTATATATACCTGAATAATACTTTTGAAGACTTCTATGATAAACTATATTATAAAATGCTCTCTTTATAATAAGACGTCCGACTATCATACGATATTGGAAGTGACTGCGTTGGAATACCACGTACATAACGATCATACACGTATCCTCCATTTAAACTCGCTACGCACGGTTGCGTCTCACTGACCATTACACATCGTGTATATCTACCTGGAATAACTGGTTTAAAGTATGGAGGCTAAAACGGACCCTACTACACATATACATACATGTTATAATTCTATTTCACACCTAATGCGACATATGTATGCTAAATGACCACCACATATCCGTCATAAAAACAGCAAAGCCGCAAACGAAAACCCTTTTTAGGAAACGTGTACCCGTAGCAATGCTCTTAACTGCTTCTCTGGATATAAGACGACGGGATATTTTCATCTTATGGTACACAGTATGTCCCTCTTACTCAAAACGCAATATATATACAATATATTCATGTGAATATTCATCTATGATTCGATGTACCAAGTATCGGTATTAAAACTATTTCTGTCATATAAGCAAACTAGTTTCTAGAATTTCAGTATAAAATGTGAATTTGAACATTAAATATCGATATCCTAGCGTAGAAGTGATTATCACACACACTATCCCCTATAAATACCTTTCATGAACATATTTCTGCACGACATACTCGCCTAATCCGCCGTGTATTTTGTGTGCACAAGCCGTGTTAAGACATTCGTTCTCAGCTATACGATGTAACGCACACGCTGTATTTTGTGTGCACAAGCCGTGTTACGACATTCGTTCTCAGCTATACGATGTAACGCACAAGCCGTGTTACGACATTCGTTCTCAGCTATACGATGTAACGCACAAGCCGTGTTATGACATTCGTTCTCAGCTATACGATGTAACGCACAAGCCGTGTTACGACATTCGTTCTCAGCTATACGACGTAACGCACACGCCGTGTTACGACATTCGTTCTCAGCTATACGATGTAACGCACAAGCCGTGTTAAGACATCCGTTCTCAGCTATACCACGTAACGCACAAGCCGTGTTACGACATTCGTTCTCAGCAATACGATGTAACGCACAAGCCGTGTTACGACATCCGTTCTCAGCTATACCACGTAACGCACAAGCCGTGTTACGACATTCGTTCTCAGCAATACGATGTAACGCACAAGCCGTGTTACGACATCCGTTCTCAGCTATACGATGTAACGCACAAGCCGTGTTACGACATCCGTTCTCAGCTATACGATGTAACGCAGAAAACATACAATTACCACTCATCTCATTGATGCGCGTGTAGTAAACATATTTATATTATAACGTCTTATTCCTGTTCAAAAATATGAAATTACACTGTATGTGAATATCCCGTTTTTATGGCAACTATTTAACCCGTAAGCTGCCGAATCAATTGGGTGGAATGTGCAAACAACATTGATCCTGATCACAGGTGGCCACTTACCAGTAACCCTTAAAAATGCTGAATAAACTGGAAGGAATATGCAAACAACATACAATGTAGATCCAGATCAGTGAAGCGCCACGTCTGATCAGGATCAATGTTGTTTGCTATTCAGCACGCAGCATAGAGCCTGATCAGACAGCACGTTATGTGCTGTCTTCACTTCTTCTTGTCGTTCGCGAATCACATGGACAAGCCGGCAGCAAACACGAAATGGGCATTCCTCCTCAGATCCTCCCGGCAGCCATGTAACTTCGTCT
>CM026387.1:11396582-11425793 GCA_014843695.1 Archivesica marissinica | reverse complement strand
TGAGGTCTCGAGAGTGATTAATATAAGTTGTAGGAACATATTTCGCAATCGAGCTGAACTAAATTTGTATAAACTGACAACCATTGTAGCTTTGAGCAAACATGACACCCTTGTAATCTATTCATAAGATGTTTCAGTTTGTCCTTATTAAGCTTTTTTTTTTACGAAATTCAGGTTCACGATTTATGTCACGTTCACTAATCTCTTCAACTACTCAATTTTCATGACGACATTGAAACTTGTAATGTCTTAGTTTATACACATTTATTTGAGCTCGATTGCAAAACAGGTTCTTACTATTTAAATATGTGATTAAATCATTGCGGTGTTCTTTGTTCCCGAGAAAATTATCAAATTATTCCTGCGGACTGCGCAAACGAAATTCATTCGTCCAATTCTTCTTCAGACCTGACAGGAAAAATAGACAGTAAGTTGTGACATTTGTTCTTTACGTTGTTGCTATATAATGTTCAGTTTGGAGTTTCTCTTAGCTTGAGCCTTGTACCTATGCATGCGCCATGAGGATAGAGGATGGGTGGGGTATTTTCAACCGGAAGTCAATCTCACCGCAGCTTCATTCTGTGGCATTTTAAGGCATGTATTAATGAGAAATAAGGAATGTATGTGTGCAGTTATGAAAAAGCTACATTCACTAATTAAAAAGTAATGAAATACAGACTTATTTTAACATACGGTGTGTTTGCTGCGCATCATACACTTCCGCCCTTACCCATCATCTTTTATTGCATTTCTTCGCATTATTTTCATATGGTGTCTATAGGAAGCTACGCCTCTGGTTTTACATGTCACGTAGCATTGTAAATGCGTTTTTAGTTCGCATATTCGAAATAGTGTACTTTCCTGTTTTTTTGGTTATCAAAGTGTTATTGCACAATCGCTGTATCTCTTGCCACACACTCAGACAGTGGGCGTGTTTTGATAATTGACACATTTGTACCACATCGATGTGTAAGATGCTTCAATGTCTCATCAAACATCTTCGGAAGTCGTGATAGCGCAGAGGTAGCGCGTTCGATTCAGATGCGAAAAGGCCCGGAGTTTGAGCCTCACTGTAACCGTTACGAGTGTGCCCTTATTCAATGCATTTGAATTCCACGTTGCCTCTTCTCTCTGCCTCGTGGCTATGTAATTCCATCAGGAATGATGTCTCGAGAGTGATTAATATAAGGTGTAGAAACATAATTCGCAATCGAGCTGAACTAAATTTGTATAAACTAACAACCATTGTAGCTTTGAGGAAACATGACACCCTTGTATTCTATTCATAAGATGTTTCAGTTTGTCCTTATTTATTAAGCTTTTTGTTTTACGAAATTCAGGTTCACGATTTATGTCACGTTCACTAATCTCTTCAACTACTCAATTTTCATAACGACATTGAAACTTGTAATGTCTTAGTTTATACACATTTATTTTAGCTCGATTGCGAAACAGGTTCTTACAACTTACATGTATATTAATCACTCTCGAGACCTAATTCCTGAATTCATCGCCATGAAGGAGAGAGAAGAAGCAACGTGGACTTTAAATACCTTGCCTAAGGGCACAATTATTCGTCTTTCTATTTCTCATTTTCGTCTTTACATTAACATGTCCGACCTATCTAATTTCGAAATTTCGGTTTATCATAATTTTGCACTACAGCAAGCAGACTCCTTTCATTTGTACTACAGCAAGCATACTGCTTTCATTTGCACTACAGCAAGCATACTGCTTTTCATTTGCATTACAGCAAGCAGACTGCTTTCATTTACACTACAGCAAGCAGACTGCTTTCATTTACACTACAGCAAGCAGACTGCTTTCATTTACATTACAGCAAGCAGACTGCTTTCATTTACACTACAGCAAGCAGACTGCTTTCATTTAACCTACAGAAAGCAGGCAGCTTTCATTTACACTACAGCAAGCAGACTGCTTACATTTACACTACAGCAAGCAGACTGCTTACATTTACACTACAGCAAGCAGACTGCTTACATTTACACTACAGCAAGCAGACTGCTTTCATTTAAACTACAGCAAGCAGACTGCTTACATTTACACTACAGCAAGCAGACTGCTTACATTTACACTACAGCAAGCAGACTGCTTTCATTTACACTACAGCAAGCAGACTGCTTACATTTACACTACATCAAGCAGACTGCTTACATTTACACTACAGCAAGCAGACTGTCAATAATTACTACGTTGGTACGCATCAAACAAATACTCGGATATGGCGAATCACGATAGCCTGTTATATACATGGTAAGCACAATACCCATCCTCTTTTCGTACTGATTGTCGTTTAAAGCACTTATATGGCGTTCTGAGTGACGCTTTAAGCATTTGGATGGCCTACTGAGTGTCGCTTTAAGCATTTGGATGGCCTACTGAATGTCGCTTTAACCACATGTATGACGTACCGAGTGTCGTTTTAAGCATTTTGATGACTTACTGAGTGTCGCTTTAAGCACATGGATGGCCTACTAAGTGTCGCTTTAAGCAGTTTAATGTCGTACTGAGTGTCGCTTTAACCACCTGTATGACATACCGAGTGTAGTTTTAAGCATTTGGATGACCTACTGAGTGTCGCTTTAAGCACTTGGATGGCATACTGAGTGTCGCTTTAAGTACTTGAGTGGTCTACTGGCCAACCATTACCACATCATTGCAATTATATATAAATATTCATATACATGTATCAGCTAAATTCGTAATCGTACTACACACTTTGTCAACAATACGTATATCCTGCGCCACTATATACAGTCTACATCCGTTATGTCAAAGTCGGTTATGTCGTATTATCCGAAGTCGATCAAAGTCCCATTTCAGACACTATCATTTTTTATATCAACTAGATATGATTATATCGAATTACGTTAAGTCAAACTTCGGTTATGTCGAAGTATTTTGTTCGGTCCGACGGAATTCGACATAACGGATATAGACTGTATACATAATTGAAATTATTTATGGATATAGAGCATGCAACTTTATAGTAAGTTTTTTAATTACCCTACACTATACAGGGGCGTAGCTTGAGCTTGATATATGTGTAAGTACCATTAGAATTGGGGTTCCGGTGTTATCCACCCCTTAAGATTTTGAATGTCCATAACACCGCACCATGTTAACAGGCATATGTATGTTTTGATGAAAAATGAGGAACTAGTTTTCGCAGTTGTGAAAATCTACTCTTTGAATAAAATGTGTAGGCACGTCACTGCTAAGATGCAATTGCAATTTTATTCGTAGTTGTTCTTTGTGGATTCATGGCTCATTCGAAATATTTTACATGTACTTGGCATATAATTGTAACAGAGAATTTGCATTATGTTACAATATTATACAATGCGTATATAACTATATTAATGTGAACGAAAGGTGGGGCTTTAGTGGTTATGGTCATTTATTTCAGATTGCTAGCCCATCACTGCAGTTTGTTAGAATTGCATTGGGGGTGTCGAATTCGTTGTTGTCCAGCTGACTTGAGGACGGTTGGTGGTTCTATCCGGGTGTCTGTGAGTGCGTGACATACTGCTCTAAGGACAGCCGGGGTCTTCCTCCACCAGTAACAGCTGGGTAACCAAAGTAAGCCACTTAACCTAAGGTGTTAATTGTTGCGATAGCCGACGCGCCATCATCTCAATATATATATTTGCTCAATATTTTTCTGGAGTATGCTATACAGGCCCTGTGTCGTCCTGATACTAATTCTTAACTATAGTAGCTTCCTGTTGTAAGGGGATACCGAATTGGTATATTTAGAACGGTTGTTGGTACATAGTTGAATCATACATGAAATCAGGATACGTATGAGGTCCAAACAGGCTGTTCGATTAGCGGAGTGGTTAGCGCGCTCGCTTCTCACCAATGCAACGCGGGTTCGATCCTCGAACCTGGAAGTATACGAGATGGTACGGTGGTCGCCAGATCGGACAGTTGGGTTTTCTTCGGGTACTCCGGTTTCCTCCCAAACGAATTACCACATATACGCTTTCATCCGCGCCAACTAGATGTGATTAATATAAGTTGTTAGAACTTGCTTCGCAATCGTTGTAAAATAAATAACGTTTTAAACTAAACAGCTGTTCTTAAGTCTGAGTCACAGTCATACCCGAATATATATTTTGAACATTAAATATTATTCTAACACGACCCAGCTAATAACATACATACTTGTAGAGTAAAATCTACCGCGGGTTATTCTGCGATATACCTACCTTGAACTATGCTGCGCGCGCACCGTGTTTTGGCTATTCCATTTATACAATGCGTGTAAAGTTTTATGAATGAAAGTCACGTGATGTTTGTAAAAAATAACGTGGGAATTCACGGAAGTAAGCTATTGTCCGTCTTGTTAAGTAACGTTTCATTTACTATTCTGTACAGTTTTATTTGACAAAATAAATAAAATTATTGATCAGTTACAACTTTTGTTCATGTATGCACTAGATTGATATTTTCCATAACAAATAACGTCATCACCCCTTACGCGGGAGGAAATTTCGAAACCCAAATGCAGAGGAGTAGCACGGCGTTTGAAGAAAATACTCCTTTGATTCTCGTCTAAAATTATTAGAAGTAAGTCGTGTTAGAATCGAAATAATAAGTATCAACCGTGGTATATAGCAGAATAACCCTCGTTTGAAGTTCTTATGCGTAGAAATATATCAATCAGGCATTCGGCCTTCGTGATATATTTCTACGCATAAGAACTTCAAACTCGGGTTATTCTGCTATATACCACGGTTGATACTTATTATTTCTAAAATATAGTACGCGAAGCCAATTGATAATTATTAGGTTATTCTCAACAAAAACCGAATTCGGTATAAAAACACATATTGGCCATTCCTATATGAGTGAGTATTGAGTACAGTCAAACTTGTGTCAAGCGGCCAGCCAACTGAAGTACAGAGAGTGGCTGCTAGGTACAGAGTGTTGATAACTAGAGGTCAAATGTATAATAAAGCATCATTTTGGGAATATGTAAACTGGCTGCTTAATACAGAGTGGCTGTTTAATAGATGTGATTACAAACACAGGTTTGACTGTGTTGTTTCCATGTTCTTTATTTGTCGTCGCTCCCGGTTGCATTGTGTAATGTTATTTTAAATTTTAATGGTGCACAATACAGATAGAATCGCGTTACAAAGATTCGTCTGGCTAATCGATGTAAAAGCACCGACAGGAAACTAAAGATTAAAATATCATCCCAAGTCACGTTAGTACAGTGGAGCGAGAGATCGAACACACGATTACTGGATAAGTGGAACAGCGTATAACCACTTATCTATTGTCATACACAATAGTTGTAAATTCACATTCAAGTTGGTTTTGTTTTTATTCAACTAGGAAGTGAACTGCCATGTTAAGACAACCTCAACAAGTGATGTTGGCGATCGTTTTATTAGCATATGTAAGTATATATTGCTTTATTTGTATCGTTGTTGCGATATATAAGCAGTGTTATTGTCTACTTAAAGCCACGTTATGTGTTTACGTACAGAATGTACTGCATATGGTGATATGATTAATAGTCTTTCAAATGTGACTTTAAACCGAGGTCTCGTGTCGGACCGATTTATAAACAACAGCGCCTTAGCATATCTGTGTGTTTTACATTTATTTATTGATCGCTACCGGTTGCCCATATGAGCGACGCCTCCTGAATAGATTCGTCATTCTAGATATTTGGAGGAAAGTGCAATGATACAGACATAGACCCATTCCAGAGTCTCCTCTGGTTCTTTTACGTGCACGGTCTAAAGCACCGACACGAGACCTCGGTTTAAATCCCATCTGAAAGACTGTTAATTTTATTAGTGTCAGACAGGGGATCGAACCTGCGATCCCTGGATTACCAGTCCAGCATGTTACCACTGGACTACAGATCCGTCAGTAATTCCCCCATTATGTATATATGTTGGACGCTATATATATATATTTATATTTATATATATATATTATATTATATATATATCTATATTTTATGACATTAAAATTGAAGAATATCTTATTGTTGAATGTGTCTTAAGTGTTATGTATTGGATAGAAGCCGAAACGATTCAATATGTAACTACTAGACTATGCTAAGCGTAGAGCCGAACACAGTACTTACCATTATTTTACATAATGGATCCGTTTGAGGTTTATTTCTTACTTAAAACAAACATTTATATAACAATATCTTACTAATTAAAAATGTTAATTTCGTATGATTTAATATAATACTTATAATTATGACGATTATTTACCGTCTCCGTGGCCTAGACTATTTAGTGGTTATGGCGTCCGCCTACGGATGTCGAAGGGTCGGACCTCGTCAGGGATTCTTTCTCACATGGCCGGTTGGTGAGCCGCCAGCTAGGTAAATAATGGTTACCGATTGCCTACAAGCCTGGCGTCTGGCCTACTAGAATATGATTCGGGAAGTACCGATGTTCATAAAATAAGATGCCCGATAAGTCAGAAATGACTGATACTTTCGATAGGGGTGACACTATAATAAACAAACACTTATTTACAACGTTTAAATAGTCAGATGACGCAACTAGAAACACGTACATATAAATTGTTTTCTTGTTTAAAATATCAACCTTATTTAGATAATATTAATATTTAAAAAATAGAGTACCATATACATAAGTAGGAGTGTGCACCCATCATTTACAAATAAAAAGCTAAAATGACTAATCCCTTCAGGATGGAGGCGTCGCTCATATGTGCAACCGGTAGCGACGATAAATAAACGTAAAACACACATCATTTACAAGTGGAATCGGCATGGAAGATAGCATAATCACGTATAATACAACTAAATGACTGATAGTGCCAGTTATGTACATTATGTAATGTCGAAGACGAGTTTCACTTTATATTTGAATGGAAACACCACACAAATGTACTCAAAGTAGAGAACTATTCCTATCAGAAAACATGAGATAACTTTGAACCCATTTAGATATGCTTATATTTCAGGATTTTGAAAATGTTTATATTTCAGGGTTTTGAAAATGTTTATATTTCAGGGTTTTGAAAATGTTTATATTTCAGGGATTTGAAAATATTTATATGTATAATATGTGCTACTGTCAGTAACTATTCAGGTTTATCTGTCAGAAATGTTCTGTAATATGTACAAATCTGTTATATATAAACGGGGAGTTAGGTATTCCATACACGATTATAGGGGTACGTGTTTGCGTACACATGCATACTCTTAGCATTAATATTACTATTTTAGTTTATACAAATTTATTTTAACTCGATTGCGAAACAAGTTCTTACAACTTATATTAATCACTCTCGAGACCTCATTCCTGATGGAATCCATTGCCATGAGGGAGAGAGAAGAGGCAATGTGGAATTTAAATGCCTTACACACTCGTAACGGCTGCAACGGGGCTCGAACTCCGGACCTTTCGTACCTGAAGCGAACGTGCATCCACTGCGCTATCACGACTTCCTACTACTATTACTATTATCATAACATGTCATTACATACATCGTTAAAATAATATATACGTACTTTACGTTACAAATGTTAAGAATTTGTAAGTGGAAGTCGTGATAGCGCAATGGATGCGCGTTCGCTTCAGGTGCGAACGGTCCGTAGTTCGAACCCCACTGGAGCTGTTACGATTGTGCCCTTAGGCAAGGCATTTAAATTCCACTATCTATAATATAAGTTGAAAGAACTTGTTTCACAATCGAGCTAAAATAAATTTGTATAAACTAAGAATTTGTATGATGTAAATATGTGTACTGTTAGGCTAAATGCCTTTGTATTTATAGAATATATATACCAAGTAGCTTATATTGACTCCTTTAATTGCTACCTCGTAGGCTTCACTAAGTAAATACAAACGTACATGTACATTGTGTAAGAAATTTACCATCTAAAACACACAAATACAATTAAGTTGTACAAACAAATAAATGAAAACGCTAAATGGTAGACAATATGTATAGCATACTGACTGAATGATTTTTAAAGATTTAATCTTCTACTTGATATATGACCTGTTCACATGCAAGTTATTGTATCGAACGACGCTTGATGTGCGTGTGTTTTACGTTTATTTATCGTCGCTACTGTTGCCCATATGAGCGACGCGTCCTGGAGAGATCAGTAATTTTAGATTGTTGGAGGATAGTGCATTGATACAGACATAGACCCATTCCAGAGTCTCCTCTGGTTCTTTTACGTGCACGGTGTAAAGCACATCGGTTTAACGTCCCATCTGAAAGACTGTTAATTTTATTAGGGTCAGACGGGGGATCGAACCTGCGATCCCTGGATTACCAGTCCAGCGTGTTACCACTGGACTACAGATCCGTCTGTACGAAGCTTGATGTGTTGGTTCACAGGCAAGTTATTGTGGACCCACAACGAAGCTTGATGTGTTGAATGTCTATTTATATACTGACACCAACAACAAACTGTGTACTTGCCATAAGGGTATCTTTATATCCTTTTAGATAAAATACAGGCACATTTGATATCAAAATATTGGGTATATTAGTCCAATGTGTGAAGGATTATTTTCTTCACTCATTATAGTAAACTCCATAATTCTAAAATGGGTAGCGAAAAAGTAACGCTCAATATAAAAGTGCAGAGATTTTGTTTATGATGTCAGTATATGTTAATACATGTATATGTAACAGTGTGAAATCTTTTAATTAAACAGAGTTATCAGTTATGTCCCTTTGACTGAAATGTACAGAATTTCAGGGCTATATTTAGAATATATCCCATGTCGCACATGGAATGTCACGTGACCGATCATCTGTTCAGTGCCACCATATTCCAGTCACTGAGAGTGACTACATGTGTTTTATTTGTGTTGGACAGTTTTCATAATTTTACCAGAGTGTTTAAAAATTCCAACTACAACTTGAGTTTTAAGTTGAGGAAACCAACAGGCTCATTGATTGTAATAAATGAATTATTGGAACTATACAGATGTGTTGACCCGTCACTTAGTCCAACTCATCATTATGTAGCTAACCCACTCCCTCGGGACATATAATTACACAAATAGCTAGTCGGAAGGGTATTTGTCCAAGATTAAAGGACAGGAAAACCGAGAGGCTACATATATAAGATCTAGTAAACATTTTAATAAATACCCAGATAAAAGATCGGGGAATACCAAATTTAATGTCGTGACAAATAAAAAACCCATACATTCTAACCGCACACAATAACCTGCGCCGGACGCATTACTACGCTATACATTACATAGCAACAATAGCATTTACATTCTATATCCAGTTTCAGTTACATTTATATAAGGTCTATACGTCTGTATGAGGTTCTCTATTTTCATGATCACGAAGAAGGATTGTGAATGTTTCATGCTAAGTATACGATTAGAAAAACACGAATATTTATTGAAATAAAGCAGTCCCATTGTGCAATGAAGGAATATGTAGCTCTTGCACATCGACGTAAACTTGTAATAAGATATGTAATCTGCACTGTTACCTAATGTATATCTGCGTTTTAGAAGTTGGTTTACGCTAATGTGAACTGCCCGTAGATAATTGAAGGACCCATCAATAGAGTTTTACTACACATGCTGTCGCGCCGTCATGAACATTATGTTTTGCTTAAAACACCATCGTGAGGTCATACATTTGTACTTGCAGTCCATTATTATTAATATTGGACAGCTGTTAAAAGGCCAGAACATTATGTTAAATCATAGGCCTACCGGTACAAAATTAACAATTTTAATTAATATGACATTCATCGAGGACGCACCGTCTTGTAAATGTCTGCAGTGTAACCTTAGCAAGGTGAGTATTTGATTTCAATATGTTGGGGACCTCCGTGGCGTAACTGTTTAAGGTAGTTTACTACAAATCACGTGTCTCTCACCACTGTAGGTTGGAATCCCACTGGGAGGTATCCAGTCGGTGGTTCTACCCGGGTGACCGCCCGTACCGGACATATTGCTCGGCATGACACCCTGTGTATTTCTCCATCAATAACAGCAGCTGAGAGTCACCATGTAACTTATGTTGTCGGTGCAACTCTAAACACCAACACTCAATAAACCCTTAACCCGCCAATCACGACTAATGTCGCTTTTGCAAACATCATAGAGCCAGATCAGACGGCCGAAAACCGTCTGCTCAGGCTATATGCTGTTTGCTATTCGCATAGAGGAGCTCAAACACTCGTCGGAATAGTGAACAACATATATCCTGGTCAGAGGCGGCGCTACGACGAGGCTGATCTGAATCTATGCTGATTGCACATTCCGTCCAATTTATTCGGCAGGTTAAAGGTTGTTTACATAACTAACAAATCAGCAGATCACAACACTCTCGGTGCTTTGATATATCTTGTTTCAGTTAGACTTTGTTTTTTCAAGCAACTATGAGCATGCATTTACCACTACTATGTTACTTTCAGATCACACATTGCACAGCTAGTACAACACAATCGCCAACAGGTATATGCATAGATTTATTTTCAGTTGATAATCGGGTCAGTAATTATCTATTATGAAGTTAGTATACACAGCATATTATACATAGCTTGTTGCAGTCATTGAACGAGTGCTTCGTTCCCTCACTTGGTATGTCGTCAGGTTATTTGAGCTTCGATCCCTCACTTGGTGTGTCGTCAGGTTGTTTGAGCTACGATAGTTCACTTGATGTGTCGTCAGGTTGTTTGTGCTTCGATCGCTCACCTCGTATGTCGTCAGGGTGTTTGTATTTCGATTACTCACTTGGTGTGTCATCAGGTTATTTGTATTTCGATTGCTCACTTGGTGTGTCATCAGGTTATTTGTATTTCGATTGCTCACTTGGTGTGTCGTCAGGATGTTTGAGCTTCGATCGTTCACTTGGTGTGTCGTCAGTTTGTTTGAGCTTCGATCGCTCACTTGGTGTGTCATTAGGTTATTTGTATTTCGATTGCTCACTTGGTGTGTCGTCAGGTTGTTTATGCTTCGTTCCCTCACTTGGTATGTCTTCAGGATATTTGAGCTTCGGTCGCTCACCTGGTGTGTTGTCAGGGTGTTTGTGCTTCGTTCCCTCACTTGGTATGTCGTCAGGGTGTGTGTGCTTCGTTCTCTCACTTGGTGTGTCGTCAAGTTGTTTGAGCTTCGATCGTTCACTTGATGTGTCGTCAGGGTGTTTGTATTTCGATTGCTCACTTGGTGTGTCGTCAGGTTGTTTGTATGTCGATTGCTCACTTGGTGTGTCATCAGGTTATTAGTATTTCGATTGCTCACTCGGTGTATCGTCAGGTTGTTTGAGCTTCGATCGCTCACTTGGTATGTCGTCAGGTTGTTTGTGCTTCGTTCCCTCACTTGGTGTGTTGTCAGGTTGTTTGTGCTTCGTTCCCTCACTTGGTATGTCGTCAGGGTGTTTGTGCTTCGTTCTCTCACTTGGTGTGTCGTCAGGTTGTTTGAGCTTCGATCGTTCACTTGATGTGTCGTCAGGGTGTTTGTATTTCGATTGCTCACTTGGTGTGTCGTCAGGTTGTTTGTATGTCGATTGCTCACTTGGTGTGTCATCAGGTTATTAGTATTTCGATTGCTCACTTGGTGTGTCGTCAGGATGTTTGAGCTTCGATCCGTCACTTGGTGTGTCGTCAGGTTGTTTGTGCTTCGTTCCCTCAGTTGGTGTGTCGTCAGGTCATTTGAGCTTCGATCGTTCACTTGGTGTGTCGTCAGGTTGTTTGTGCTTGATTCCCTCACTTGGTATGTCGTCAGGTTGTTTGAGCTTCGATCGCTCACTTGGTGTGTTGTCAGGTTGTTTGTGCTTCGATCGCTCACTTGGTGTGTTGTCAGGTTGTTTGTGCTTTGATCGTTCACTTGGTGTGTTGTCAGGTGGTTTGAGCTTCGATCGCTCACTTGGTGTGTTATCAGGTTGTTTGAGCTTCGATCGCTCACTTGGTAAGTCGTCAGATTGTTTGTGCTTCGTTCCCTTACTTGGTATGTCGTCAGGTTATTTGAGCTTCGATCCCTCACTTAGTGTGTCGTCAGGTTGTTTGAGTTTCGATAGTTCACTTGATGTGTCGTCAGGTTGTTTGTGCTTCGATCGCTCACCTCGTATGTCGTCAGGGTGTTTGTATTTCGATTGCTCACTTGGTGTGTCGTCAGGTTATTTGTATTTCGATTGCTCACTTGGTGTGTCGTCAGGTTATTTGTATTTCGATTGCTCACTTGGTGTGTCGTCAGGATGTTTGAGCTTCGATCGTTCACTTGGTGTTTCGTCAGTTTGTTTGAGCTTCGATCGCTCACTTGGTGTGTCATCAGGTTATTTGTATTTCGATTGCTCACTTGGTGTGTCGTCAGGATGTTTGAGCTTCGATCGTTCACTTGGTGTGTCGTCAGTTTGTTTGAGCTTCGATCGCTCACTTGGTGTGTCATTAGGTTATTTGTATTTCGATTGCTCACTTGGTGTGTCGTCAGGTTGTTTATGCTTCGTTCCCTCACTTGGTATGTCTTCAGGATATTTGAGCTTCGGTCGCTCACCTGGTGTGTTGTCAGGGTGTTTGTGCTTCGTTCCCTCACTTGGTATGTCGTCAGGGTGTGTGTGCTTCGTTCTCTCACTTGGTGTGTCGTCAAGTTGTTTGAGCTTCGATCGTTCACTTGATGTGTCGTCAGGGTGTTTGTATTTCGATTGCTCACTTGGTGTGTCGTCAGGTTGTTTGTATGTCGATTGCTCACTTGGTGTGTCATCAGGTTATTAGTATTTCGATTGCTCACTCGGTGTATCGTCAGGTTGTTTGAGCTTCGATCGCTCACTTGGTATGTCGTCAGGTTGTTTGTGCTTCGTTCCCTCACTTGGTGTGTTGTCAGGTTGTTTGAGCTTCGATCGCTCACTTGGTGTGTCGTCAGGTTGTTTATGCTTCGTTCCCTCACTTGGTATGTCTTCAGGATATTTGAGCTTCGGTCGCTCACCTGGTGTGTTGTCAGGGTGTTTGTGCTTCGTTCCCTCACTTGGTATGTCGTCAGGGTGTTTGTGCTTCGTTCTCTCACTTGGTGTGTCGTCAGGTTGTTTGAGCTTCGATCGTTCACTTGATGTGTCGTCAGGGTGTTTGTATTTCGATTGCTCACTTGGTGTGTCGTCAGGTTGTTTGTATGTCGATTGCTCACTTGGTGTGTCATCAGGTTATTAGTATTTCGATTGCTCACTTGGTGTGTCGTCAGGATGTTTGAGCTTCGATCCGTCACTTGGTGTGTCGTCAGGTTGTTTGTGCTTCGTTCCCTCAGTTGGTGTGTCGTCAGGTCATTTGAGCTTCGATCGTTCACTTGGTGTGTCGTCAGGTTGTTTGTGCTTGATTCCCTCACTTGGTATGTCGTCAGGTTGTTTGAGCTTCGATCGCTCACTTGGTGTGTTGTCAGGTTGTTTGTGCTTCGATCGCTCACTTGGTGTGTTGTCAGGTTGTTTGTGCTTTGATCGTTCACTTGGTGTGTTGTCAGGTGGTTTGAGCTTCGATCGCTCACTTGGTGTGTTATCAGGTTGTTTGAGCTTCGATCGCTCACTTGGTATGTCGTCAGATTGTTTGTGCTTCGTTCCCTTACTTGGTATGTCGTCAGGTTATTTGAGCTTCGATCCCTCACTTAGTGTGTCGTCAGGTTGTTTGAGTTTCGATAGTTCACTTGATGTGTCGTCAGGTTGTTTGTGCTTCGATCGCTCACCTCGTATGTCGTCAGGGTGTTTGTATTTCGATTGCTCACTTGGTGTGTCGTCAGGTTATTTGTATTTCGATTGCTCACTTGGTGTGTCGTCAGGATGTTTGAGCTTCGATCGTTCACTTGGTGTTTCGTCAGTTTGTTTGAGCTTCGATCGCTCACTTGGTGTGTCATCAGGTTATTTGTATTTCGATTGCTCACTTGGTGTGTCGTCAGGATGTTTGAGCTTCGATCGTTCACTTGGTGTGTCGTCAGGTTGTTTGTGCTTCGTTCCCTCACTTGGTGTGTCGTCAGGTTATTTGGGCTTCGATCGTTCACTTGGTGTGTCGTCAGGTTGGTTGTGCTTGGTTCCCTCACTTAGTATGTCGTCAGGTTGTTTGAGCTTCGATCGCTCACTTGGTGTGTTGTCAGGTTGTTTGTGCTTCGATCGCTCACTTGGTGTGTTGCCAGGTTGTTTGTGCTTCGATCGTTCACTTGGTGTGTTGTCAGGTTGTTTGAGCTTCGATCGCTCACTTGGTGTGTCGTCAGGTTGTTTGTGCTTCGTTCCCTCACTTGTTGTGTTGTCAGGTTGTTTGAGCTTCGATCGCTCACTTGGTGTGTCGTCAGGTTGTTTATGCTTCGTTCCCTCACTTGGTATGTCTTCAGGATATTTGAGCTTCGGTCGCTCACCTGGTGTGTTGTCAGGGTGGTTGTGCTTCGTTCCCTAACTTGGTATGTCGTTAGGGTGTTTGTGCTTCGTTCTCTCACTTGGTGTGTCGTCAGGTTGTTTGAGCTTCGATCGTTCACTTGATGTGTCGTCAGGTTGTTTGTGCTTCGATCGCTCACCTCGTATGTCATCAGGGTGTTTGTATTTCGATTGCTCACTTGGTGTGTCGTCAGGTTATTTGTATTTCGATTGCTCACTTGGTGTGTCATCAGGTTATTTGTATTTCGATTGCTCACTTGGTGTGTCGTCAGGATGTTTGAGCTTCGATCGTTCACTTGGTGTTTCGTCAGTTTGTTTGAGCTTCGATCGCTCACTTGGTGTGTCATCAGGTTATTTGTATTTCGATTGCTCACTTGGTGTGTTGTCAGGATGTTTGAGCTTCGATCGTTCACTTGGTGTGTCGTCAGGTTATTTGGTCTTCGATCGTTCACTTGGTGTGTCATCAGGTTGGTTGTGCTTGGTTCCCTCACTTAGTATGTCGTCAGGTTGTTTGAGCTTCGATCGCTCACTTGGTGTGTTGTCAGGTTGTCTGTGCTTCGATCGCTCACTTGGTGTGTTGCCAGGTTGTTTGTGCTTCGATCGTTCACTTGGTGTGTTGTCAGGTTGTTTGAGCTTCGATCGCTCACTTGGTGTGTCGTCAGGTTGTTTGTGCTTCGTTCCCTCACTTGTTGTGTTGTCAGGTTGTTTGAGCTTCGATCGCTCACTTGGTGTGTCGTCAGGTTGTTTATGCTTCGTTCCCTCACTTGGTATGTCTTCAGGATATTTGAGCTTCGGTCGCTCACCTGGTGTGTTGTCAGGGTGTTTGTGCTTCGTTCCCTAACTTGGTATGTCGTTAGGGTGTTTGTGCTTCGTTCTCTCACTTGGTGTGTCGTCAGGTTGTTTGAGCTTCGATCGTTCACTTGATGTGTCGTCAGGTTGTTTGTGCTTCGATCGCTCACCTCGTATGTCGTCAGGGTGTTTGTATTTCGATTGCTCACTTGGTGTGTCGTCAGGTTGTTTGTGCTTCGTTCCCTCACTTGGTGTGTTGTCAGGTTGTTTGAGCTTCGATCGCTCACTTGGTGTGTTATCAGGTTGTTTGAGCTTCGATCGCTCACTTGGTATGTCGTCAGATTGTTTGTGCTTCGTTCCCTCACTTGGTGTGTTGTCAGGTTGTTTGAGCTTCGATCGCTCACTTGGTGTGTCGTCAGGTTGTTTGTGCTTCGTTCCCTCACTTGGTGTGTCGTCACGTTGTGTGTGCTTAGGTCCCTCACTTGGTTTGTTGTCAGGTCGTTTGTGCTTCGTTCCCTCACTTGATGTGTCGTCAGGTTGTTTGTGCTTCAATCGCTCACCTCGTATGTCGTCAGGGTGTTTGTATTTCGATTGCGCACTTGGTGTGTTGTCAGGTTGTTTGTATGTCGATTGCTAACTTGGTGTGTCATCAGGTTATTAGTATTTCGATTGCTCACTTGGTGTGTCGTCAGGATGTTTGAGCTTCGATCGTTCACTTGTTGTGTCGTCAAGTTGTTTGTGCTTCGTTCCCTCAGTTGGTGTGTCGTCAGGTTATTTGAGCTTCGATCGTTCACTTGGTGTGTCGTCAGGTTGTTTGTGCTTGGTCCCCTCACTTGGTATGTCGTCAGGTTGTTTGAGCTTCGATCGCTCACTTGGTGTGTTGTCAGGTTGTTTGTGCTTCGATCACTCACTTGTTGTGTTGTCAGGTTGTTTGTGCTTTGATCGTTCACTTGGTGTGTTGTCAGGTTGTTTGAGCTTCGATCGCTCACTTGGTGTATTATCAGGTTGTTTGAGCTTCGATCGCTCACTTGGTATGTCGTCAGATTGTTTGTGCTTCGTTTCCTCACTTGGTGTGTTGTCAGGTTGTTTGAGCTTCGATCGCTCACTTGGTGTGTCGTCAGGTTGTTTGAGCCTCGATCGTTCACTTGATGTGTCGTCAGGTTGTGTGTGCTTCGATCGCTCACCTGGTGTGTCGTCAGGATGTTTGTATTTCGATTGCTCACTTGGTGTGTCGTCAGGTTATTTGTATTTCGATTGCTCACTTGGTGTGTCAATAGGTTATTTGTATTTCGATTGCTCACTTGGTGTGTCGTCAGGTTGTTTGTGCTTGGTTCCCTCACTTGGTATGTCGTCAGGTTGTGTGTGCTTAGGTCCCTCACTTGGTGTGTTGTCAGGTCGTTTGTGCTTCGTTCCCTCACTTGGTGTGTTGTCAGGTTGTTTGAGCTTCGATCGCTAACGTGGTGTGTCAACAATAACGTTTCCAAATAGCATCAAGTATATTGAGATTGCATATACAAATGGAAGTTCATACCCAAGCACAGCTACATATACATGCAATGGCGGATATGATCCATCAGGAAGTAATGTGTTAACATGTCAAGCAGATGGCACATGGACAAATGTTTCATTTAGTTGTACTGCGAAAGGTATATATTTATTACAGCACATTATGGCTTTCATTTTAATTTAAATCCATATTACTAAGTCACAATATTATGAGATTTTGTTACTTTACTCCCTAGGACACTGTATTTGTATGAGTGTATAGTTGTGCCACATGATTACAAAACACTTCAAAGAGAGAAGGTCCTATGAAATAGCGATTAACTTAGACATGGAAGGAACAAGAGTACTTTTTAATATAAGTGTTCCAGCCTATTGTGTAGCAAAATACTCTAAATCAATAAAATGTAAAATTCGGTAACATTTCATCATTATATTCGAAAGGTGTATTTGATAGACCAAGTGCTTTCTAATTAGTTCATTTGGAAATTAAAAATATCGCGGTTTTATTAATATTCAGATAAGTGGTAATGTAAAATGACGTATGTTACAATTGTATGGCGAAATTAACTAAACTTTAATTTGGCATCAATTCATTTTGAATTACTGTTCATAGTTTAAGAAATAACCGAATTGTAAAGTTCAACCACAGAATAAAATTAGACAACATATGTTGAAAACATCATTTATAACTACGTTTCTTCCTGCTATCATGATGTACAATTTGTATATTTAAAGACACATACTTTTATATGAACGTCATTTATTAAGTTCAACTTGTAATTGGGACAGGCTCTAGTGAGATGTACGTGTGGTACAACAGTGCACAATGAAGATGCTACGGATACTCCTGTTTTTGTTGTTATTCATGTGTATTATTATAATACTAGTATTGGTTTCTTCCCCGAGTGGGCAATGAATGGGAAAACAAAGATTTCCATTTCAATGCAGCTCCCATTCCTCCATATAGCTGAATATGTCTTTATATTATCCACTGCTGTAGTAATATATATGAAAAATAACGTTTCCAAATAGCATCAAGTATGTTTCAGACTGTGGGAATCTATCCACGGTTGCAAACAGTGAGATTGCAAAGCCAAATGGAAGTTCATACCCAAGCACAGCCACATATATATGCAATGCCGGATATGATCCATCAGGAAATAATATGTCAACATGTCAAGCAGATGGGACGTGGACAAATGTTTCATTTAGTTGTACCGCGAAAGGTATATATTTATTACAGCACATTATGGCTTTCATTATAATTTACATCCATATTACTAAGTCACAATATTATGAGATTTTGTTACTTTACTCCCTAGGACACTGTATTTGTATGAGTGTATAGTTGTGCCACATGATTACAAAACACTTCAAAGAGAGAAGGTCCTATGAAATAGCGATTAACTTAGACATGGAAGGAACAAGAGTACTTTTTAATATAAGTGGTCCACCCTATTTTGTAGCAAAATACAGACGCATTTGGAGGTTAAAAATATCGCGGTTTTATTATTATTCAGATAAGTGGTAATCAATTCATTTTGAATTACAGTTCATAGTTTTATGAAATAAACGAATTGTAAAGGTCAACCGCAGAATAAAATTAGACAACACATGTTGAAAACATCATTTATAACTACGTTTCTTCCTGCTATCATGATGTACAATTTGTACATTTAAAGACACATACTTTTATATGAACGTCATTTATTAAGTTCAACTGGTAGTTGGGACAGGCAATATTGATATACCACGTGTGGTACAACATTGCACAATGAAGATGCTACTGATACTCCTGTTTTTGTTGTTATTCACGTGTAATATTATAATACTAGTATTGGTTTCTTCCCGAGTGGCAATGAATGGGAAAACAAAGATTTCCATTTGTATGCAGCTCCCATTCCTCCATATAGCTGAATATGTCTTTATATTATCCACTGCTGTAGCAATATATATGAAAAATAACGTTTCCAAATAGCATCAAGTATGTTTCAGACTGTGGGAATCTATCCACGGTTGCAAACATTGAGATTGCAAAGCCAAATGGAACTTCATACCCAAACACAGCCACATATACATGCGATGCCGGATATAATCCAACAGGAAATAATGTGTCAACATGTCAAGCAAATGGGACGTGGACAGATGTTTCATTTAGTTGTACTGCGAAAGGTATATATTTATTACAGCACATTATGGCTTTCATTATAAATTACATCCATATTACTAAGTCACAATATTATGAGATTTTGTTACTTTACTCCCTAGGACACTGTATTTGTATGAGTGTATAGTTGTGCCACATGATTACAAAACACTTCAAAGAGAGAAGGTCCTATGAAATAGCGATTAACTTAGACATGGAAGGAACAATGGTACTTTTTAATATAAGTATTCCAGCCTATTGTGTGGCAAAATACTCTAAATCAATAAAATGTAAAATTCTGTAACATTTTATCATTATAATCGAAAGGAATAGTTGATAGACCAAGTGCTTTCTAATTATTTCATTTGGAAATTAAAAATATCGCGGTTTTATTACTATTCTGATAAGTGGTAATGTAAAATGACGTACATTACAATGCATGGAGAAATTAACTAAACTTTAATGTGGCATCAATTCATTTTGAATTACGGTTCATAGTTTAAGAAATAACCAAATTGTAAAGTTCAACCACAGAATAATATTAGACAACATATGTTGAAAACATCATTTATAACTACGTTTCTTCCTGCTATCATGATGTATAATTTGTATATTTAAAGACACATACTTTTATATGAACGTCATTTATTAAGTTCAACTGGTAATTGGGACAGGCTCTAGTGATATATCACGTGTGGTACAACAGTGCACAATGAAGATGCTACGGATACTCCTGTTTTTGTTGTTATTCATGTGTATTATTATAATACTAGTATTGGTTTCTTCCCCGAGTGGGCAATGAATGGGAAAACAAAGATTTCCATTTCAATGCAGCTCCCATTCCTCCATATAGCTGAATATGTCTTTATATTATCCACTGCTGTAGCAATATATATGAAAAATAACGTTTCCAAATAGCATCAAGTATGTTTCAGACTGTGGGAATCTATCCATGGTTGCAAACAGTGAGATTGCAAATACAAATGGAAGTTCATACCCAAGCTCAGCCACATATACATGCAATGCCGGATATGATCCATCAGGAAATAATGTGTCAACATGTCAATCAAATGGGACGTGGACAAATGTTTCATTTAGTTGTACCGCGAAAGGTATTTATTTATTACAGCACATTATGGCTTTCATTATAATTCACATCCATATTACTAAGTCACAATATTATGAGATTTTGTTACTTTACTCCCTAGGACACTGTATTTGTATGAGTGTATAGTTGTGCCACGTGATTACAAAACACTTCAAAGAGAGAAGGTCCTATGAAATAGCGATTAACTTAGACATGGAAGGAACAATTTTAATATAAGTGTTCCAGCCTATTGTGTAGCAAAATACAGACACATTTGGAAATTAAAAATATCGCGGTTTTATTATTATTCAGATAAGTGGTAATCAATTCATTTTGAATTACAGTTCATAGTTTTAAGAAATAACCGAATTGTAAAGGTCAACCACAGAATAAAATTAGACAACACATGTTGAAAACATCATTTATAACTACGTTTCTTCCTGCTATCATGATGTACAATTTGTACATTTAAAGACACATACTTTTATGTGAACGTCATGTATTGAGTTCAACTGGTTGGGACAGGCAATAGTAATATATCACGTGTGGTACAACAGTGCACAATGAAGATGCTACTGATGCTCCTGTTTTTGTTGTTATTCACGTGTAATATTATAATACTAGTATTGCTTTCTTCCCCGAGTGGCAATGAATGGGAAAACAAATATTTCCATTTGTATGCAGCTCCCATTCCTCCATATAGCTGAATATGTCTTTATATTATCCACTGCTGTAGCAATATATATCTAAAAGAACGTTTCCAAATAGCATCCAGTATGTTTCAGACTGTGTGGACCTATCCACGGTTGCAAACAGTGAGATTGCATATACAAATGGAAGTTCATACACAAGCACAGCCACATATACATGCAATGCCGGATATGATCCATCAGGAAATAATGTGTCAACATGTCAAGCAAATGGGACGTGGGCAGATGTTTCATTTAGTTGTACCGCGAAAGGTATATATTTATTACAAGCAAAGTATGGCTTTCATTATAATTTACATTCATATTACTAAGTCACAATATTATGAGATTTTGTTACTTTACTCCCTAGGACACTGTATTTGTATGAGTGTATAGTTGTGCCATATGATTAGAAAATACTTCAAAGGGAGAAGGTCCTATGAAATAGCGATTAACTTAGACATGGAAGGAACATGAGTACTTTTCAATATACGTGGTCAAACTTATTGTGTAACAAAACACTTTAAATCAGTAAAATGTAGGATTCTTTAAAATTTTATCATTATAATGGAACGGAAAATATGGAGAGAAGAATTGGTTTCTAATTATCTCATTTGGAAATAAGAAAAAATCGCTGTTTTGTTATTATTCATATAAATGATAAAGTTTAATGACGTACATTACAATGTTGTAATTTGTAATCATCAGATTCACCTAAGTGGCAATACAATGAATACTTCCAGATTTTTATTTTTCAAAGGCGTATAATTTAGCGTAAAACGGCTTACGAGATATTATCAAGGCATCACTAATGAAATTAGGACGAACATTTAACGGCATTTAGGATTTATTTTGTTTATTTAAGTTTATTTAACGTCCCATTTGAGCGAATGGGCAGTTTACATAACAACACATTTCCTGGGCAGGCTCCAGTGGTTAACCAATTATTGGTGCACCAACCTCTGTAAGAAACTGCCAAACTTTTCATATTAAGAGACACGGTCTGAGCGGCGCTCGAACCCGTGACCATCAGTGATGATAGGTTACAGTGGTATACAAGTCAGTGACCGTAACTACTAGACCACGAAGGCGGACCATTTATGAATTTTGAAAAAGAATATCCCATATTTAAACTCTGATTGCTCTAATAAATGGGATATTATCCACTATTGTTTTCAGTTCCGTTGCAGCCATTGCATATCCAAGCTGATGCATCCGCCAATAATGCAACTATTCTCATAGTGAAATGGATTAGACCGGAGATGTACACAGGCCCTACACAATATATTGCCACTGCGGTCGAATCCGAAAGTGATAAAGAATTTACCTGCACAACCGGAGATAGTAAGTGATAAAAACAGATTTACACTTTAGGACATTCATTTGTTTTAAAACTTGATTACCAAAATACAAATGGTATTTTGAAACTCATCGATTTCACAAATTTATGTATATTTAAAACACTGTCGTGACGTCATACCTTTGTACTGGCAGTCCATTATTTTTAATATTGGACTGGTGTAATATTATATCAAATTATACGCGTAATTGTACGAAATTAACAATTTTAAATAGTTGTTGCTAGTAGTTTAATTAGTAATTAAACTGGTCCAATATGTAAAATATTGGTACTGTCTTCGGTGCTACGCGCCTCACACAGTCCAATATTTTACATATTGAATCGTTTTCGGCTTATATCCTATACATAAATGTGCATTTTCGCAGGTGTATAATGCAAGGACTAAGTGGTATTTACCGCAACTACCATAACTAATATAACATGACGTACATCAGTAGTAACGGTATATTTTATTGGATGGCTATTTAAAGAACCAATCATATCGATCGACACAACCGACTTGCGACCTGTCTCAACTATCACAGTGTTCTTAAGCAATAGATTTACACCATGCTCTCTATAACAGTTTCTCTTTTATATGAAAATACAATAGATTACAACGCAACGAATTGTACAATATACGATCTTGAAGAATACTGGATGTATGATGTCTCTGTAACAGCCGTGAATAAAGCTGGAAACACTACGTCTAACAAAACAACTGGACGAACATCAGAAGATGGTATTAGATTAATTGTACCCATGTGTGTGAAACAAATAAAAAGCATGTAGCATTTTTCTATAATGACAAGTCCATTTGGCCATTATGGTAATTTTTGCAAATGCACTTCTTGTGCTGTATCTAGAGCGAAACAGCTGCCCAGCGGTGACGCACACTATTGGTAAGCTATGGGTTGTAGGTTCGATACCCAACGACAGTGAGACATTAATCCGATTCGGTGCTTACCCCATATATATAAAATAGTCGCTGAAGTGTAGCATGCATTAGACCATGGGCCCTCCGTCGCCTAGTGGTTATGGTCGTTGGTTTTAAAACACATGCCTTTGATGTAGGTTCAAATCCGATGGGAGTGTTGAATTATTTCATATTAGGAAGCTATCCAACTGGCTGGCGGTAGGTCGGTGGTTCTACCCAGCTGTCCTTAGTTTCCACCAATAATAGCCACAGATTATCCTTATGACCGAAGCTGATGTCATACCCCAACAACCAGAGCAGCCAAGCGCGACGATAAAGACGCGTTTAATACAAACATCGTCGGTAATAATAAAGTATACGTCGTTTATCATGCTACACATTACTACTAGGCTGAAATCATGCAATCGAAACGTATGCGACTTGAACTTGTGTTTTATTGTCGCCTCATCGGTGCTTACCATCTGGAACATCATAAGTAGTCTTAACATCACCATTACAAAATACAACTCAACAACTGTTGCCAGGGCTAGACACAGCTTGTATTGTGAGGACAGAGCACATACAGCATTTACATACATGTTATAATTCTGTTTCACACCGAATGCGACATATGTATGCTAAATGACCACCACATATCCATCATAAAACAGCAACGCCGCAAACGAAAACCCTTTTTAGGAAACGTGTACCCGTAGCAATGCTCTTAACTGCTTCTCTGGATATAAGACGACGGGATATTTTCATCTTATGGTACACAGTATGTCCCTCTTACTGAAAACGCAATATATATATATATATATATTCATGAGAATATTCATCTATAATCCGATGTAGCAAGTACTGGTATTAAAACTAGTTCTGTCATATAAGCAAACTAGTTTCTAGAATTTCAGTATAAAATGTGAATTTGAATATTAAATATCGATAGCCCTCGCGTTGTCCTAGCGTAGAAGTGATTATCACACACACTATCCCCTATAAATACCTGTCATGAACATATTTCTGCATGAAATACTCGCCTAATCCGCCCTGTATTGTGTGTGCACAAGCCGTGTTAAGACATCCGTTCTCAGCTATACGATGTAACGCACAAGCCGTGTTACGACATCCGTTCTCAGATATACGATGTAACGCACAAGCCGTGTTAAGACATCCGTTCTCAGCTATACGATGTAACGCACAAGCCGTGTTACGACATCCGTTCTCAGCTATACGATGTAACTCAGAAAACTTACAATTACCACTCATCTCATTGATGCGCGTGTAGTAAACGTTATTTATATCTTAACGTCTTATTCCTGTTCAAAAATATGAAATTACACTGTATGTGAATATCCCGTTTTTATGGCAGCTACTTAATCCCTAAGCTGCCGAATCAATTGGGTGGAATGTGCAAACAACATTGATCCTGATCACAGGTGGCCACTTACCAGTAACCCTTAAAAATGCTGAATAAACTGGCAGGAATGTGTAAACAACATACAATGTAGATCCAGATCAATGAAGCGCCACGTCTGATCAGGATCAATGTTGTTTGCTATTCAGCCAACTGTTTTTGCTCCACTATCAGAATAGCACGCAGCATAGAACCTGATCAGACAGCACGTTATGTGCCGTCTGATCTCGCTCTATGCTGTTTGCAAAAGCGACTTTAGTCGTGATTAACATGTTACGGGTTAATAAAACATGCTACAAGTGACTGTGAGAAACGAAGAGAGCCGAATAAAACATGTATCCCAGTCAACATAAAATTATTGATTATTTCACAAGTAAATTAAAAATGTTAAACAGTTTGTAATACCTGTATTGGTTTCGTATTGAATACAAGTTTTGAGAAATTGTGACAATTTATTTGAACATGGATATGACTTTTAACTATACAAAAATGTCAAACTTTTCCTTTCAGTTCCCAAAGCTGTGACTGATCTAGCAGTAGAGCCAGAACGAAACGTAACTCGCAAACGATCGATGACAGTTACATGGAAACCACCCAGAAGGAGAGAGCGAAATGGTATTATTACAAAATATGTAATAAATTACATGGATCTTCATAAGGTATTTATGTCACTTTTGCACATTTGTTATCAACCGAAAATAAGCATAAATATGTCTGCATTGTTCTTAAATTCAAATACCAGGTACTAGCAGGAATATAGATAGATATGTCAATCAAACGGTTCCTGGTAACTAGCTACTTTGGACGAGTAAGATTATATTATGAAGAAACACAACATGTGCTTAATAAACTTATATCTATTTAGCGAAGTTAATCTCTTAAGATGCATCGTATTTGTGTGGACGAGAAGAATAATTGTCCTCCAAACTATTGTCAATACACATAAATGCCAAGTGACTACTGCATTCAACTGACAATAACATGGTGTTTATAATAGTATATGACATCATATCACTTACCCGTCACCGATGTGGGTTCGAACATCACATGGGGTGTCGAATTCTTTCATGTGAGGAAGCTATGCTTGCGGTATGTCGGGGGTTCTATACCGGTACCCGTTCGAGCCTGACCAACTGCTTGGAAGGGAACCAGGGGTCTACTTCCACCAATAATAGCTGGAGAGTGACCATATTGACCTAAGGTGTTGGTGCGACTTTCAACAGAAAAATAACAGACAACATGTAGGTATTGTAGGAGCGCCCGATGAGCAACAAATGATAAATGAAATGTTTACATTTGCGAAACAAAGTGAACATCGGCATGAAATTGAATACACAGTAGAAACATTATTCCAAATTTTCCATCAATCGAATTGAATAGTGTTGTGTTGAGCTAATGCCTGATACGATCTGCAAACGAGGCCTTACAAAACGGTATGCACGTGTTATTAAGACACCACTGTTGTTGTCTAAAACTAGTGGCCAGACGCTTTATATGTGCTACATAAATGCACGCATATGTAGTAGTTAATTAGTTTCTCATCACATCTGTATGATGCATTGTATGTACTACATAACTGTATTTTCTAATCGGTACATATAATAACTATATATTATAAAAATTAGAATAGCATTCCTTTTATGATACAGAGCACTACTTTGACAATTGAAATAAACGTGGACAGTGTGGTAAATGACACAGTGGAGATGGACCGTGTTATTGATGTTTTACCCGGAACATATTTTATTCAGGTACTATTTTTATACTTCCCAATGCTCTGACTATAAACGCAACCTTGATAAGTGGATGCTGTCAGAAATATGTAGATTAAGAAAATGTATCATAACTGTCGCAGAATGATAAATACAATAACATAATCAGACCTCCCCTGTTGAGTGTTTTCATGTATGTGACCATTCTAGCTACCACATATCCCGTATTGGCATCAGTTGATACTGTATTGTAGGTAACTGCTGCAACTTCAAAAGGACTTGGGGAATCGTCAGGGCAAAATATTACAGTCGATCCGGGAGGTATGTATTACAAAACTAATGACTGACAAGAAAAGAATGAGACTGAGGAAAACAATTTATTTCAGTGTTACTTTCACGGTTTCGTGGTATTATATAATAATAATAGTCTATAATAGAATAACGCATAATACTGATAAGATATAGGACATAGCAAAACGCACACTTCGGATAAGTGTGTTTTACTTGAAAAACAATAACATATAAATATATATATGCATGTTCTTAAAGTTGTTCAGTTTGTGTTTTGTAATACAGATGTGATATATCTTTGATGGAATCCTTCGTATTTCGTTTTCATATAATAATAATCATATACTGTTTGTGTGCGTTTTCTATGTATTCTAGTATACATGCTGAACTGTTACGTTTTAATGGTATTTGTATGATCAATATACGAATGAAATTGAAACTTGTCTTGCATGAATTGATCAAATACTTTATGTACAGATGGTGACCCATTTAGCTATTAGACTAAGTTTTACGAGTTAATCCATATTTTCCCAGAATGTCTATTGAAAAGGACATTAGAAATATGTAAGCTACTATTATAGCGATAGCATACCTGTCACTTGAAAACATACAGTCATGTTATAAGCTGCACAGTTTGGATCATTATAATGGCTGTTTGATTCTACTGCCTGCAAATCCGTGTTAAACGTCATCTATTCTGTGTCACCATGACATCCTCCATATATACATATGCATATTACATTGCAGTTACGTCATATCAAGGTAACTCATTGAGAACCAGACCTCTTTAGGTTTAAATTGATCTCATATTTAAGTCCTTTCCATGAGGTTATAAAACTGTTCTCCAATCTCAAACTTGTATAGCAGAGTGTACATTTCAGAATCATCCAATCAAATCGCTGGATCTAGAGTTTGAGATCTAAGAAAAGCTCATATTTGCA
Source organism: Archivesica marissinica (assembly GCA_014843695.1). NCBI lineage: Eukaryota > Metazoa > Mollusca > Bivalvia > Venerida > Vesicomyidae > Archivesica > Archivesica marissinica. Next base: position 11,398,590 of record CM026387.1, on the reverse strand, counting down.
ATGGAGTAACTTTTACAATCGGCTATGAAAGACAAAACGAGGTTACTACTAAAATTGCGAATGTTTTAGTTTCTCAATAGACCATGCGTCCTATTAATCCACGTCATTTTGCTTTAGGGCCTGTTGGCTGAATACCAACTTTGACTTTCAAATGAGATAAACAAATACAACATAATATACAGAAGTCGGGATAGCGCTGTAGTAGCGCGTTCGCTTCAGGAGCGAACGACGCGGAGTTCGAGTACCACTGGAGCCGTTACGTTGATTGTGCCCTTAGGCAATGCATTTAAATCCCATATTTCCTCTTCTCTCTCCCTCATGGCAATGGATTCCATCAGAAATGAGGCATCGAGAGTGATTAATATAAGTTGTAAGAACTAGTTTCGCAATCGAGCTAAAATAAATTTGTATAGACTAACATAATATATGGCATCCAAATTGCGATATTCCAGTTATAAAATTGGCCCAAAATAACGGGAAGACATACTTTAGTAGGTTCTATGCTTCCAAGAAGTCAGTGATGCACATTATTAAAATTTCGTCCCAGCAATGTATCTGGGCACGTAGATAATTACTAACATGACATATTGTGTACACTCAGCTCCTCCCAAGACCGAGGCAAACGCTAGATCGTTGAAACTTCCGACTGCGTATTCTGTATCGGATAAGCAGACACAAATTGCAGTACAACTGTCACTAACTGGAATTCTTTGCAACGTAGATAGTGGACTATTGACACTTCGAGCAGTTATTGTAGCTGAGGCTAATGAGGCGATGAGTGGTAAGTAAACAGCATGCCGTACAACTGTCATTGAATGGACTGTTTTGCACCGTAGATAGTGGCTCATTGACACTTCGAGCAGTTATTGTAGCTGAGGTAAATGATGAGATGAGTGGTAAGTAAACAGCATGCCGTACAACTAACTGGACTGCTTTGCAACGTAGATAGTGGATCATTGACACTTCGAGCAGTTATTGTAGCTGAGGCAAATGATGAGATGAGTGGTAAGTAAACAGCATGTCGTACAACTGTCATTGAATGGACTGTTTTGCACCGTAGATAGTGGCTCATTGACACTTCGAGCAGTTATTGTAGCTGAGGCAAATGATGCGATGAGTGGTAAGTAAACAGCATGCTGTACAACTAACTGGACTGTTTTGCAACGTAGATAGTGGATCATTGACACTTCGAGCAGTTATTGTAGCTGAGGCAAATGATGCGATGAGTGGTAAGTAAACAGCATACCATACAACTAACTGGACTGCTTTGCAACGTAGATAGTGGATCATTGACACTTCTGACATGATTTGATGAAACATATGCTATTTCCTCTTCAATATACATACTAAAGGCAAACGGTTTGGGCCACAAGTGCAAACGACATACGGTATCCGCCCTCGCCAAAAAGGGCATGATAGCAGCTGAGGATAAAGATGGGTGATAAGTAATTATATAGGCATACGCCAGGATTAGAACACACACGACTACTGCGACCTCGCATAGCAATAACAAATCTTATTACTAATTAATTAATTCATTTTAGTACAAATATACAAATACATAGCATTTATATAGCGCAAACATTAATAATTATTCTATTGTGCTTCACAATTACAGATGCAATCTTAAACATTTACACATGCCAATAATATATGGAAATATAAATAAAAATGTATACATATATAGATATAACTAGGATTCTAGTACATCCATATGCACGGAGAGCACACATGAACAGACACAATATACAATTACATGTTTTACATGGACACACATAGACATACACACATAGATCAGGTAATGCAAATACACAAGCAGAAGTTAGACACACTGGCACAACCATGCAACTATTAATGAGTGATACCTGTCGTCATATATATGGATGAAACGAAAGGAAAGGGAAGGAGATGAATATACAACACTAAGCTGTGTGTGTTTTACGTTTATTTATCATCCCTACCGGTTGCCCATATGAGCGACGCCTCCTGAAGATATTATTTATTTTAG
>CM026387.1:11357425-11395582 GCA_014843695.1 Archivesica marissinica | reverse complement strand
TATTACATGTCCGGACCAATACATATAGAGGGCTCACTATATTATATGTCCGGACCAATACATATAGAGGGCTCACTATATTATATGTCCGGACCAATACATATAGAGGGCTCACTATATTACATGTCCGGACCAATACATATAGAGGGCTCACTATATTACATGTCCGGACCAATACATATAGAGGGCTCACTATATTACATGTCCGGACCAATACATATAGAGGGCTCACTATATTACATGTACGGACCAATACATATAGAGGGCTCACTATATTACATGTCCGGACCAATACATATAGAGGGCTCACTATATTACATGTCCGGACCAATACATATAGAGGGCTCACTATATTACATGTACGGACCAATACATATAGAGGGCTCACTATATTACATGTCCGGACCAATACATATAGAGGCTCACTATATTATATGTCCGGACCAATACATATAGAGGGCTCACTATATTACATGTCGGACCAATACATATAGAGGGCTCACTATTTATGTCCGACCAATACATATAGAGGGCTCACTATATTACATGTCCGGACCAATACATATAGAGGGCTCACTATATTACATGTCCGGACCAATACATATAGAGGGCTCACTATATTACATGTCCGGACCAATACATATAGAGGGCTCACTATATTACATGTCCGGACCAATACATATAGAGGGCTCACTATATTACATGTCCGGACCAATACATATAGAGGGCTCACTATATTACATGTCCGGACCAATCAATACATATAGAGGGCTCACTATATTACATGTCCGGACCAATACATATAGAGGGCTCACTATATTACATGTCCGGACCAATACATATAGAGGGCTCACTATATTACATGTCCGGACCAATACATATAGAGGGCTCACTATATTACATGTCCGGACCAATACATATAGAGGGCTCACTATATTACATGTCCGGACCAATACATATAGAGGGCTCACTATATTATATGTCCGGACCAATACATATAGAGGGCTCACTATATTACATGTCCGGACCAATACATATAGAGGGCTCACTATATTATATGTCCGACCAATACATATAAGGGCTCACTATATTATATGTCCGGACCAATACATATAGAGGGCTCACTATATTAATGTCGGACCAATACATATAGAGGGCTCACTATATTACATGTACGGACCAATACATATAGAGGGCTCACTATATTACATGTCCGGACCAATACATATAGAGGGCTCACTATATTACATGTCCGGACCAATACATATAGAGGGCTCACTATATTATATGTCCGGACCAATACATATAGAGGGCTCACTATATTACATGTCCGGACCAATACATATAGAGGGCTCACTATATTACATGTCCGTACCAATACATATAGAGGGCTCACTATATTACATGTCCGGACCAATACATATAGAGGGCTCACTATATTACATGTCCGGACCAATACATATAGAGGGCTCACTATATTACATGTACGGACCAATACATATACAGGGCTCACTATATTATATGTCCGGACCAATACATATAGAGGGCTCACTATATTATATGTCCGGACCAATACATATAGAGGGCTCACTATATTACATGTCCGGACCAATACATATAGAGGGCTCACTATATTATATGTCCGGACCAATACATATAGAGGGCTCACTATATTATATGTCCGGACCAATACATATAGAGGGCTCACTATATTACATGTACGGACCAATACATATAGAGGGCTCACTATATTACATGTCCGGACCAATACATATAGAGGGCTCACTATATTACATGTCCGGACCAATACATATAGAGGGCTCACTATATTACATGTACGGACCAATACATATAGAGGGCTCACTATATTACATGTCCGGACCAATACATATAGAGGGCTCACTATATTACATGTCCGGACCAATACATATAGAGGGCTCACTATATTATATGTCCGGACCAATACATATAGAGGGCTCACTATATTATATGTCCGGACCAATACATATAGAGGGCTCACTATATTATATGTCCGGACCAATACATATAGAGGGCTCACTATATTATATGTCGGACCAATACATATAGAGGGCTCACTATATTACATGTACGGACCAATACATATAGAGGGCTCACTATATTATCGGACCAATACATAGAGGGCTCACTATATTATGTACGGACCAATACATATAGAGGCTCACTATATTATGTCCGGACCAATACATATAGAGGGCTCACTATATTATATGTCCGGACCAATACATATAGAGGGCTCACTATATTATATGTACTGACCAATACATATAGAGGGCTCACTATATTATATGTACGGACCAATACATATAGAGGGCTCACTATATTACATGTCCGGACCAATACATATAGAGGGCTCACTATATTACATGTCCGGACCAATACATATAGAGGGCTCACTATATTACATGTCCAGACCAATACATATAGAGGACTCTCTATATTATATGTCCGGACCAATACATATAGAGGGCTCACTATATTATATGTCCGGACCAATACATAGTGAGGGCTCACTATATTATATGTCCGGACCAATACATATAGAGGGCTCACTATATTACATGTCCGGACCAATACATATAGAGGGCTCACTATATTACATGTCCGGACCAATACATATAGAGGGCTCACTATATTACATGTCCGGACCAATACATATAGAGGGCTCACTATATTACATGTCCGGACCAATACATATAGAGGGCTCACTATATTATATGTCCGGACCAATACATATAGAGGGCTCACTATATTATATGTCCGGACCAATACATATAGAGGGCTCACTATATTACATGTCCGGACCAATACATATAGAGGGCTCACTATATTACATGTCCGGACCAATACATATAGAGGGCTCACTATATTACATGTACGGACCAATACATATAGAGGGCTCACTATATTACATGTCCGGACCAATACATATAGAGGGCTCACTATATTACATGTCCGGACCAATACATATAGAGGGCTCACTATATTATATGTCCGGACCAATACATATAGAGGGCTCACTATATTACATGTCCGGACCAATACATATAGAGGGCTCACTATATTATATGTCCGGACCAATACATATAGAGGGCTCACTATATTACATGTCCGGACCAATACATATAGAGGGCTCACTATATTATATGTCCGGACCAATACATATAGAGGGCTCACTATATTACATGTCCGGACCAATACATATAGAGGGCTCACTATATTACATGTCCGGACCAATACATATAGAGGGCTCACTATATTATATGTCCGGACCAATACATATAGAGGGCTCACTATATTACATGTCCGGACCAATACATATAGAGGGCTCACTATATTATATGTCCGGACCAATACATATAGAGGGCTCACTATATTACATGTCCGGACCAATACATATAGAGGGCTCACTATATTACATGTCCGGACCAATACATATAGAGGGCTCACTATATTATATGTACGGACCAATACATATAGAGGGCTCACTATATTACATGTACGGACCAATACATATAGAGGGCTCACTATATTACATGTCCGGACCAATACATATAGAGGGCTCACTATATTACATGTCCGGACCAATACATATAGAGGGCTCACTATATTACATGTCCGGACCAATACATATAGAGGGCTCACTATATTACATGTCCGGACCAATACATATAGAGGGCTCACTATATTATATGTCCGGACCAATACATATAGAGGGCTCACTATATTATATGTCCGGACCAATACATATAGAGGGCTCACTATATTGTATGTCCGTACTAATACATATACAGGGCTCACTATATTATATGTCCGGACCAATACATAGAGGGCTAACTATATTACATGTCCGGACCAATACATATAGAGGGCTCACTATATAACATGTACGGACCAATACATATAGAGGGTTCACTATATTACATGTCCGGACCAATACATATAGAGGGCTCACTATATTACATGTCCGGACCAATACATATAGAGGGCTCACTATATTATATGTCCGGACCAATACATATAGAGGGCTCACTATATTATATGTCCGGACCAATACATATAGAGGGCTCACTATATTATATGTACTGACCAATACATATAGAGGGCTCACTATATTATATGTACGGACCAATACATATACAGGGCTCACTTTATTATATGTACGGACCAATACATATACAGGGCTCACTATATTATATGTACGGACCAATACATATAGAGGGCTCAATATATTACATGTACGGACCAATACATATAGAGAGCTCACTATATTATAAGTCCGGACCAATAAACATAGAGGGCTCACTATATTATATGTACGGACCAATACATATAGAGGGTTCACTATATTACATGTCCGGACCAATACATATAGAGGGCTCACTATATTATATGTACGGACCAATACATATAGAGGGCTCACTATATTATATGTCCGGACCAATACATATAGAGGGCTCACTATATTATATGTACTGACCTATACATATAGAGGGCTCACTATATTATATGTACGGACCAATACATATAGAGGGCTCAATATATTACATGTACGGACCAATACATATAGAGAGCTCACTATATTATAAGTCCGGACCAATAAACATAGAGGGCTCACTATATTATATGTACGGACCAATACATATAGAGGGTTCACTATATTACATGTCCGGACCAATACATATAGAGGGCTCACTATATTATATGTACGGACCAATACATATAGAGGGCTCACTATATTATATGTCCGGACCAATACATATAGAGGGCTCACTATATTATATGTACTGACCTATACATATAGAGGGCTCACTATATTATATGTACGGACCAATACATATAGAGGGCTCACTATATTATATGTACTGACCTATACATATAGAGGGCTCACTATATTATATGTACGGACCAATACATATAGAGGGCTCACTATATTACATGTCCGGATCAATACATATAGATGGCTCACTATATTATATGTACGGACCAATACATATAGAGGGCTCACTATATTATATGTCCGGACCAATACATATATAGGGCTCACTATATTATATGTACTGACCAATACATATAGAGGGCTCACTATATTATATGTACGGACCAATACATATAGAGGGCTCACTATATTACATGTCCGGACCAATACATATAGAGAGCTCACTATATTATATGTCCGGACCAATACATATAGAGGGCTCACTATATTATATGTCCGGACCAATACATATAGAGGGCTCACTATATTATATGTACGGACCAATACATATAGAGGGCTCACTATATTACATGTCCGGACCAATACATATAGAGGTCTCACTATATTACATGTACGGACCAATACATATAGAGGGCTCACTATATTACAAGTCCGGACCAATACATATAGAGGGCTCACTATATTATATGTACGGACCAATACATATAGAGGGCTCACTATATTATATGTCCGGACCAATACATATAGAGGGCTCACTATATTATATGTACTGACCAATACATATAGAGGGCTCACTATATTATATGTACGGACCAATACATATACAGGGCTCACTCTATTATATGTACGGACCAATACATATACAGGGCTCACTATATTATATGTACGGACCAATACATATAGAGGGCTCAATATATTATATGTACGGACCAATACATATACAGGGCTCACTATATTATATTTCCGGACCAATACATATAGAGGAATAACTATATTATATGTCCGGACCAATGCATATAGAGGGCTCACTATATTACATGTCCGGACCAATACATATAGAGGGCTCACTATATTATATGTACGGACCAATACATATAGAGGGCTCACTATATTATATGTCCGGACCAATACATATAGAGGGCTTACTATATTACATGTCTGGACCAATACATATGGAGGGCTCACTATATTATATGTCCGGACCAATACATATAGAGGGATCACTATATTACATGTACGGACCAATACATATAGAGAGCTCACTATATTATAAGTCCGGACCAATAAACATAGAGGGCTCACTATATTATATGTACGGACCAATACATATAGAGGGTTCACTATATTACATGTCCGGACCAATACATATAGAGGGCTCACTATATTATATGTCCGGATCAATACATATAGAGGGCTCACTATATTATATGTACGGACCAATACATATAGAGGGCTCACTATATTATATGTCCGGACCAATACATATAGAGGGCTCACAATATTATATGTACTGACCTATACATATAGAGGGCTCACTATATTATATGTACGGACCAATACATATAGAGGGCTCACTATATTACATGTCCGGATCAATACATATAGAGGGCTCACTATATTATATGTCCGGACCAATACATATAGAGGGCTCACTATATTATATGTCCGGACCAATACATATAGAGGGCTCACTATATTATATGTACTGACCAATACATATAGAGGGCTCACTATATTATATGTACGGACCAATACATATAGAGGGCTCACTATATTACATGTCCGGACCAATACATATAGAGAGCTCACTATATTATATGTCCGGACCAATACATATAGAGGGCTCACTATATTATATGTCCGGACCAATACATATAGAGGGCTCACTATATTGTATGTCCGTACTAATACATATACAGGGCACACTATATTATATGTCCGGACCAATACATATAGAGGGCTCACTATATTATATGTCCGTACCAATACATATAGAGGGCTCACTATATTATATGTACGGACCAATACATATAGAGGGCTCACTACAGTATATGTCCGGACCAATACATATAGAGGGGTCACTATATTATATGTCCGGACCAAGAGGGCTCACTATATTACATGTCCAAACCAATACATAGTGAGGGGTCACTATATTACATGTCCGACCATCACTGGCTTTTCTATTACCTCCTTTGGCAGGTAAAGTCCGATTTATCCCTAAATGTATAGCGGTCCTTTCAATTGGAATCCTTTGTTTTTATAGTTGTTCCATAACCAGATATTGCGTTATGATAAATGTGATTTTATCCAAATCATGTTAGTTAATTGATAATTTGTTGTTACAGATTTGTTACCCCTTGGATATACTGTAGGATATATTTCGATATATAGTAACATAATAATTATAATATTAGAAAGTGGAAGAAAATTGATAACATCTTGTGCAAAGGAAACAACGATAAAAACAGAGGAAACAAATTAAGAGGACCTACATATTTTAGGCAGTATTCAGGGGCAGTAACTGACCGATGTCTCTCATTAGTTATAAATAACTGGCATTTCATACCTCGATGAAAATGCAGAAACGGAACACTCAATTGTTATAACTACACCTACTATTTGGTTTTTAACTCTTTATGCTAACGTGACCAATTCCAGAATCTCCTCTGGTTCTTTTACGTGCACGGTGTAAAGCACCGACACGAGACCTCGGTTTAACGTCCCATCTGAAAGAGTGTTAATTTTATTAGGGTCAGACGGGGATCGAACCTGCGATTCCTGGATTACCAGTCCAGCGTGTTACCACTGGACTACAGATCCATCTGTTGTGCCTCTTCTAAAACTTAAGATGCCTAATCTCGACCGGGAGTTTGAACATGACAAGATCCTGTCTTTCATTCTAATCCTTTTCTGTGTTCTGATATGTCTAATGTATGCATTGTTCAAACTGTATAATATTGGTAATAAATTCAAATATATCTGTAAACTATTTATTACATATTTAGTTTAGCTCTGTTGTGAAACAAGTTATTACAAAATCGTTCTCGACACCTCATTCCTGATCGATGATATACATCGCCATGACGGAGAGAGAAGAGACAATATGGAATGTAAGTCCCTCGCCTAATGGACCACTGGTAACGGCTACAATCGGGCGCTAAATCCGGGCTCTCACAAGGCCGAAGCGAACTCACTACCACTGCGCTATAGCGACTTCCATATTATTATACCACAGGACCTTGAAAGTTTATCCATAAGCCACCAAATTTCAAGTTCCTGTGATTATGCGCACCATACACATAATTATTGGGAGTTTTAAAATAGATATCAAAATGGATACAATTATGGAACATTTCGGAGTGCGCCCTTCTACTTTAAACCGAATCTAATATAGGCATGACTTGTGGTCTTGCCTGATAACGAGCTTATTTACCCACGCCGCTGTCGAACCACGTGGGCGAGCGTGCCGTCCAACCCATGTGTGTATGGATACATGTATTACACATATGATTGTGATTGTATTTATGTATACATACACATTAAATTATAATTAAACTAAACACATTTAAACAGATTAGCGCAGTGGTTAGAGCGCTCGCTTCTCACCAATGCAACCCAGGTTCGATCCTCGGACCGAGAAGTATGTGAGATGGTACGGTGGTCGCCAAATCGGACAGGTGGGGTTTCTCCGGGTACTGCAGTTTCCTCCCACACGAATTACCACATTTACGGTTTCATCCGCACCAATGAGAGTGATTAATATATATATATATATAAGTTGTTAGAACTTGCTTCCAATCGTTGTAAAAATAAAATAAATAAAAACATTTAAACTTTAAATTTAAACAGATACACTAACATTATCAACGTATATCCTTCGACCACACAGTATTGTACATGTATAGACTATAAGGCATTTCTAACCTATTCTGATGACGAGATGAACATCGGATGACGATAAAATATTGGAGGTTTTCTCAAGTTTATTGTACAATATAAAATTAATGCATGACTCTAGCAAGGGGTTATTTATTTTGTGAGGCGTACACTATAATGTGAACTGTACATTACTGTCCTTTGTAGTTAGCATGACTGTGTAGGATTTCTATATGGACTGTTGCCTTCTATTTATCTGGGTTAGCCATGCCAGTAAAATGAAAACCTCACACATCTAAGCCAACTTGTAACGACAATAATTCAAAGAAAAGAAATCGGATATAGCCATACTATTTTATTTTATTTCTTAAAGAATCAGTTCCATTTGCTTGCGCCTACACACAACGAAACACATATGGACACCGTTTGGGACAACATATTTCTGGGGTTTCTCCACACAGTACCAACACATCTATAACATTTGATATCTGCCATAGCATGCTCTATGCGCACTCTGTATTTTATGATATATCTATTTAGTTTACGACACTTTTGTCTTTCTCCTGGCTGCTTTCGAGGTATATGCGTTCATAACATAATCGCGATTAGGGTAGATTTTTGTCGCCTAAAATAAGCAAATCGTCTGGAAAATGTAAGTCTGATCCAACCTGTTTCATCAAGCCGTATTGTTGGGCATCGCAATATGACCTAGATATCCACTCTCGATGTGTCGATGCACATCAACCACCATATGTGAGTGCATGTAATGATAGTTACGGTGACCCGACTAATACCGTTATTGTGGTTCCATTTCTTGTCGATACATTTGATGGGATGTTCCATCGATAACAACCACAGCCATGTGCAGTTTTGCCCATGTACTCTCCATAGCCATTCAACCATTGAAACCCAAACAACAAAATGCCTTAACTTGTCATAAATCAGTGGGATAATATGTCTGACTTCAAGACTCACAGTGCCAACACTTACACCAAACATAGTGGCCAACACATGGTATGTTGGATATGTTCTTGCCCAAATCATAAACAATAATGTTCTGTTCCTTGCTGACAGCAAGACGGTAGTCTAAAGGATATATATATAATTTACACATCCCCAATCATGATAACCAGCCCGCGCCAGTACAGATTGATAACCAGACCGTGCCAGTACAGGATGATAACCAGCCCGTGCCAGTACAGGGTGATAACCAGCCCGCGCCAGTACAGGATGATAACCAGCCCGTGTCAGTACAGGATGATAACCAGCCCGTGCCAGTACAGGATGATAACCAGCCCGTGTCAGTTCAGGGTGATAACCAGCCCGCGCCAGTACAGGATGATAACCAGCCCGTGCCAGAACAGGGTGATAACCAGCCCGCGCCAGTACAGGATGATAACCAGCCCGTGCCAGTACAGGATGATAACCAGCCCCCGCCAGTAGAGGATGATAACCAGCCGCGCCAATACAGGGTGATAACCAGATTGCGCCAGTACAGGATGATAACCAGCCTGTGCCAGTACAGGATGATAGACAGCCAAGAGCAGACGGCCGTGCCCCACGGAGGGCGGGTAACCAGGTCGCCCGTGCTCCTTAAAGAGCGGCTGGTCGTCGTGCTACTGCAGCCGGAGATCGTCGCGACAACATCGCTGCGAATCTAAGTTCTGACGATGAGCAAGTCGAGCCCCCGTGTCGTCGGTGAGGACCTGCGGATCCAATCCGCGAGAACAACGAATTGCACAATGACTTTATGAGAAACACATTACACTACTACAAGATTATGGATTGGATTAGAATTGAATAAAAAAAATGCGACACCTGCTTATTGATTTATATTTTATTTGAAAGAAACCAGTGTTTAGTTTGGCTTATTAAATTTATATTTTGAGATAACCCCTACACAGGTGAGTGCGTCTCCTTAATCCGGTGTACATCTCGTCATCAGAATAGGTTAGAAATGCCTATAAAGGCATTCAGGAAGACACTGTCGCTACATGTTAAAATGTGTGTGATTTAATGTAAATCAGTGAAACAGGAAGTAGCATTAGAGACGGAACTATTTAAATCATTGGCGGTGTTCTTTGTTCCCGAGAAAATTATCAAATTATTCCTGCGGACTGCAGCAAACGCAATTCATTCGTCCAATTCTTCTTCAGACCTGACAGGAAAAATAGACAGTAAGTTGTGACATTTGTTCTTTATGTTGTTGCTATATAATTTCAGCAGTTTCTCTTAGCTTGAGCCTTGTACCTATGCATGCGCCATGAGGATAGAGGATGGGTGGGGTATTTTCAGCCGGAAGTCAATCTCACCGCAGCTTCATTCTGGGGCATTTTAATGCATGTATTAATGAGAAATAAGGAATGTATGTGTGCAGTTATGAAAAAATTACATTCACTAATTAAAAAGTAATGAAATACAGACTTATTTTAATATACGGTGTGTTTGCTGCGCATCATACACTTCCGCCCTTACCCATCATCTTTTATTGCATTTCTTCGCATTATTTTCATATGGTGTCTATAGGAAGCTACGCCCCTGGTTTTACATGTCAGGTAGCGGTATAAATGCGTTTTTAGTTCGCATATTCGAAATAGTGTACGTTTCCTGTCATTTTGGTTATCAAAGTGTTATTGCACAAGCGCTGTATCTCTTGCCCCACTCAGACAGTGGGCGTGTTTTGATAATTGACACATTTGTACCACATCGATGTATAAGATGCTTCAATATCTCATCAAACATCTTCGGAAGTCGTGATAGCGCAGAGGTAGCGCGTTCGATGCAGATGCGAAAAGGCCCGGAGTTCGAGCCGCACTGTAACCGTTACTAGTGTGCCCTTATTCAATGCATTTGAATGCCACGTTGCCTCTGCTCTCTCCCTCGTGGCTATGTAATTCCATCAGGAATGAGGTCTCGAGAGTGATTAATATAAGTTGTAGAAACATATTTCGCAATCGAGCTGAACTAAATTTGTATAAACTAACAATCATTGTAGCTTTGAGCAAACATGAAACCCTTGTAATCTATTCATAAGATGTTTCAGTTTGTCCTTATTAAGCTTTTTTTTTTAACGAAATTCAGGTTCACGATTTATGTCACGTTCACTAATCTCTTCAACTACTCAATTTTCATGACGACATTGAAACTTGTAATGGCTTAGTTTATACACATTTATTTTAGCTCGATTGCGAAACAGGTTCTTACAACTTACATGTATATTAATCACTCTTGAGACCTAATTCCTGAATTCATCGCCATGAGGGAGAGAGAAGAAGCAACGTGGACTTTAAATACCTTGCCTAAGGGCACACTTATTCGTCTTTCTATTTCTCATTTTCGTCTTTACATTAACATGTTCGACCTATCTAATTTCGAAATTTCGGTTTATCATCATTTTGCACTACAGCAAGCAGACTGCTTACATTTACACTACAGCAAGCATACTGCTTTCGTTTGCACTACAGCAAACAAACTGCTTTTATCTGCACTACAGCAAGCAAACTGCTTTCATTTGCAAGAGAGCAAGCAGTGTGCTTTCATTTGCACTACAGCAAGCAAACTGCTTTCATTTGCACTACAGCAAGCAAACTGCTTTCATTTGCACTACATCAAGCAGACTGCTTTCATGTGCACGACAGCAAGCAAACTGCTTTCATTTGCACTACAGCAAGCAGGGTGCTTTCATTTGCACTACAGCAAGCAGACTGCTTTCATTTACACTACAGCAAGCAGACTGCTTTCATTTACACTACAGCAAGCATACTGCTTTCATTTGCACTACAGCAAGCAGACTGCTTTCATTTACACTACATCAAGCAGACTGCTTTCATGTGCACGACAGCAAGCAAACTGCTTTCATTTGCAAGAAAGCAAGCAGGGTGCTTTCATTTGCACTACAGCAAGCAGACTGCTTTCATTTACACTACAGCAAGCAAACTGCTTTCATTTACACTACAGAAAGCATACTGCTTTCATTTACACTACAGCAAGCAGACTGCTTTCATTTACACTACAGCAAGCAGACTGCGTTCATTTGCACTACAGCAAGCATACTGCTTTTCATTTGCATTACAGCAAGCAGACTGCTTTCATTTACACTACAGCAAGCAGACTGCTTGCAATACTGTCAAATACCATAATAATTACTATGTTGCAAACAAATACTCGGATGATCAAGAATCACGATAACCTGTTATATACATGGTAAGCACAATACCCATCCTCTTTACGTAATGAGTGACGATTAAAGCACTTATATGGCGTTCTGAGTGACGCTTTAAGCATTTGGATGGCCTACTGAGTGTCGCTTTAAGCATTTGGATGGCCTACTGAATGTCGCTTTAACCACATGTATGACGAACCGAGTGTCGTTTTAAGCATTTGGATGGCATACTGAGTGTCGCTTTAAGCAGTTTAATGTCGTACTGAGTGTCGCTTTAACCACCTGTATGACGTACCGAGTGTCGTTTTAAGCATTTGGATGACCTACAGAGTGTCGCTTTAATCACTTGGATGGCATACTGAGTGTCGCTTTAAGTACTTGAGTGGTCTACTGGCCAACCATCACCACATCAGTATAGCAATTATATATAAATATTCATATACATGTATCAGCTAAATTCCTAATAATACTGCGCCACTATATACAGTCTACATCCGTTATGTCAAAATCGGTTACGTCGAATTCTCCGGTTATCTCGAAGTCGACCAAAGTCCCATTTCAGACACTATCATGTTTAGGTACCTGGATATGATTATATCGAATTACGTTACGTCAAACTTCGGTTATGTCGAAGTATTTTGTTCGGTCCGACGGAATTCGACATAACGGATGTAGACTGTATACATAATTGAAATTATTTATGGATATAGAGCATGCAACTTTATAGTAAGAATTCAAAGTTTTTTAATTACCCTACACTATACAGGGGCGTAGCTTGAGCTTGATATATGTGTAGGTACCATTATAATTGGTGTTCCGGTGTTATCTACCCCTTAATATTTTGAATGTCCATAACACCGCACAATGTTAACAGGCATATGTATGTTTTGATGAAAAATGAGGAACTAGTTTTCGCAGTTGTGAAAATCTACACTTTGAATAAAATGTGTAGGCACGTCACTGCTAAGATGCAATTGCAATTTTATTCGTAGTTGTTCTTTGTGGATTCATGGCTCATTCGAAATATTTTGCATGTACTGGGCATATAATTGTAACAGAGAATTTGCATTATGTTACAATATTATACAATGCGTATATAACTATATTAATGTGAACGAAAGGTGGGGCTTTAGTGGTTATGGTCATTTATTTCAGATTACTAGCCCATCACTGCAGTTTGTTAGAATTGCATTGGGGGTGTCGAATTCGTTGTTGTCCAGCTGACTTGAGGACGGTTGGTGGTTCTATCCGGGTGTCTGTGAGTGCGTGACATACTGCTCGAAGGACAGCCGGGGTCTTCCTCCACCAGTAACAGCTGGGTAACCAAAGTAAGCCACATAACCTAAGGTGTTAATTGTTGCGATAGCCGACGCGCCATCATCTCAATATATATCTTTGCTCAATATTTTTCTGAAGTATGTTAGGTTAGACCATACAGGCCCTGTGTCGTCCTGATACTAATTCTTAAATATAGTAGCTTCCTGTTGTAAGGGGATACCGAATTGGTATATTTAGAACGGTTGTTGGTACATAGTTAAAGCATACATGAAATCAGGATACGTATGAGGTCCAAACAGGCTGTCCGATTAGCGGAGTGGTTAGCGCGCTCGCTTCTCACCAATGCAACGCGGGTTCGATAATCGAACCTGGAAGTATACGAGATGGTACGGTGGTCGCCAGATCGGACAGTTGGGTTTTCTTCGGGTACTCCGGTTTCCTCCCAATCGAATGACCACATCTACGCTTTCATCCGCGCCAACGAGATGTGATTAATATAAGTTGCTAGAACTTGCTTCGCAATCGTTGTAAACTAAATAACGTTTTAAACTAAACAGCTGTTCTTAAGTCTGAGTCACGGTCATACCCGAATGTATATTTTGAACATTAAATATTATTCTAACACGACCCAGCTAATAACATACATACGTGTAGAGAAAAATCTACCGCGGGTTATTCTGCGATATACCTACCTTGAACTATGCTGCGCGCGCACCGTGTTTTTGGCTATTCCATTTATACAATGCGTGTAAAGTTTTATGAATGAAAATCACGTGATGTTTGTAAAAAATAACGTGGGAATTCACGGAAGTGAGCTATTGTCCGTCTTGTTTATCTATTAAGTAACGTTTCAGTTACTATTCTGTATAGTTTTATTTGACAAAATAAATAAAATTATTGATCAGTTACAACTTGTGTTCATGTATGCACTATATTGATATTTTCCATAAAAAATAACGTCATCACCCCTTACGCGGGAGGAAATTTCGAAAACCAAATTTTTGAAGAAAATACTCCTTTGATTCTCGTCTAAAATTATTAGAAGTAAGTCGTGTTAGAATCGAAATAATAAGTATCAACCGTGGTATATCGCAGAATAACCCGAGTTTGAAGTTCTTATGCGTAGAAATATATCAATCAGGCCTTCGGCCATCGTGATATATTTCTACGCATAAGAACTTCAAACTCGGGTTAGTCTGCGATATACCACGGTTGATACTTATTATTTCTTAAATATAGTATGCGAAGCCAATTGATAATTATTAGGTTATTCTCAACAAAAGCCGAATTCGGTATAAAAACACATATTGACCATTCCTATAAGAGTGATTATTGATTATAGTCAAACTTGTGTCAAGCAGCCAGCCAACTGAAGTACAGAGAGTGGCTGCTAGGTACAGGTTGTTGTTAACTAGAGGTCAAATGTATAATAAAGCAGCATTTTGGGAATATGTAAACTGGTTGCTTAATACAGCGTGGCTGTTTAATATATGTGACTACAAACACAGGTTTGACTGTGTTTGTTTCCATATTCTTTATTTTTCGTCGCTTCCGGTTGCATTGTGTAATGTTATGTTTAATTTTAATGGTGCACAATACAGATATATTCGCACTCCAAAGATTCGTCTGGCTAATCGATGTAAAAGCACCGACAGGAAACTAAAGATTAAAATATCATCCCATTGACCTTTATAAGTCACGTTAGTACAGTGGAGCGAGAGATCGAACACACGATTACTGGATACGTGGAACAGCGTATAACCACTTTATCTATTGCCATACACAATAGTTGTAAATTCACATTCAAGTTGGTTTATTTTTTATTCAACTAGGAAGTGAACTGCCATGTTAAGACAATCTCAACAAGCGATGTTGGCGATCGTTTTATTAGCATATGTAAGTATATATTGCTTTATTTGTATCGTTGTTGCGATACATAAGCAGTGTTATTGTCTACTTAAAGCCACGTTATGTGTTTACGTACAGAATGTACTGCATATGGTGATATGATTAATAGTCTTTCAGGTGGTACTTTAAACCGAGGTCTCGTGTCGGACCGATTTATAAACAACAGCGCCTTAGCATATATGTGTGTTTTACATTTATTTATTGATCGCTACCGGTTGCCCATATGAGCGACGCCTCCTGAAGAGATTCGTCATTCTAGATTTTTGGAGGAAAGTGCAATGATACAGACAGAGACCCATTCCAGAGTCTCCTCTGGTTCTTTTACGTGCACGGTGTAAAGCACCGACATGAGACCTCGGTTTAACGTTCCATGTGAAAGACTGTTAATTTTATTAGGGTCAGACGGGGGATCGAACCTGCAATCCCTGCATTACCAGTCCAGCGTGATACTACTGGACTACAGATCCGTCTGTTTTTTTAAAGATTTAATCTTCTACATAATATATGACCTGTTTACAGGCAAGTTATAACTGTGTACTTGCCATAAGGGTAAATTTGATATCCTTTTAGATAAAATACAGGCAAATTTGATATAAAAATGTATGTAATATTGGGTATATTAGTGCAATGTCTGAAGGATTATTTTCTTCACTCATTATAGTAAACTCCATAATTCTAAAATGGGTAGCGAAAAAGTAACGCTCAATATAAAAGTGCAGAGATTTTGTTTATGATGTCAGTATATGTTAATACATGTATATGTAACAGTGTGAAATCTTTTAATTAAACAGTTATGTCCCTTTGACTGAAATGTACAGAATGTCAGGGCTATATTTAGAATATATCCCATGTCGCACATGGAAGGTCACGTGACCGATCAGCTGTTCAGTGCCACCATATTCCAGTCACTGAGAGTGACCACATGTGTTTTATTTGTGTTGGACAGTTTTTATATTTTTACCAGAGTGCTTAAAAATTCCAACTACAACTTGAGTTTTAAGTTGAGGAAACCAACAGGCTCATTGATTGTAATAAATGAATTATTGGAACTATAGCCTACAGATGTGTTGACCCGTCACTTAGTCCAAAGCATTATTATGTAGCTAACCCACTCCCTCATGATATATTATTACACAAAGAGCTAGTTGGAAGGGTACTTGTCCAAGATTAAAGGACAGGAAACATATATAGATCTAGTAAACATTTTAATAAATACTCAGTTGGAATTGAACACTTGTCTATCTCAGAAAATAATAAATTGTTTATAGAGGTTCAAATATTTATTAAAGCGACTCGACGATTCGCATAATATTAATTATTTGTCCTTCTTTTGTCTGGTAAGCATGGAGTGGGGAGAGCTAACCATTGTGGTTGGGGTGCATGCACTATCTCTTAGATTTAATTCTTAAGCTCATATTCAAGTACGTTTTTCCTTTTCTTTGTGTCATTTTTTTTCCGCATATGATATAATAATTAACAAATATTAACCACGAAACATAATTTTATGTGTTCTTTTTCTACATCAGAACATACATTACAGAAATTGTTCATCCAACATTGTTTATTTATATTAGTTCGAAGTGACGGGGAGGGCTGTAAATAATGTTGTTATAACTTGTAGCCCAACCCATTTGCTTTTTTCCCTTGACAAAACAAATGTATCGTATACTGCAATCATATAATTACATATTAATCTCTGATTTGTTCTTAGTATTGTATGTATATATGTAATGTATTGTATGAAAAAATGCAATAAAATATTATTTAAAAAAAAATTAATTCTCAGAAAAGAACTTTGAATACCAAATTTAATGTCATGACAACCCCCAACCCCCCCACACACACACTCTAACCGCACACAATAACCTGCACCGGACGCATTACTACGTTATACATTACATAGCAACAATAGCATTTACATACTATATCCAGTTTCAGTTACATTTATATATGGTCTATACGTCTGTATGAGGTTCTCTGTTTTCATGATCACGAAGACGGATGGTGAAAGTCCCATTGTGCAATGAAGGAATATGTAGCTCTTGCACATCGACGTAAACTTGTAATAAGATATGTAATCTTCACTATTACCTAATGTATATCTGCGTTTTAGAAGTTGGTTTACGCTAATGTGAACTGCTCGTAGATAATTGAAGGACTCGTCAATAGAGTTTTACTACACATGCTGTCGCGCCGTCATGAACATTATGTTTTGTTTAAAACACCATCGTGAGGTCATACATTTGTACTTGTAGTCCATTATTATTAATATTGGATAGCTGTCAAAAGGCCAGAGCATTATGTTAAATCATAGGCCTACCGGTACATAATTAACAATTTTAATTAATAGGATCGTGTTATAAGTAAGTTATAAGTTGTGTGTTTTAAGTAAGATATAAGCTTCAAACGGATCCAATATGCAAAATATTGGTACTCTCTTCTTAGGCTCTACGCGCCTCACACAGTCCAATATTTTACATATTGGATTGTTTTCGGCTTATATCCTATACATACTGAAAAAGAATCCTACTTAGAACTGAAAGTAGCATACTACCGGTATAATAATGTTCTTCCAAATTGAAGAGTCATACAGACGGATCTGTAGTCAAGTGGTAACACGCTGGACTGGTATCCAGGGATCACAGGTGGGACTTTAAACAGAGGTCTCGTATCGATGCTCTTCACCGTGCACGTAAAAGAACCAGATGGGATTCTGTATCATTGCACAATCCTCCAAATATCTAAAATGACTAATCTCTTCATGAGGCGTCGCTCATATGGGCAACCGGTAGCGACGTTAAATAAATGTAAAACACACAAAAAGAATAGCCATGCCTTGTCCTACATTTCGAAATTACGATCAATTCCGAACATTTTCTGCTTCGGTAGTTTCCGGTTTTGTCATATTATGACATTCATCGAGGACGCACCGCCTTGTAAATGTCTGCAGTGTACCCTTAGCAAGGTTAGTATTTGATTTCAATATGTTGGGGACCTCCGTGGTGTAACTGTTGGCGGTAGTTTACTCGAAATCACGTGTCTCTCACCACTGTAGGTTGGAATCCCACTGGGAGGTATCCAGTCGGTGGTTCTACCCGGGTGACCGCCCGTACCGGACATATTGCTCGGCATGGCATCCTGTGTATTTCTCCATCAATAACAGCAGCTGAGAGTCACCATGTAACTTATGTTGTCGGTGCAACTCTAAACACCAACACTCAATTAACCCTTAACCCGCCAATCACGACTAATGTCGCTTTTGCAAACATCATAGAGCCAGATCAGACGGCCGAAAACCGTCTGCTCAGGCTATATGCTGTTTGCTATTCGAATAGAGGAGCTCAAACACTCGTCGGAATAGCGAACAACATATATCCTGGTCAGACGCGGCGCTACGACGAAGCTGATCTGAATCTTTGTTGATTGCACATTCAATCCAATTTATTCGGCAGGTTATAGGTTGTTTACATAACTAATACATCAGACGATCACAACACTCTCGGTGCTTTGATATATCTTGTTTCAGTTAGACTTTGTTTTTTCAAGCAACTATGAGCATGCATTGACCACTACTATGTTACTTTCAGATCACACATTGCACAGCTAGTACAGCACAATCGCCAACAGGTATATGCTTAGATTTATTTCCAGTTGATAATCAGGTCAGTAATGATCTATTATGAAGTTAGTATACACAGCATAGTATGCATAGCTTGTTGCAGTCATTGAACGAGTGCTTCGTTCCCTCACTTGGTATGTCGTCAGGTTATTTGAGCTTCGATCCCTCACTTGGTGTGTCGTCAGATTGTTTGAGCTTCGATCGTTCACTTGATGTGTCGTCAGGTTATTTGAGCTTCAATCGCTCACTTGGTGTGTCGTCAGGTTATTTGAGCTTCGATCGTTCACTTGGTGTGTCGTCAGGTTGTTTGTGCTTCGTTCACTCACTTGGTGTGCCGTCAGGTTGTTTGAGTTTCGATCGCTCACTTGGTATGTCGTCAGGTTGTTTGTGCTTCGTTCCCTCACTTGGTGTGTCGTCAGGTTGTTTGTGCTTCGTTCCCTCACATGGTGTGTCGTCAGGTTGTTTGTGCTTCGTTCCCTCACTTCGTGTGTCGTCAGGTTGTTTGTGCTTCATTCGCTTACTTCGTGTGTCGTCAGGTTATTTGAGCTTCGATCGCTTACTTGGTGTGTCGTCAGGTTGTTTGTGCTTCGTTTCCTCACTTCGTGTGTCGTCAGGTTATTTGAGCTTCGATCGCTTACTTTGTGTGTCGTCAGGTTGTTTGTGCTTCATTCCCTCACTTGGTGTGTCGTAAGGTTGTTTGTGCTTCGTTCCCTCACTTGGTGTGTCGTCAGGTTGTTTGAGCTTCGTTCCCTCGCTTGGTGTGTCGTAAGGTTGTTTGTGCTTGGTTCGCTTACTACGTGTGTCCTCAGGTTATTTGAGCTTCGATCGCTTACTTGGTGTGTCGTCAGGTTGTTTGTGCTTCGTTCCCTCACTTCGTGTGTCGTCAGGTTATTTGAGCTTCGATCGCTTACTTGGTGTGTCGTCAGGTTGTTTGTACTTCATTCCCTCACTTCGTGTGTCGTCAGGTTATTTGAGATTCGATCGCTTAATTCGTGTGTCGTTAGGTTATTTGAGATTCGATCGCTTACTTCGTGTGTCGTCAGGTTGTTTGTGTGTGCTTCGATCGCTCAAGTAGTGGTGTGTCTATGCAGCTCCCATTCCTCCACATAGCTGAATATGACTTATATTATCCACTGCTGTAGCAATATATATATATATATGTAAAAGAACGTTTTCAAATAGCATCAAGTATGTTTCAGAGTGTGGGGATCTATCCACGGTTGCAAACAGTGAGATTGTAAATACAAATGGAAGTTCATACCTAAGCACAGCCACATATACATGCAATGCCGGATATGATCTATCAGGAAATAATGTGTTAACATGTCAAGCAAATGGGACGTGGACAGATGTTTCATTTAGTTGTACCGCGAAAGGTATATATTTATTACAGCACATTATGGCTTTCATTATAATATACATCCATATGACTAAGTCTCAATATTATGAGATTTTGTCACTTTACTCTCTAAGACACTGTATTTGTATCAGTATATAATTGTGCCACACGGTTACAAAACACTTCAAAGGGAGAAGGTCCTATGCTATAGCGATTAACTTAGACATGGAAGTAACAAGAGTACTTTTTAATATAAGTGGTCCATCTTATTGTGTAGCAAAATACTCTAAATCAATAAAATGTAAAATTCTGTAACATTGTATCATTATAAACGAAAGGAATATTTAACAGACGAAGTGCTTTCTAATTATTTCATTTGGAAGTTAAAAGTATCGCGGTGTTATTATTATTCAGATAAGTGGTAATCAATTCATTTTGAATTACAGTTCATAGTTTTAAGAAATAACCGAATTGTAAAAGTGAACCGCAGAATAAAATTAGACAACACATGTTGAAAACATCATTTATAATTACGTTTCTTCATGCTATCATGATGTACAATTTGTACATTTAAAGACACATACTTTTATATGAACGTCATTTATTAAGTTCAACTGGTAGTTGGGAGAGGCAATAGTGATATATCACGTGTCGTGTGGTACAACAGTGCACAATGAAGATGCTACTGATACTCCTGTTTTTGTTGTTATTCACGTGTAATATTATAATACTAGTATTGGTTTCTTCCCGAGTGGCAATGAATGTGTAAACAAGGATTTCTATGCTATGCAGCTCCCATTCCTCCATATAGCTGAATATGTCTTTATATTATCCATTGCTGTAGCAATATATATGAAAAATAACGTTTCCAAATAGCATCAAGTATGTTTCAGAGTGAGGGGATCTATCCATGGTTGCAAACAGTGAGATTGCAAATACAAATGGAAGTTCATACGTAAGCACAGCCACATATACATGCAATGCCGGATATGATCTATCACGAAATAATGTGTTAACATGTCAAGCAAATGGGACGTGGACAGATGTTTCATTTAGTTGTACTGCGAAAGGTATATATTTATTACAGCACATTATGGCTTTCATTATAATTTACATCCATATTACTAAGTCACAATATTATGAGATTTTGTTACTTTACTCCCTAGGACACTGTATTTGTATGAGTATATAGTTGTGCCACGTGATTACAAAACACTTCAAAGGGAGAAGGTCCTATGAAATAGCGATTAACTTAGACATGGAAGTAACAAGAGTACTGTTTTATATAAGTGGTCCATCTTATTGTATAGCAAAATACTCTAAATCAATAAAATGTAAAATTCTGTAACATTGTATCATTATAAACGAACGGAATGTTTAACAGACGAAGTGCTTTCTAATTATTTCATTTGGAAATTAACAATATCGCGGTTTTATTATTATTCAGATAAGTGGTAATCAATTCATTTTGAATTACAGTTCATAGTTTTAAGAAATAACCGAATTGTAAAGGTCAACCACAGAATAAACTTAGACAACACATGTTGAAAACATCATTTATAATTATGTTTCTTCCTGCTATAATGCTGTACAATTTGTACATTTAAAGACACATACTTTTATATGAACGTCATTTATTAAGTTCAACTGGTAGTTGGGAGAGGCAATAGTGATTTATCAGGTGTGGTACAACAGTGCACAACGAAGATGCTACTGATACTCCTGTTTTTGTTGTTATTCATGTGTAATATTATAATGCTAGTATTGGTTTCTTCCCGAGTGGCAATGAATGGGAAAACAAATATTTCCATTTCTATGCAGCTCCCATTTCTCCATATAGCTGAATATGTCTTTATATTATCCACTGCTATAGCAATATATATGAAAAATAACGTTTCCAAATAGCATCAAGTATGTTTCAGAGTGTGGGGATCTATCCATGGTTGCAAACAGTGGGATTGCAAATACAAATGGAAATTCATACCTAAGCACAGCCACATATTCATGCAATGCCGGATATGATCTATCAGGAAATAATGTGTTAACATGTCAAGCAAATGGGACGTGGACAGATGTTTCATTTAATTGTACTGCGAAAGGTATATATTTATTACAGCACATTATGGCATTCATTATAATTTACATTCATATTACTAAGTCACAATATTATGAGATTTTGTTACTTTACTCCCTAGGACACTGTATTTGTATGAGTGTATAGTTGTGCCACATGATTACAAAACACTTCAAAGAGAGAAGGTCCTATGAAATAGCGATTAACTTAGACATGGAAGGAAATAGTACATTTTAATATAAGTGAAGACATCCAATATACTCACCTGGGGATTATATGTAACAAGTACTGCTCATTAAATGACAATATTCACTCGGCAAGTATCAAACTCCGTGGTACCCTACTTAACATTTCCAATAGTGGTGTTGGATCTGGGAACCTAAACATATTCAGTCTCACAACACTGTATAGGACAGTAGTATTGCCGACATCCCTATACGGGTGTGAACTGTGGAGCTATCTTACATCTGCCAATATCATTGAAATCGAACGAGCCCATATATTTTGCATAAAATCTATTCAACGCCTACCGTTGTTCACTAATAACCAGGCATCATTCAGCTGCCTGGGCCTTGTTCCGATTGAAACAGAAATTAATTACAAGACACTCCAGTTTCTGGGTCAACTCGTCCGACTCCCCTGCCAATATCTCTCGAAACGTATCTTTATAAACAGGTTGGTAAGCTATAAATCTTGCATTGAAAGCCAAATTCTTGGGTTTATTCCTGATGTGCTTGGATTACTTAGGAAGTATGATCCCATGCATTATGTAGATATCTTTCTTGAAACTGCATACTTTCCATCGAAATATCAATGGAAATATATTCTTAAACGGAATGTAAATGGAATTGATTCCGAAAAAGGTACTATATCAGCATGTAGCTCCTTGCCTACAGGTATTGGTAAAACTATATTCCAAAAACAGGAACCTTGTACTATCTGGCAATTAAGTCGTAAATTCCAAAGCGTAAACATGTACCGTTTCACAGCTATATATGTACTGTGTAGATTACTTTCTTTCTCACGTCCTGAGTTATGCACACAATGCGATAAATGTGTTGTGAACTTAGTTGTTCATAAGCTGTTATTATGTACATCTCAGGATAAACTAAGAAAGTGCTTATGGCAGAACATAAGTTGTGTGACTGGTATTAAGACATACATTGATTTTATCACACAACCATCCGAGACACATATATATGATATGCTTGCAGGACTGGAGACACATGAACTTCCAGACACCGCAAGCGAAACACTTATGATAATATGTTTTAGGGCATTCTGGCAAATGCTCCAAACTTAAGGTTGTGGTCAATCAGTAATCTAAACATGTTTGCTTCTTTTTACATACTATTGTGTTGCGTTTAGGTACCTGGACGGTTTTCTCTACTGAAGAATGGTGTTCCGGTTATAAATACTGTATCAGCTTTTGTGTGCGCTACCATCATCTCTTTCCCTTGCATTTCGTTTTGGCAAGTTATGATGATCGGTATACACTAATTAATAGCTGCATGGTTATGTCAGTTATTATGACCATTATTGTACACTTGTACTACTTTGTATATATGTATGTTTATATGTGTCCATGTAAAACGTGTAATTGTATATTATGTATGTTCACTTGTGCTCTTCATGTATATGGAGGTAATAAAAGGATTATACATTAAGTTCAACTGGTAGTTGGGACAGGCAATAGTGATAGATCACGTGTGGTACAACAGTGCACAATGAAGATGATACTGATACTCCTGTTTTTGTTATTATTCATGTGTATTATTATAATACTAGTATTGGTTTCTTCCCCAAGTGGCAATGAATGGGAAAACAAAGATTTCCATTTCAATGCAGCTCCCATTCCTCCATATAGCTGAATATGTCTTTATAGTATCCACTGCTGTAGCAATATATATGAAAAATAACGTTTCCAAATAGCATCAAGTATGTTTCAGACTGTGGGGATCTATCCACGGTTGCAAACAGTGAGATTCATATACAAATGGAAGTTCATACCTAAGCACAGCCACATATACATGCAATGGCGGATATGATCTATCAGGAAATAATGTGTTAACATATCAAGCAAATGGGATGTGGACAGATGTTTCATTTAATTGTACTGCGAAAGGTATATATTTATTACAGCACATTATGGCTTTCATTATAATTTACATCCATATGACTAAGTCACAATATTATGAGATTTTGTTACTTTACTCCCTAGGACACTGTATTTGTATGAGTGTATAGTTGTGCCACATGATTACAAAACACTTCAAAGGGAGAAGGTCCTATGAAATAGCGATTAGCTTAGACATGGAAGGAACAAGAGTACTTTTTAATATACGTGGGCAAGCATATGTGTATCAAAATACTTTAAATCAATAAAATGTAGAATTCTTTAAAATTGTATTATTATAATGGAAAGGAAAATATGGAGAGAAGAATTGCTTTCTAATGGTCTCATTTGGAAATAAGAAAAAATCGCTGTTTTGTTATTATTCATATAAATGGTAACGTTTAATGACGTACGTTACAATGTTGTAATTTGTAATCATCAGATTCACCTAAGTTGCAATACAATTAATTATTCCAGATTTTGATTTTTCAAGGGCATATATTTTAGCGTAAAACGGCTTACGAGATATTATCAAGACATCACTAATGAAATTCGGACGAACATTTAACGGCATTTAGGATTTATTTTTGTTTATTTAAGTTTATTTAACGTAACTACCGGCTTCCCATTTGAGCGACGGGCAGTTTACATAACAACACTCCCTCGACAGGCTCCAGTGGTTAACCAATTCTTGGTGAACCAACCTCTGTAAGAAACTGCCGAACTTTTCATATTAAGAGACACGGTCTGAGCGGCACTCGAACCCGTGGCCATCAGTGATGATAGGTTACAGTGGCATACAAGTCAGTGACCGTAGCCACTCGACCATGGAGGCGGACCATTTATGAATTTTGAAAAAGAATATCCCATATTTAAACTCTGATTGCTCTAATAAATGGGATATTATCCACTATTGTTTTCAGTTCCGTTGCAGCCATTGCATATCCAAGCTGATACATCCGCCAATAATGCAACTATCCTCATAGTGAAATGGATTAGACCGGAGATGTACACAGGCCCTACACAATATATTGCCACTGCGGTCGAATCCGAAAGTGATAAAGAATTTACCTGTACAACCGGAGATAGTAAGTGATAAAAACAGATTTACACTTTTGTTTTAAAACTTGATTACCACAATACAAATGATATTTTGAAACTCATCTTTTTTTCAAATTTATGTATATTTAATACACTGTCGTGACGTCATACCTTTGTACTGGCAGTCCATTATTATTAATATTGGACTGGTGTCAAAAGGCCAGAGTATTATATCAAATTATACGCGTAATTGTACGAAATTAACAATTTTAATTAGTAGTTGATAGTAGTTTAATTAGTAATTAAACTGATCCAATATGTAAAATATTGGTACTGTCTTAGGAGCTACGCGCCTCACACAGTCCAATATTTTACATATTGAATCGTTTTCGGCTTATATCCTATACATAAATGTGCATTTTCGCAGGTGTATCATGCATGGACTAAGTGGTATTTACCGCAACTACCATAACTAATATAACATGACGTACATCAGTATATTTTATTGGATGGCTATTTAAAGAACCAATCATATCGATCGACACAACCGACTTGCGACCTGTCTCAACTATCACAGTGTTCTTAAGCAGTAGATTTACTCCATGCTCTCTATAACAGTTTCTCTTTATGAAAATACAATAGATTACAACGCAACGAATTGTACAATATACGATCTTGAAGAATACTGGATGTATGATGTCACTGTAACAGCCGCGAATGAAGCTGGAAACACTACGTCAAACAAAACAATTGGACTAACATCAGAAGATGGTATTAGATTAATTGTACCAAGTGTGTGAAACAAATAAAAAGCATGTAGCATTTTTCTATAATGTAGTATTTGCAAATGCACGTCTTGTGCTGTATCTATAGCGAAACAGCTGTCCAGCCGTGACGCACACTATTGGTAAGCTAGGGGTTGTAGGTTCGATACGCAACGACAGTGAGACATTAATCCGATTCGGTGCTTACCCCATATATATATATAAATAATATAGCATGCATTAGACCAGGGGCCCTCCGTCGCCTAGTGGTTATGGTCGTTGGTTTTAAAACACTTGACTTTGCTGTAGGTTC
Organism: Archivesica marissinica; assembly: GCA_014843695.1. Taxonomy (NCBI): domain Eukaryota; kingdom Metazoa; phylum Mollusca; class Bivalvia; order Venerida; family Vesicomyidae; genus Archivesica; species Archivesica marissinica. Next base: position 11,368,330 of record CM026387.1, on the reverse strand, counting down.
AAATCCGATGGGAGTGTTGAATGATTTCATATTAGGAAGCTATCCAACTGGCTGGCGGTAGATCGGTGGTTCTACCCGGCTGTTCTTAGTTTCCACCAACAATTTCCCGCAGAATATCCTTATGACCGAAGCTGATTTCATACCCCAACAACCATATGCACTAGGCCAGAGCAGCCAAGCGCGACGATAAAGACGCGTTTAATACAAACATCGTCGGTAATAATAAAATATACGTCGTTTATCATGATACACATTACTACTAGGCTGAAATCATGCAATCGAAACGTATGCGACTGAGCATTGGGCTTGTGTTTTATTGCCGCCTCATCGGTGCTTACCATCTGGAACAATATAAGTAGTCTTAACATCACCATTACAAAATACAACTCAACAACTGTTGCCAGGGCTAGACACAGCATTTATTGTGAGGACAGAGCACATACAGCATTTACATACATGTTATAATTCTGTTTCACACCGAATGCGACATATGTATGCTAAATGACCACCACCTATCCATCATAAAACAGCAAAGCCGCAAACGAAAACCCTTTTTAGGAAACGTGTACCCATAGCAATGCTCTTAACTGCTTCTCTGGATATAAGACGACGGGATATTTTCATCTTATGGTACACAGTATGTCCCTCTTACTCAAAACGCAATATATATATATATGTACCAAGTATCGGTATTAAAACTATTTCTGTCATATAAGCAAACTAGTTTCTAGAATTTCAGTATAAAATGTGAATTTGAACATTAAATATCGATATCCTAGCGTAGAAGTCACACACAATATCCCCCATAAATACCTTTCATGAACATATTTCTGCATGAAATACTCGCCTAATCCGCCCTGTATTTTGTGTGCACAAGCCGTGTTACGACATTCGTTCTCAGTTATACGGTGTAACGCACAAGCCGTGTTACGACATTCGTTCTCAGCTATACGATATAACGCACAAGCCGTGTTAAGACATTCGTTCTCAGCTATACGATGTAACGCAGAAAACTTACAATTACCACTCATATCATTGATGCCCGTGTTGTAAACGTTATTTATATCTTAACGTCTTATTCCTGTTCAAAAATACGAAATTACACTGTATGTGAATATCCCGTTTTTATGGCAACTATTTAACCCGTAAGCTGCCGAATCAATTGGGTGGAATGTGCAAACAACATTGATCCTGATCACAGGTGGCCACTTACCAGTAACCCTTAAAAATGCTGAATAAACTGTAAGGAATGTGCAAACAACATACAATGTAGATCCAGATCAGTGAAGCGCCACGTCCGATCAGGATCAATGTTGTTTGCTATTCAGCCAACTGTTTTTGCTCCAATATCGGAATAGCACGCAGCATAGAGCCTGATCAGACAGCACGTTATGTGCCGTCTGATCTCGCTCTATGCTGTTTGCAAAAGCGACTTTAGTCGTGATTAACATGTTACGGGTTAATAAAACACTCTACAAGTGACTGAGAGAAACGGGGATACGAACAGAGCCGAATAAAACAGTATACCAGTCAACATAAAATTATTGATTATTTCACAAGTAAATTAAAAATGTTAAAAAGTTTGTAATACCTGTAATGGTTTCGTATTGAATACAATTTTTGAGCAATTGTGACAATTTGTTTGAACATGGGTATGACTTTTAAATATCCAAAAAGGTCAAACATTTCCTTTCAGTTCCCAAAGCTGTGACTGATCTAGCAGTAGAGCCAGAACGAAACGTAACACGCAAACGATCGATGACAGTTACATGGAATCCACCCACAAGGAGAGAGCGAAATGGTATTATTACAAAATATGTAATAAATTACATGGATCTTCATAAGGTATTTATGTCACCTTTGCACAGTTGTTATCAACCGAAAATAAGCATAAATATGTCTGCACTGTTCTTAAGTTCAAATACCAGGTACTATCAGGAATATCGATAGATATGTTACTCAAACGGGTCCTGTAACTTGCTACTTTGGACGAATAGGATTATATTATGGAAAAAAACAACATGTGCTTAATAAACTTATATCTATTTAGCAAAGTTAAACTTTTAAGATGCGTCGTATTTGTGTGGACGAGAAGAATAATTGCCCTTCAAACTATTGTCAATACACATAAATGCCAAGAGACTACTGCATTCAACTGACAATAACATGGTGTTTATAATAGTATATGACATCACATCACTTACCCGTTACCCGATGTGGGTTCAAATATCACATGGGGTGTTGCATTATTTCATGTGAGGAAGCTATGCTTGCGGTATATCGGGGGTTCTATTCCGGTACCCGTTCGAGCCTGAACAACTGCTCGGAAGGGGACCAGAGGTCTACCTCCATCAATAATAGCTGGAGAGTGACCATATTGACCTAAGGTGTTGGTGCGACTTTCAACAGAAAAATAACAGACAAAATGTAGGTATTGTAGGAGCGCCCGATGAGCAACAAATGATAAATGAAATGTTTACATTTGCGAAACAAAGTGAACATCGGCATGACATTGAATACACAGTAGAAACATTTTCCAAATGTTCCATCAATCGAATTGAATAGTGTTGTGTTGAGCTAATGCTTGATACGATCTGCAAATGAGGCCTTACAAAACGGTATGCACGTGTTATTAAGACATCAATGTTGTTGACTAAAACTAGTGGCCGACCCTTTATCTGTGCTATATAAATGCACGCATATGTAGTAGTTAATTAGTTTCTCATCACATCTGTATGATGCATTGTATGTACTGCAAAACTGTATTTTTTTTTTTTTTTTTTTTTTTTTTTTTTTTTTTTTTTTTTTTTTTTTTTTTTTTTTTTTTTTTTTTTTTTTTTTTTTTTTTTTTTTTTTTTTTTTTTTTTTTTTTTTTTTTTTTTTTTTTTTTTTTTTTTTTTTTTTTTTTTTTTTTTTTTTTTTTTTTTTTTTTTTTTTTTTTTTTTTTTTTTTTTTTTTTTTTTTTTTTTTTTTTTTTTTTTTTTTTTTTTTTTTTTTTTTTTTTTTTTTTTATTTTTTTTTTTTTTTTTTTTTTTTTTTTTTTTTTTTTTTTTTTTTTTTTTTTTTTTTTTTTTTTTTTTTTTTTTTTTTTTTTTTTTTTTTTTTTTTTTTTTTTTTTTTTTTTTTTTTTTTTTTTTTTTTGTTTTTTTTTTTGTTTTTTTTTTTTTTTTTTTCTAATCGGTACGTATAATAACTATATATTATAAAAATTAGAATAGCATTCTTTTTATGATACAGAGCACTACTTTGACAATTGAAGTAAACGTGGACAGTGTGGTAAATGACACAGTGGAGAGGGACCGTGTTATTGATGTTTTACCCGGAACATATTTTATTCAGGTACTATTTTTATACTTTCCAATGCTCTGACTATAAACGCAACCTTGATAAGTGGATGCTGCCCGAAATGTATCATAACTGTGGCAGAATGATCAATAAAACCACATGATCAGACCTCCCCTGTTGAGTGTTGTCATGTATGTGACCATTCTAGCTACCACATATCCCGTATTGGCATCAGTTGATACTGTATTGTAGGTAACTGCTGCAACTTCAAAAGGACTTGGGGAACCGTCAGGGCAAAATATTACAGTCGATCCGGGAGGTATGTATTACAAAACTAATGACTGAGGAAAACAATTTATTTCATTGTTACTTTCACGGTTTCATGGTATTATATAATAATAATAGTCTATAATAGAATAACACATAATACTGATAAGATATAGGACATAGGATAAGTGTGTTTTACATGAAAAACAATAACATATAAATACATATATGCATGTTCTTAAAGTTGTCCAGTTTGTGTTTTGTAATACAGATGTGATATATCTTTGATGGAATCTTCGTATTTCGTTTTCATGTAATAATTAATAATCATATACTGTAAGTGTTGGTGTGCGTTTTCTATGCATACATGCTGAACTGTTACGTTTTAATAGTATTTGTATGAAACTTGTCTTGCATGAATTAATCAAATACTTTATGTACAGAGGGTGACCCAATTAGCTATTAGACTAATATTTACGATTTAGTCCATATTTTCCCAGAATGTCTATTGAAAAGGACATTAGAAATATGTAAGCTACTATTATAGCGATAGCATACCACTTCTGTCACTTGAAAACATACAATCATGTTATAAACTGCACAGTTTGGATCATTCTAATGGCTGTTTGATTCTACTGCCTGCAAACCCGTGTTAGACGTCATCTATTCTGTGTCACCATGACAACCTCCATATATGCCATGCATATTACATTGCAGTTACGTCATATCAAGGTAACTTATTGAGAACCAGACCTCTTTAGGTTTCAATTGTTCTCATATTTAAGTCCATTCCATGAGGTTATAAAACTGTTCTCCAATCTCAAACTTGTATAGCAGAGTGTAAATTTCAGAATCATCCAATCAAATCACTGGATCTAGAGTTTGAGATCTAAGAAAAGCTCATATTTGAAATGGAGTAACTTTTACAATCGGCTATAAAAGACAAAACGAGGTTACTACTAAAATTGCGAATGCTTTAGTTTCTCAATAGACCATGCGTCCTATGAATCCACGTCATTTTGCTTTAGGGCCTGTTGGCTGAATACCAACTTTGACTTTCAAAATACAACATAATATACAGAAGTCGGGATAGCGCAGTAGTAGCGCGTTCGCTTCAGGAGCGAACGACCCGGAGTTCGAGTACCACTGGAGCCGTTGCGATACGATTGTGCCCTTAGGCAAAGCATTTAAATTCCATATTTCCTCTTCTCTCTCCCTCGTGGCAATATATTCCATCAGAAATGAGGCATCGAGAGTGATTAATATAAGTTGTAAGAACTAGTTTCGCAATGGAGCTAAAATAAATTTGTATAGACTAACATAATAATTATATGGCATCCCAATTGCGATATTCCAGTTATAAAATATGATTTTAAAATTGGCCCAAAATAACGGGAAGTCAGTGATGAACATTATTAAAATTTCGTCCCAGCAATGTATCTGGGCACGTAGATCATTACTAACATGACATATTGTGTACACTCAGCTCCTCCCAAGACCGAGGCAAACGCTAGATCGTTGATACTTCCGGCTGCGCATTCTGTATCGGATAAGCAGACACAAATTGCAGTACAACTGTCACTAACTGGAATTCTTTGCAACGTAACTAGTGGACTATTGACACTTCGAGCAGTTATTGTAGCTGAGGCTAATGAGGCGATGAGTGGTAAGTAAACAGCATGCCGTACAACAGTCATTGAATGGAATGTTTTGCAACGTAGATAGTGGACTATTGACAGTTATTGTAGCTGAGGCAAATGATGCGATGAGTGGTAAGTAAACAGCATGCCATACAACTAACTGGACTGCTTTGTAACGTAGATAGTGGATCGTTGACACTTCTGACATGATTTGATGAAACATATGCTATTTCCTCTTCAATATACATAATAAAGGCAACAGGTTTGGGCCACAAGTGCAAACGACATACGATATCCGCCCTCACCAAAAAGGGCATGATAGCAGCCGAGGATAAAGATGGGTGATAAGTAATTATATAGGCATACGCCAGGATTAGAACCCACACGACTACTGCGATATCGCATAGCAATAACAAATTTGATTACTAATTAATTCATTCATTTTAGTACAAATATACCAATACAAATACATAGCATTGATATAGCGCAAACATTAATAATTATTCCATTGCGCTTGACATTTACACATGACAATAATATATGGAAATATAAATAAATATTTATACATATATAGATATACCTAGGATTCTAGTACACCCATATACACGGAGAGCACACATGCACAACTAGGATTCTAGTGCATCCATATACACGGAGAGCACACATGAACAGACACAATATTACATGTTTTACATGGACACACATAGACATACACACATAGATCAGGTAATACAAATATACAAACAGAGTCAGAAACACTGGCACAACCATGTTTTACATGGACACACATAGATCAAGCACACATGAACATACACAATATTACATGTTTTACATGGACACACATAGACATACACACATAGATCAAGTAATACAAATATACAAACAGAGTCAGAAACACTGACACAACCATGCAACTATTAATGAGTGATACCAGTCGTCATATATCTGGATGAAACGAAAGGAAAGGGAAGGAGATGAATATACAACACAAAGCTGTGTGTGTTTTACGTTTATTTATCGTCGCTACCGGTTGCCCATATGAGCGACTCCTCCTGATGAGATTAGTCATTTTAGAGGAGGATTTGGAGGATAGTGCAATGATACAGACAGAGACCCATTCCAGAGTCTCATCTGGTTCTCTTACGTGTACAGTGTAAAGCACCGACACGAGACCTCGGTTTAACGTCCCAACTGAAAGACTGTTAATTTCATTAGGGTTAGACGGGGGATCGAATCTGCGATCCCTGGATTACCAGTCCAGCGTGTTATCACGGGACTACAGATCCGTCTGTAACAACAGCTTGTACACTGTATTAGCTTTTATAGCCAAAACACCTGTTTTCCAGACGAGAAAGATAATTACAGTTGCCAAAATCAACTAAAAAAGAAGATAAATTAACAACCACAGCACAAAGTGATCACCAATGCTACTAATGACACGCTTAACATGATAGCAAATAATAAAAAATATTATGACTGTAAGCACGGGGTAAATGTTAAGTCAACGACCTTAACCACTCGGCCACGGAGGCCACGCTATGATTTTAGACTATGAAACGTCACACACTATACTAAAGAAAAGTGTACGCCCCTGATTGGTTCATTGGAATCATACAAAACAATGTATCATGTTGTACAATAACATTGTGATCTTTATTGCTTTCTATGTATATGTAGATACGCAGTTTTATGGGACTAAGGATGATTTTAATCGAAAGATGAGGCATACATATAAAACCTGGTTTGCTGTAAATAATCTAAATTCCATACGACCGTACATAGCGACACCTAGTGACTGGAAACCAAACTGTGCTTCTACCAGTGGTAAGTTCAGTCACATTTTATTACAGTACAGGTTACAATTAATTAATGCAATACTATCTTAACAGTCAACCTTTTCTACAAAGACCACATTTTTTATCTACTATATCAAGCCATTATCGATGATATTTAATCCCCGATACGAGACAAATAACATGTTGACAATTTCCGTAGTCATTAGAGACATGTTTGACTGTACATAATTCAGAATAGTTTAGTATACTATGGCCCAACGATAACGTGTTATTTACAAGCATTACTATAAATAGGTTTGGAATAAGCCAAATCAATACGTAGAGTGTAATAAATAATCCTGTGTGCCAAGTAATGCATACATAAATGATAATAAACTTCTTTTTACCCGTTATAATAATATTAGCCCGAGCTATCTTTTTCGCAGGACTCACGTTATCGTTGGGGTATAGTAGTTGTAACAATGACAACGGGTTATTATTATTATTATTATTATTATTATTATTATAACTACAATGTCAGAATCAGCCTGGTCTTATGAGTAGAATAATGCATACACAATGGGGATCGGAAAACGAGTTATTATTAAAATTACAACTCCAGATTTTGCCTACTTCTATGAGTAGCGTTCGTTTCAGGTGCGAAAGGTCCGGAGTTCGAGCCCCGCTGGAGCCGCTAGGATTGTGCCCTTAGGCAAGGCATTTAAATTCAGGAATGTGGTCTCGAGAGTGATTAATATAAGTTGAAAGAACTTGTTTCGCAATCGAGCTAAAATAAATGTGTATAAACTATTAAAATTACTACTCCCGAATCGGCCTTCTCTTGTGTGTAACTTATTGCATATAGAAGGACAACATTGCAACGCCAGCATATTACTGATATGTATTATTACAATATGTAGATGTACATGTATCCAAAATCAATTTATTAATATCACACTAATAGGAAATCGGAAACGAAGAGCGACGACTGATGAATCGATGACCTATATAATAGGAGAGCAGGGTGATTGTGAAGGTGTCTCGAGTCAAGGATATTGCAATGGTGAACTTCAACCAGGCCGGACATACAGGTAACATATGGTTTCTATAGTGACAGCTCGGGGTCTTACCAATGTTGTTCATTGGTACTATTGGATTTTCGACAAAGGTATCAACTCAACTGTCTTAGAACTAGACAATATACAACATATTCTATGAAAGATTCTAAGTTAGATGAAAACATGATATTTTTGAAAAGATCGTTGTTTGAGAACCTAATATCCTATCTATTGATAAAAAATGATTTAGAGAGGAAACATTACCGAATATCCATGACCTTCTGATGTTATGTTATATTTCGGGTTTTACGCCTGCATCAGCATCATTTTGGGCTATATCTCCGGCGGGCAGTTTACCTAACAACACCTTTCCTGGGCAGGCTCCAGCGGTTAACCAGTACTTGGGTGCACAAACCTCCGTAAGAAACTGCCAACTTGTTCATATAAATGAGACACGGCCTGAGCGGGGCTCGAACCCGTGAACATCAGTAATGATAGGTTACATTGGTATACAAGTCAGCGACCTTAACCACTCGACCACGGAGGCGGACGAATGACCTTCTGAATGTTATCATACTAACGATGAACATATATATGCACGCAGCGTTATGACATCACGAAAAGCTTATTAGGCACTGCTAATAAAGCAAAGTTTTCTAGGCAGGCCGACTTTGACCATTATTACACACGATGATCGGATAAGTATATACATGTATGTAACAATTACAATCAAATCACAAATACACACTTAGCAAATTGGTTGGGCCACAAGTTCTAACAACATTAGTGATTGACCCTCCCCGTAAAAGAGATTTGAACACTGCATATAATGATAAACATACGTAGAAGTTGTGATAGCTAAGTGGTTGCGAGTTCGCTTCAGGTGTGAGATCACAAGAGAACGCGCCCAGCTGTAGCGGTTACGATTGTGTCCTTAGGCAAGGAGTTTAAATTCCACTTTTCCTCTTCGCTCTCCCTCATGAAGATATTAATTTATAAGACAGTAACCTATACAATACAATAATATCAAATAAAACGATTACAGAAAGCCAACTGACGATATTCCATACTATTCCAGTTCAATTCAGTAGGTGGTGTAGCGAAATATAGATTAACATCAGTTGGTAGTGTCATCACATAGCTTAAAATTTGTGGTTGCTAATTAATGATTTAGCAACTATTCGTATCCCGTTTCCCTTCAGGCTGTAAAACAACAAATAAATTGCCTATTAAATACATAGTAAAAAGTAACAACATACTCAAGTTCAATTATATTTCCAATCTAATCATTTATTTCTGATATCACATCCACTGTGAAGAGGTATTCACATCAAACTGAAAAACAGCAAAAATATCACAAATGTAATGTTCAGCATTGCCAGTGCTCAACAATCTTCAAGTACAGTAAATGTGTTACCAACGATGGATTTCTTTACTGCAAAACGAGTGCAATATTAATTTTGTAAGGAATACAATTGTACGATAGTAACTTCTTTAGAAATTGTGGCATCCGTTTGAACAGTACTATTTAAGTTTTACAGTAAAGAAATCAAACCTATTTTAACATGGTTATGTACTTGAACTATATCGACTTTTTATTGTTATAGGTTGGTCTTGTTTTCTCCATCTTTGGTTCAGTGTAATTTTCATCCTATTTTGTATAATCTTTTCTGGAAAGAAACTCATTTAGTTTAATCAAACGTTAGCTAGACTTGCTTGTGCGGGCCTTTATCTAATGTTGTCAAAACGTGTGGCCCAAACCATTTGCATTTTCATATTCTGTATTATATTGTTCTGTGCATAACATTAACTATTGATTTGCAATAAAACATGATTAAATTAAACTAGTTGAGCATTGCTTAAATATATATATACTCTTATTTCGACTAGGATAATTATTCCCTTTTCCCGTTCACTTTTAGCATGACGTTAGAACGTGCTGGCGTAGATAACGGGACATTCACAGATCAGCCTTTCCGATGTCATATGATTAATTCTAAGGACCACAATGGAAATAAGAGAGCTTTGTTGCTCTCTTTTTGTGTTATCCTTTGTATTGATTATATGTCATCTACTCTGCACGTTAATGCTCATATGTACTATGTTGACATTGATTTTGTATTTATTTTCTGACATATATTCTATTTTGCCAGAATAAAACTACCTACCTACCTACCTACCTACCTACCTACCTACCTACCTACCTACCTACCTACCTACCTACCTACCTACCTACCTACCTACCTACCTACCTACTACCTACCTACCTACCTACCTACCTACCTACCTACCTACTACCTACCTACTACCTACCTACCTACTACTACTACCTACTACCTCCTACCTACCTACCTACCTACCTACCTACCTACCTACTACCTACTACCACTACCTACCTACCTACTCCTACCTACTACCTACCTACCTACCTACCTACCTACTACTACCTACCTACCTACCTACCTACCTACCTACCTACCTACTACTACCTACCTACCTACCTACCTACCTACATACTACCTACCTACCTACCTACCTACCTACTACTCTACATACTACCTACCTACTACCTACCTACCTACTACCCATCATACCACCGTTACCTACCTACTACCTACCTACCTACTACCTACCTAACTACCTACCTACCTACTACCCATCATACCACCGTTACCTACTACCTACCTACCTACTACCCATCATACCACCGTTACCTACCTACTACCTACCTACCTACCTACCTACCTACTACCTACCTACCTACCTAACTACCTACTACCTACCTACCTAACTACCTACCTACTACCCATCTACCACCGTTACCTACTACCTACCTACCTACCTACCTACCACCTACCTACCTACCTACCTACCTACTAC
>CM026387.1:11308843-11346918 GCA_014843695.1 Archivesica marissinica | reverse complement strand
AATAAATATATTATTATTATTATTATACCATATTTATATAGCGCATTTATCATATAAAAATTATACGTTCAAAAGCGCTTTACATGTTCATGTAACAATTAACACATATAGAATAAAAAGTACAAAAATAGAAGTCAAGTGGTAAAAGTACAGATAAACCTTATACTTAAAATAATGATTGCAATTTACAGATAAAGTTTAAGAACAAATACAAAAGGACATAATAATAAAACAAAAAGTATTTCAACATTACAATATGAAGTAAAATAAATCTATTTTACATAGATAAACAAAAGTCATTTTAGCAGTGATAAAAAACATGTATATCCGAAATTAAATAAGTGTAGTTACAAATCCAAAATAATTAATAATATGTTATATACACACAGTCACTTTATGCACGTCCAGAGTATTGTCGAACATTAATCTCCATGTGCTTGCACAAAAAAGTGAGGTTTCAATGATCTTTTGAATAAACACAATGTCTCAGAGTCTCTTATTCCTGGTGGTAACGCATTCCATAATTTCGGCGCAGCTGTTCCGAAACTCCTGTCTCCGTATGTTACTGTTCGATTTGTTGGTGTCACGAGTCGAAGTGAGCTATTCTTTGATCTTAAGTTTCGTGTTGGTTGATATACACTCATGAGGTTAGTGATATACTCCGGTGCCTGATGATGTAGTGCTTTGTAGGTCAGAGTAAGGATCTTGTACTGGACCCTGTATTGTATTGGCAGCCAATGGAGCTCCTTCAGGATTGGAGACACGTGATCGTATCGGGACGTTTTTGTAATTAGGCGCGCTGCTGTATTCTGGACGTTCTGTAATTTGTTCAGAATTGTATTTGGTACCCCAGTCAGCAGCATATTACAATAGTCTAACCGTGATGTAACTAATGAGTTGACTAGAGTTTTTGTTGCATCAGCTGTTAGGAATTTTCTAATATGACCGATTTGCCGTATTTGGCCATAGCAGGACCTGCAGACAGAGTTGACATGCTGCTCCATGTTCAGCCTTGAGTCGAGCATTGCCCCAAGGTTTCTAACACATGAAGATGGTTCAACTGTGGAGTTTCCAACAGTTACTGACATGTTTTCAATCATTTTGGCATTTTGGTTTGAAGCGAAAACGATAACTTCTGTTTTGTCAGAGTTCAATTTTAGCATATTGTTATGCATCCAAGATACAATTTCCTGAAGACAGCTTTCAATGCGGTGTATTGTTTCTGTTTGACATAGATTGTCTGTTGGTTTGAAAGATAGGTATAGCTGTGAATCGTCAGCATAGAAATGATGGTGAAGTCCATGCCTTTTGCAAATAGAACCAACAGGTTTTGTATACATTGTATAAAATTTTGGACCCAACACTGATCCTTGGGGCACACTGAAATGCATGTTAACTGGTTTTGAACGTTTGTCATCAATGCACACAGTTTGACTACGATCGGTCAAATATGATCGTATCCATGAGAGAGGTTGGTCAGTAATACCAAAATGGTGTTCCAGGCGGTGTAGCAGCGTGTCGTGATCAATTGTATCGAATGCAGCTGACAGATCGAGTAGAACTAATATTGTAACATTGTTCTGGTCCAGTGATTGAAGGATGTCATGTTGAACTTTCAGTAATGCGGTTTCTGTTGAATGTAATTTTCTGTATGCTGATTGATACTCTTCATGGAGATTGTTTTGTGTCAAATGTTCTTCAATGCGAGAGCTGACTACTTTTTCTAGAATCTTTGAGATATAAGGTAGATTTGATACAGGTCTGTAGTTTTTAAGTGTGTTTTCATCAAGACTTGGTTTTTTCAAAAGTGGTCGTACATGAGAGCTTTTGAAAGACTTTGGTACATTGGAAGTTTCCATAGATATATTTACAATCTTTGTCAATATAGGTAAAAGATCTGTCAAGCACAATTTCAGGAGCCAAGTCGGGATTGGATCAAGCTCGCAGGATTTATTTGGTGAACGAACTATTAGTTTTTTTACTTCCTCCTCTGATGCGGGACTGAGTTCTAGCAAACGGCTAATATCAGCTTGATGTTCAGTTTCTGTGTCTACAACACTTGCATTGGAATGATTGTTTGATGTTATTTCATTTCGAATGCCTTCTACCTTATTGATAAAGAAGTCACTGAAATCCTGTGCCAGTTCCTCAGATGTTTTGCCAGATGGTAGTGAAACTGCACTAGGACCTTCCAATAGGTGTTTAGTGACCTTAAATAGACTCTTTTGATCACGTCCGCAAGACGCAACTATATACCTTTCGCGGTACAACTAAATGAAACATCTGTCCACGTCCCATTTGCTTGACATGTTAACACATTATTTCGTGATAGATCATATCCGGCATTGCATGTATATGTGGCTGTGCTTACGTATGAACTTCCATTTGTATTTGCAATCTCACTGTTTGCAACCATGGATAGATCCCCTCACTCTGAAACATACTTGATGCTATTTGGAAACGTTATTTTTCATATATATTGCTACAGCAATGGATAATATAAAGACATATTCAGCTATATGGAGGAATGGGAGCTGCATAGAAATGGAAATCCTTGTTTACACATTCATTGCCACTCGGGAAGAAACCAATACTAGTATTATAATATTACACGTGAATAACAACAAAAACAGGAGTATCAGTAGCATCTTCATTGTGCACTGTTGTACCACACGACACGTGATATATCACTATTGCCTCTCCCAACTACCAGTTGAACTTAATAAATGACGTTCATATAAAAGTATGTGTCTTTAAATGTACAAATTGTACATCATGATAGCATGAAGAAACGTAATTATAAATGATGTTTTCAACATGTGTTGTCTAATTTTATTCTGCGGTTCACTTTTACAATTCGGTTATTTCTTAAAACTATGAACTGTAATTCAAAATGAATTGATTACCACTTATCTGAATAATAATAACACCGCGATACTTTTAACTTCCAAATGAAATAATTAGAAAGCACTTCGTCTGTTAAATATTCCTTTCGTTTATAATGATACAATGTTACAGAATTTTACATTTTATTGATTTAGAGTATTTTGCTACACAATAAGATGGACCACTTATATTAAAAAGTACTCTTGTTACTTCCATGTCTAAGTTAATCGCTATAGCATAGGACCTTCTCCCTTTGAAGTGTTTTGTAATCATGTGGCACAACTATATACTCATACAAATACAGTGTCCTAGGGAGTAAAGTGACAAAATCTCATAATATTGAGACTTAGTCATATGGATGTAAATTATAATGAAAGCCATAATGTGCTGTAATAAATATATACCTTTCGCGGTACAACTAAATGAAACATCTGTCCACGTCCCATTTGCTTGACATGTTAACACATTATTTCCTGATAGATCATATCCGGCATTGCATGTATATGTGGCTGTGCTTAGGTATGAACTTCCATTTGTATTTACAATCTCACTGTTTGCAACCGTGGATAGATCCCCACACTCTGAAACATACTTGATGCTATTTGAAAACGTTCTTTTACATATATATATATATATTGCTACAGCAGTGGATAATATAATGTCATATTCAGCTATATGGAGGAATGGGAGCTGCATAGACACACCACTTGAGCGATCGAAGCACACACAAACAACCTGACTACACACGAAGTAAGCGAACGAAGCACAAACAACCTGACGACACACGAAGTAAGCGATCGAAGCTCAAATAACCTGACGACACACGAATTAAGCGATCGAATCTCAAATAACCTGACGACACACGAAGTGAGGGAATGAAGTACAAACAACCTGACGACACACCAAGTGAGGGAATGAAGCACAAACAACCTGACGACACACCAAGTAAGCGATCGAAGCTCAAATAACCTGACGACACACGAAGTGAGGGAACGAAGCACAAACAACCTGACGACACACAAAGTAAGCGATCGAATCTCAAATAACCTGACGACACACGAAGTGAGGGAACGAAGCACAAACAACCAGACGACACACCAAGTAAGCGATCGAAGCTCAAATAACCTGACGACACACGTAGTAAGCGAACCAAGCACAAACAACCTTACGACACACCAAGCGAGGGAACGAAGCTCAAACAACCTGACGACACACCAAGTGAGGGAACGAAGTACAAACAACCTGACGACACACCAAGTGATGGAACGAAGCACAAACAACCTGTCGACACACCAAGTGAGGGAATGAAGCACAAACACCCGGGTAGAACCACCGACTGGATACCTCCCAGTGGGATTCCAACCTACAGTGGTGAGAGACACGTGATTTGTACCTTAAACAGTTACGCCACGGAGGTCCCCAACATATTGAAATCAAATACTAACCTTGCTAAGGGTACACTGCAGACATTTACAAGGCGGTGCGTCCTCGATGAATGTCATAATATGACAAAACCGGAAACTACCGAAGTAGAAAATGTTCGGAATTGATCCTAATTTCTAAATTTAGGACAAGGCATGGCTATTCTTTTTGTGTGTTTTACATTTATTTAACGTTGCTACCGGTTGCCCATATGAGCGACGCCTCATGAAGAGATTAGTCATTTTAGATTTTTGGAGGATTGTGCAATGATACAGAATCTCATCTGGTTCTTTTACGTGCACGGTGAAGAGCACCGATACGAGACCTCTGTTTAAAGTCCCACCTGTGATCCCTGGATACCAGTCCAGCGTGTTACCACTGGACTACAGATCCGTCTGTATGACTCTTCAATTTGGAAGAACATTATTATACCGGTAGTATGCTACTTTCAGGTCTAAGTAGGATTCTTTTTCAGTATGTATAGGATATAAGCCGAAAACAATCCAATATGTAAAATATTGGACTGTGTGAGGCGCGTAGAGCCTAAGAAGAGAGTACCAATATTTTGCATATTGGATCGGTTTGAAGCTTATATCTTACTTAAAACACACAACTTATAACTTACTTATAACACGATCCTATTAATTAAAATTGTTAATTATGTACCGGTAGGCCTATGATTTAACATAATTCTCTTGCCTTTTGACAGCTGTCCAATATTAATAATAATGGAC
Source organism: Archivesica marissinica (assembly GCA_014843695.1). Classification (NCBI taxonomy): domain Eukaryota; kingdom Metazoa; phylum Mollusca; class Bivalvia; order Venerida; family Vesicomyidae; genus Archivesica; species Archivesica marissinica. The sequence continues at coordinate 11,341,876 of CM026387.1, read as the reverse complement.
TGCAAGTACAAATGTATGACCTCACGATGGTGTTTTAAACAAAACATAATGTTCATGACGGCGCGACAGCATGTGTCACTAGTAAATCTCTATTGACGAGTCCTTCAATTATCTACGAGCAGTTCACATTAGCGTAAACCAACTTCTAAAAACACAGATATACATTAGGTAACAGTGAAGATTACATATCTTATTACAAGTTTACGTCGATGTGCAAGAGCTACATATTCCTTCATTGCACAATGGGACTTTCACCATCCGTCTTCGTGATCATGAAAATAGAGAACCTCATACAGACGTATAGACCATATATAAATGTAACTGAAACTGGATATAGTATGTAAATGCTATTGTTGCTATGTAATGTATAACGTAGTAATGCGTCCGGTGCAGGTTATTGTGTGCGGTTAGAGTGTGTGTGTGGGGGGGTTGGGGGTTGTCATGACATTAAATTTGGTATTCAAAGTTCTTTTCTGAGAATTAATTTTTTTTTAAATAATATTTTATTGCATTTTTTCATACAATACATTACATATATACATACAATACTAAGAACAAATCAGAGATTAATATGTAATTATATGATTGCAGTATACGATACATTTGTTTTGTCAAGGGAAAAAAGCAAATGGGTTGGGTTACAAGTTATAACAACATTATTTACAGCCCTCCCCGTCACTTCGAACTAATATAAATAAACAATGTTGGATGAACAATTTATGTAATGTATGATCTGATGTAGAAAAAGAACACATAAAATTAAGTTTCGTGGTTAATATTTGTTAATTATTATATCATATGCGGAAAAAAAATGACACAAAGATAAGGAAAAACGTACAGTTAGTTTATGACTTGAATATGAGCTTAAGAATTAAATCTAAGAGATAGTGCATGCACCCCAACCACAATGATTAGCTCTCCCCACTCCATGCTTACCAGACATAAGAAGGACAAATAATTAATATTATGCGAATCGTCGAGTCGCTTTAATAAATATTTGAACCTCTATAAACAATTTATTATTTTCTGAGATAGACAAGTGTTCAATTCCAACTGAGTATTTATTAAAATGTTTACTAGATCTATATATGTAGCCTCTCGGTTTTCCTGTCCTTTAATCTTGGACAAGTACCCTTCCGACTAGCTCTTTGTGTAATAATATATCATGAGGGAGTGGGTTAGCTACATAATAATGCTTTGGACTAAGTGACGGGTCAACACATCTGTCGGCTATAGTTCCAATAATTCATTTATTACAATCAATGAGCCTGTTGGTTTCCTCAACTTAAACTCAAGTTGTAGTTGGAATTTTTAAGCACTCTGGTAAAAATATAAAAACTGTCCAACACAAATAAAACACATGTGGTCACTCTCAGTGACTGGAATATGGTGGCACTGAACAGCTGATCGGTCACGTGACCTTCCATGTGCGACATGGGATATATTCTAAATATAGCCCTGAAATTCTGTACATTTCAGTCAAAGGGACATAACTGATAACTCTGTTTAATTAAAAGATTTCACACTGTTACATATACATGTATTTTCATATACTGACATCATAAACAAAATCTCTGCACTTTTATATTGAGCGTTACTTTTTCGCTACCCATTTTAGAATTATGGAGTTTACTATAATGAGTGAAGAAAATAATCCTTCAGACATTGCACTAATATACCCAATATTACATACATTTTTATATCAAATAGGCCTGTATTTTATCTAAAATGATATAAAGATTACCCTTATGGCAAGTACACAGTTTGTTGTTGGTGTCAGTATATAAATAGACAACCAACACATCAAGCTTCGCACAGACGGATCTGTAGTCCAGTGGTAACACGCTGGACTGGTAATCCAGGGATCGCAGGTTCGATCCCCCGTCTGACCCAATACAATTAACAGTCTTTCAGATGGGACGTTAAACCGAGGTCTCGTGTCGGTGCTTTACACCATGCACGTAAAAGAACCAGAGGAGACTCTGGAATGGGTCTCTGTCTGTATCATTGCACTTTCCTCCAAAAATCTAGAATGACGAATCTCTTCAGAAGGCGTCGTTCATATGGACAACATGTAGCGATCAATAAATAACTGTAAAACACACAGATATGCTAAGGCGCTGTTGTTTATAAATCGGTCCGACACGAGACCTCGGTTTAAAGTAACACCTGAAAGACTATTAATCATATCACCATATGCAGTACATTCTGTACGTAAACACATAAAGTGGCTTTAAGTAGACAATAACACTGCTTATGTATCGCAACAACGATACAAATAAAGCAATATATACTTACATATGCTAATAAAACGATCGCCAACATCACTTGTTGAGGTTGTCTTAACATGGCAGTTCACTTCCTAGTTGAATAAAAAATAAACCAACTTGAATGTGAATTTACAACTATTGTGTATGACATAGACGATTCCATTACAGCTAATTAGACCGCCGCCATTTTGTTGTCACGTGACTGTCCGCCATTACGGGAGTGAAAATTTCTTCTAATCTACTAAATTGATAATATCACCAACGCAATTGACAAAGTGAAAATCGATCCATCAAAATGACACCTGAGAAGCAAATTCGTAAGTAGTTTTATTGAAACAGTGTTTATGAATGTGCCTGTGAATAGATGGTAGATAGTATAGTTTTCACTGGCCTGTAAATACTTTTTACAAACGCGTAAACAAATGAATGCAAATGGCGGATGCTGTGTAAACTTTAGTAAAGCAGTTTAATCTAAGACTAAGGTTAGTGTTGCCTTGTGCTTAAAACCTACACTGTATTTACTGTTTAGAAACATTTAATTTACAGAAATCTATATCAACAATGTCATTGCTGTTTTATTATCACGGCAATACAAGCACGATATTGAATGTGAAACGGACTGGTGACATGTACACTTCTATAATCGGTATAACATCTGATCATAAATTCATGTTGAAATGCTGGACATTTTCATGTAATTTTACTAGTGTGGCGTCCGTGGTCCAGCTGCATATTTGGAATTAAAAGGTCCCGGGTTCAATACTCGGTCAGGCCACGTATGTAGTGTCATTGAACCTCATACACATTACTTAGTACTGGTTAATCACTTAGGTCGGCTAAGCCTGCACAGGAATGTATACCACTGTAACATATCATCACTGATGGTCACGGGTTCGAGCCCTGCTCAGGCCGTGTTTCATTTATATGAAAAAGTTGGCAGTTTCTTACGGAGGTTGGTGCACTCAAGTACTGGTTAACCGCTGGAGTCTGCCCAGTAAAGGTGTTATTAGGTAAACTGCCCGCCGCCGATATAGCCCAAAATGGTGCTGATGCAGGCGTAAAACCCGAAATATATCATAATTCCATTCCTTTATATTGTGCTATTATTACTTTCATTATAATTGTACATGTAGAATCTAGCTGATTTATTGTTTTTCAATTTGCAGAACTTCCACCCGATGACCTAAAGTGGGAGAAAAACAACAGCAAGTCATGGCCCAAGTTGACATACGAGGATCTTGTCGACTATCTGATACATGCCAAAGCTTACGACGGAAAGACAATGAAATCATTTAGGTCATTGTATGGGTACAATTATGTGCAAAATGGTTGGATGGGTGATGTGTGGTCCCTTGAATATAACAATGTGACATATATAAAGTCTAAAATTTCGCCAAGTCAGCCAGGTGTCGGACGTAAAGACTATAATACATGGATTGCAGTTTCTGCGGAGTGTTCGGTTGAAACAGGACATTGTACTTGTCCAGCTGGCAATGCTCGCTCATGCAGCCATATCTCGGCCATTATTTATGCTATCACACTGGCCTGGGCAAATGGTGTCGGTGGAGAAACATGTACTGATAAACAACGTGTTTGGGGAAAAGGTGCAGCACAAGTAATGTCCCATGACATGATATCGGACATGGTGTTTGACAGACCAAGCCCATTTGAACTGAAATCACACACCGACAAGTCAAATGAAAAGATTATTACAGATATTCCCACTCCCACCCAACAGTTTCTGGATCACAGTGAATTGCAGGACTTTGCAAGAACTTCATCAGTTAAAAACATTTGGGAGTGCAAAGGAACCATGCTACACAAAATACTATATGCACCAGAAGTAAGTCGAGACACGGTGGATGAAATTCCTCACCAGGAACACAATATAGACAAGTCATTTCCTGTACAACTGCCCTTGTCATGTTCTAAATGTCAAACCTTTTATGAGAAACATGTAGTTATTCCAGATAAAGTGAGTCACCTGGAACAAACAACCAGAAATCAGAACTCGACTTTGTGGACGGACAGTAGGCGATTAAGAATCACGAGCAGCAGAGTAAGCTCTTTGCCAAAGACACAAAGAGCTGATCCAAATAAATTTGTTACAAATCAAATCTATCCGAGATTCAAGGGATGCTCTGCAACGCGTCATGGGCAACAGTTTGAGCCAGTTGCACGAGCTTGGTTCGAAAGTGTGTCTGGCCAGACTGTTCACAAATCTGGGATTGTGATAAGTGATGATGAACCCTACATCGCAGCCAGCCCAGACGGTGTCATAGACAAAAGCACTATAGTAGAAATAAAATGCCCAACACGCCCTCTTGAGGGTTTGGTGTCATCTGGAAAATATGATGTTATAGTTGAAAATGGCGAGCCGAAATTGAAGGGAAGAAATGGATACTATTGTCAAGTACAAATTGCAATGTTTTGCACAAAGTCAGTGTTATGCAAATTTATTGTGTGGACAACGGAAAAACAGTGTATTATAAATGTTAAGTACAGCGACGACTACATTAAAGGCATTCTTCCCCGTATCAGAGACTTTTACTTTAAGCATCTCCTTGTGAGACTGACCGATGAATTTCGGGCTGGTAGACTCAAGTTTTCTTCAGATTACAGAGCATTGTGCCATTGATACTTAAAGCAGCATAAATCAAAAACGTAAATTTACTGATGTGACATATTTGTTCGAAGAAGAACGTGTAGTAAGAATACTTATGTGAAAAATAATATTTTCAGCATGGTGCGATATTATGCCACTTTAAGTAAATGTCCATGTCTGGTTCTACATTATGGAATTTTCAAGGGGACTGCACATACATTGTATTATAGCACATACATTGTACTATAGCACATACATTGTACTATAGCACATACATTGTACTATAGCACATACATTGTATTATAGCACATACATTGTATATAAAACAGCTATTATAGCATATTGCAGTTTTAATACAAACTCCTTGTATGCAAACAGTTTTAAATTTTAAACTACATGAATTTGTGATTGTTTAATTATTAATAAATGTTTCATCATACATGTACTTGTAATCTGATAATAAGTATAGTAGTGATAAATTTGTAAACTCAGTATTTAGTTCATTGTAATTTATTCGCTTGAAAATGTACTGCTTATAGAATCACACTGTAGTCATCCTTAAACGCAGCAGTACTAAGCAATATGAATACTTGTTGAGTGAAGTATACAGCTGCAGGTATGGAGTCGGCTCATTCCATAATATCATCTTTGATTAATAAGTCTCTCATATTACACAAAGCTGCAACTACACGAACAGTTTTATTTGCATTTCGCAATGATTTAATACTGTATTTGGTATTTAAAATTCTATAGGACTTCATTCTCATGATTGCCCTCTCAACATGAATTATTTCTGCTGCTATTCTTCTGGAGTCGATGGTTTCCTGTTCAGACAGTTGAGATCGACCCTTCATAAATGCAGGAATGTTCAATTTTACCCGTCGGCTACACATATCTTCTCCGATTGTGAAACCTCGGTCTGCCATGACTTCATCTCCTGGTAGCAAATAATCTAGAAATCCGCAATGTTTGGTAATAAAATTATCACTAGCCCTGCCTCCATACAGTCCAGAGATGTACATGATATAACCACTTGGAGCAATTAAAAACTTGGCTGTGTTGTTACTTTTATAAGTACTCCAAGTCTGAGCCCTTGCTTTCAATGAGAAAGGTCTCTGGATGAAAATTTCTGAGCAATCAATTATACAAGTTGTCCTGGGAAAAGATATACGAAATGACTGTGGTAATGTTCTTCTAATTGTATCTCTGGGCAACCAAACAACACAATGTGAAAGATGCTGGGACATAATGTCGATCCATGAATGAAACATGTTGCTGATTAGTTGGTGGGACACACCAAAACGTCTGCCAATATCGTCGAATGTGAGTGCAAGCCTTAATCTCAATAGCACTGACAGGATTTGATTGGAAACACTCATTCTATATTGCAAACCTTTTCCATAAGTCGACATAGTCGATATCAATGTCAAAAACACTGAAAGGCTCAATCCTGTATAAAAACGTGCATCTGAATCGGTCTTAATGTTCTCCACACCAAATTCTGCAGATGTATGCTGAGTAGATACAGTCTTTGTTTTATGGTTATACCAGTAGTTGTGGTCTAGAGCAACTAAGTCAATTGTTTGGGTACTGCTGTCTACTAGTATTGGCTTATTACTGGTAACATATTTACAGTAATCCGGATATTTCTGGCAACAGACGGTTACACATTGTTCACATTCCACTGTAGTTTCATCACTATAATCAATGCGGGTAGCTGTCAATTTTTCATCAGTTGAAATCACTACAGGGTCTTCTGCTTTCACTGGGGTCAATAAAGGATCAGCAAGTGATCCAGATAGTCTAGGGCTGGCAGTGTAATTCGATTCTAGATGGAGTCGTTTCAAGGGTCTGCGTCCAGGTGTTTTTGGTGTCACTGGTTGATATCCCATTTCTAATACTGGGATTGGGTTTTGTACTGTCGGACGGCCATCTATGAAGTGCTTGGAACAAACCTGAATATAGAAAATAACACCATAAAACAGATTGATACATTGTAATTCAGTACAGCAAATGCTTGAAAGTGGATATAAACTGGATTTAATTTACAATATTTAGAGTCGTTAGAGATATCAGTGGCTTATTCGGACCATAGCAGTGAATGATATATCGAAAACAAATCAGCCAGGGTCTGATTTGATGAGTAATGATAAAAAAATTGCTGTCGTGACGACTTAAACAGGCTTTTTAAACAATTTGTGTACACTATTTACTAGATATAATAAATAATTTAATAATCATGTACAGCTAGTTCAACTCACCACTGACTTTGGAGGTGGAACAAAACCCTTCCTGTTGATAGATTTCAACCATTGTAGACGACCTTCCCCCGATGTCGGTATACAGTGGAATTTGAATGGTTCGAGACATGCACAATCCTCGCCGTTTAAATCATTGTGAATCGGGCATGGTGAATGTTCCCAGTCATAAAGTCTTTTCTGATTATTATTGCAATTAACCACAGCACACTGTCGGCCACCACCGCGTTTATACGGCATTTTATACGATATTTTACTGTTTAAATGGATTATCACTATTTCATTTAAGTTTTCACTTCCGTAATGGCGGACATGGAGATTGAAGAGTATTTATCAGGGGAGATCATTCATACAGTACTAAAAAATAGAATCGTCTATTAGATAAGAGATTATACGCTGTTCCACGTATCCAGTAATCGTGTGTTCGATGTCTCGCTCCACTGTACTAACGTGACTTATAAAGGTCAATGGGATGATATTTTAATCTTTAGTTTCCTGTCGGTGCGTTTACATCTATTAGCCAGACGAGTCTTTGGAACGCGATTCTATCTGTATTGTGCACCATTACAAATTAACATAACATTACACAATGCAACCGGGAGCGACGTAAAATAAAGAATATGGAAACAAACACAGTCAATCCGGTGTTTGTAGTCACATCTATTAAACAGCCACTCTGTATTAAGCAGCCAGTTTACATATTCCCAAAATGCTGCTTTATTATACATTTGACCTCTAGTTAACAACAACCTGTACCTAGCAGCCACTCTCTGTACTTCAGTTGGCTGGCTGCTTGACACAAGTTTGACTATAATCAATACTCACTCTTATAGGAATGGCTAATATGTGTTTTATACCGAATTCGGCTTTTGTTGAGAATAACCTAACAATTATCAATTGGCTTCACGTACTATATTAATATTTAATTTTCAAAATATATATTCGGGTATGACCGTGACTCAGACTTAAGAACAGCTGTTTAGTTTAAAACGTTACAGAGCATGGCTGATAGTTATAACCAAACCTATCACCGGACCATAGATATGGCTCCAGCCGACGTCAACGAAGACAATCAAGAAACAGTCAGGCTGTCCACATATTTCGCACAGAGCAAGAACAATGGCAAACTCAAAACATTCAAATATAAAATTGTTGATTATGTGCGCATCAGTCACGTAAAACATGTATGTTCCAGAGCGTACGACGAAACATATACGGGAGAAACGTTTTTAATATACAAACGCTATCATAGAGGAACAATACCAATTTACCAATTGAAAGACATGAACAATGAGGAGATTAAAGGAACATTTTATCAAAGTGAACTGCAGAAAGTGGACATTAAGCCAGACCAGATTTGGAAAATTGAACGTATTCTTAAGACAGTTGGCCGGGGGCGGAACAAGCGCATTTACGTTAAGTGGACGAATTTTCCATCAACATTTAACAGCTTTATCAAAGCCAGTGACATCCAGTGATTGAACACTGAAGCTATACTAGTTATGTGCTCGCTATAATTATGTATATATTAAATATCTACTTTCGATGTTGTAAATATACCTGTTTGTATTATAATTAGTGTCAATAAAGTTTAAAATGTATACCCAGACTTATTATATTGTTAAAGCGTTATAAGGGGGAGAGTACTATGACAGTCCTATCTCATCATAGAGTGACCCCATTAAACCCTCTATGTTTACATTCCAACTATTATGCTTTAACGTTTAACAAACATAATACATAATAAAGCGAGCTGTACATATCGCAATCCGCCCGCATACTGGAGATAAAAACCAAGCTGTCATTTGATTGGCTAATGGTTTAAAGGCCTGCAGTTTGACCCCGTCCAATTGTAAAGATTTATACTTTACTACCTGTTCCATGTGATTAGTGGCTTGTATCAACAATGTAGCAGTACGTTCAGTATAATTTGGCGTATGTAGGTATTTTCTAACGGTTAATATGCACGATCACTCTGTGAGCTGAGAATTAGTCAAAATGAGGCCCTGACAATTTAAGTAAACGTATATTATTGATTGTAAAGAAAATTGATAGTTATGAGTATTCAAACTACATAATCCAGATCAGCCCAGGGACATAGATTACATGTTATGTAGTGGCCTGATCAGCCGTAGCGTAATCACTGAGACTGATAATTTGTATGCATGTATATAATATGTATGTATTTATATGAATAAACTATATGTGTTCGTTATATGGTAACCTTCATACTTCATTTAATTATATATCTACAGTATTATTCGCAAGTTTTCTGTTATATTTTAAATATTTCTCTGTCAGTGTGTGTTTACCGATATTGATGCTACATAATAATCACAGTGAATGCTATGAGTACATGTATACTATTATAATTATAATCTCTTGAACATACGAGTATTACACATATTCTGCCGATTTCTACAAGATGCCATTGAGTAAGATAACAATGTATGTAACTGATGAGCAGAGAAAAGAATTGCTGACTTTCTTGCAAAATAAAAACTGGGACGTAGAGATGGAAATAGAAGAAACAGCCACCGCCATGCCCGTTGCAGAGGCTGCTTACGTACCTCCCCCTATGCCTCAGCATGCTGAAGGTGTTGCTGAGTGTCCACTGTGCTTGTGTTCCCCTTGCATAATAAATGAACAGAAAAAACAACTTTGGTGGCCTGCTAATAATCGTCCACCGCATAATCTAAATTCACATGAGAGAAAGCTTCTATACAGGAGGTTTTGGGCAATGCTATATAATTGTGGCGCATGGAAAGATGTCAGATATATAGAGAGAAAAGTAGCGGCTAGAAGAGGAGACTGTACATGGCATAAGAGGGAACTGATGCCTGAATGTGTGGAACAGCAATGCAGGAACTGGCTGCCTAACCCGCGCAACCAGCCTTATTTGGGCCATAAGTGGAGTTGAATTGTTTATACCAGTTGTAAGTACTATAAAAATACAGAACTTCAATTTCAGCAATTTATAACCTCTGATATGTACGTGGGTCATAATAGATATAAGTGGTGCTCATGTATTAGATGTATACCATGCAGGGCCTCGCATGTGGCAAATACGATGTGCGTCGACCGTCACATTTGTACCGCTATTCCTCGTGTGTTTAAGGTCAACTATAGGTCAACCTGCAGGCCTTTAAAGGCCTGCAGTTTGGCCCGTCCAATTGTAAAGATTTATACTTTACTACCTGTTCCATGTGATTAGTGGCTTGTAACGGTTAATATGCACGATCACTCTGTGAGCTGAGAATTAGTCAAAATGAGGCCCTGACAATTTAAGTAAACGTATATTATTGATTGTAAAGAAAATTGATAGTTATGAGTATTCAAACTACATAATCCAGATCAGCCCAGGGACATAGATTACATGTTATGTAGGTGCCTGATCAGCCGTAGCGTAATCACTGAGACTGATAATTTGTATGCATGTATATAATATGTATGTATTTATATGAATAAACTATATGTGTTCGTTATATGGTGACCTTCATACTTCATTTAATTATATATCTACAGTATTATTCGCAAGTTTTCTGTTATATTTTAAATATTTCTCTGTGTCAGTGTGTGTTTACCGATATTGATGCTACATAATAATCACAGTGAATGCTATGAGTACATGTATACTATTATAATTATAATCTCTTGAACATACGAGTATTACACATATTCTGCCGATTTCTACAAGATGCCATTGAGTAAAATAACAATGTATGTAACTGATGAGCAGAGAAAAGAATTGCTGACTTTCTTGCAAAATAAGAACTGGGACGTAGAGATGGAAATAGAAGAAACAGCCACTGCCATGCCCGTTGCAGAGGCTGCTTAGGTACCTCCCCCTATGCCTCAGCATGCTGAAGGTGTTGCTGAGTGTCCACTGTGCTTGTGTTCCCCTTGCATAATAAATGAACAGAACAAACAACTTTGGTGGCCTGCTAATAATCGTCCACCGCATAATCTAAATTCACACGAGAGAAAGCTTCTATACAGGAGGTTTTGGGCAATGCTATATAATTGTGGCGCATGGAAAGATGTCAGATATATAGAGAGAAAAGTAGCGGCTAGAAGAGGAGACTGTACATGGCATAAGAGGGAAGTGATGCCTGAATGTGTGGTACAGCAATGCAGGAACTGGCTGCCTAACCCGCGCAACCAGCCTTATTTGGGCCATAAGTGGAGTTGAATTGTTTATACCAGTTGTAAGTACTATAAAAATACAGAACTTCAATTTCTAACCTCTGATATGTACGTGGGTCATAATAGATATAAGTGGTGCTCATGTATTAGATGTATACCATGCAGGGCCTCGCATGTGGCAAATACGATGTGCGTCGACCGTCACATTTGTACCGCTATTCCTCGTGTGTTTAAGGTCAAATATAGGTCAACCTGCAGGCCTTTAAGAAAAGTACTTTAAGGTCTTACCTGTGAAATACAGAGGTGTAAACCACGCGACAATGTTTACATCTCGACACCTGGTTTAAAAGTGAGTTGAATACATGGGAAGATATATTATCAAAGGTGTATTATAATATGATTGGTTAATTGACAAGTAAAAGCGCTTTCAGAGAAGTATCTGCTTTATCTAGTCCGAGTTTAATCTATTGCGCAACCGTTGTAAATAACCAAACTGGTTTGATTTTGTACGGGACAGATTAGTTGTATGATTATATATTTATAACGGAAATCTCTATACCGAGATCTTATTAAACATATTATAGTATACATTTACTTGTATCGTCTGCTATTTTGCTCGAAGGCTATAAATAACTCATCCGGTTGGATCCGGAATGGTACCAATGGGCACGCTGTATACATATAGGTAGCGTTACGCCTCGCTGATTCCGTCTTTTCCCTCAAATTTCTCGTATATAGTATCAGCTCTGACTACGATTGCGAAGCAAGTTCTAACAACTTATATTAATCACATCTCGTTGGCGCGGATGAAAGCGTATATGTGGTCATTCGTTTGGGAGGAAACCGGAGTACCCGAAGAAACCCCAACTGTCCGATCTGGCGACCACCGTACCATCTCGTATACTTCCAGGTTCGAGGATCGAACCCGCGTTGCATTGGTGAGAAGCAAGCCCGCTAACCACTACGCTAATCGGACAGCCTGTTTGGACCTCATACGTATCCTGATTTCATGTATGCTTTAACTATGTACCAACAACCGTTCTAAATATACCAATTCGGTATCCCCTTACAACAGGAAGCTACTATAGTTAAGAATTAGTATCAGGACGACACAGGGCCTGTATGGTCTAACCTAACATACTCCAGAAAAATATTGAGCAAAGATATATATTGAGATGATGGCGCGTCGGCTATCGCAACAATTAACACCTTAGGTTAGGTGGCTTACTTTGGCTACCCAGCTGTTACTGGTGGAGGAAGACCCCGGCTGTCCTTCGAGCAGTGTGTCACGCACTCACAGACACCCAGATAGAACCACCAACCTTCCTCAAGTCAGCTGGACAACAACGAATTCGACACCCCCAATGAAATTCTAACAAACTGCAGTGATGGGCTAGTAATCTGAAATAAATGACCATAACCACTAAATGTGCCCCACCTTTCGTTCACATTAATATAGTTATATACGCATTGTATAATATTGTAACATAATGCAACTTCTCTGTTACAATTATATGCCCAGTACATGCAAGCTATTTCGAATGAGCCATGAATCCACAAAGAACAACTACGAATAAAATTGCAATTGCATCTTAGCAGTGACGTGACTACACATTTTATTCAAAGTGTAGATTTTCACAATTGCGAAAACTAGTTCCTCATTTTTCATCAAAACATACATATGCCTGTTAACATTGTGCGGTGTTATGGGCATTCAAAATATTAAGGGGTAGATAACACCGGAACACCAATCCTAATGGTACATACACATATATCAAGCTCAAGCTACGCCCCTGTATAGTGTAGGGTATTTAAAAAACTTTAAATTCTTACTATAAAGTTGCATGCTCTATATCCATAAATAATTTCAATTATGTATACAGTCTACATCCGTTATGTCGAATTCCGTCGGACCGAACAAAATACTTCGACATAACCGAAGTTTGACGTAACGTAATTCGATATAATCATATCCAGTTACCTAAAAATGATAGTGTCTGAAATGGGACTTTGGTCGACTTCGAGATAACCGGAGAATTCGACGTAACCGATTTTGACATAACGGATGTAGACTGTATATAGTGGCGCAGTATGATTAGAAATTTAGCTGATACATGTATATGAATATTTATATATAATTGCTATACTGATGTGGTGATGGTTGGCCAGTAGACCACTCAAGTACTTAAAGCGACACTCAGTATGCCATCCAAGTGCTTAAAGCGACACTCTGTAGGTCATCCAATTGCTTAAAACGACACTCGGTACGTCATGCAGGTGGTTAAAGCGACACTCAGTACGACATTAAACTGCTTAAAGCGACATTCAGTAGGCCATCCAAATGGTTAAAGCGTCACTCAGAACGCCATATAAGTGCTTTAAACGACATTCAGTACGTAAAGAGGATGGGTATTGTGCTTACCATGTATATAACCGGCTATCGTGATTCTTGATCAACCGAGTATTTGTTTGATGCGTACCATATGCAGTATGCTTGCTGTAGTGTAAATGGAAGCAGTATGCTTGCTGTAGTGTAAATGAAAGCAGTATGCTTGCTGTAGTGTAAATGAAAGCAGTATGCTTGCTGTAGTGTAAATGAAAGCAGTCTGCTTGCTGTAGTGTAAATGAAAGCAGTATGCTTGCTGTAGTGTAAATGAAAGCAGTATGCTTGCTGTAGTGTAAATGATAGCAGTATGCTTGCTATAGTGTAAATGAAAGCAGTCTGCTTGCTGTAGTGTAAATGAAAGCAGTCTGCTTGCTGTAGTGTAAATGAAAGCAGTCTGCTTGCTGTAGTGTAAATGAAAGCAATATGCTTGCTGTAGTGTAAATGAAAGCAGTCTGCTTGCTGTAGTGTAAATGAAAGCAGACTGCTTGCTGTAGTGTAAATGAAAGCAGTATGCTTGCTGTAGTGTAAATGAAAGCAGTCTGCTTGCTGTAGTGTAAATGAAAGCAGTCTGCTTGCTGTAGTGTAAATGAAAGCAGTCTGCTTGCTGTGGTGCAAATGAAAGCAGTCTGCTTGCTGTAGTGTAAATGAAAGCAGTCTGCTTGCTGTAGTGTAAATGAAAGCAGTCTTCTTGCTGTAATGTAAATGTAAGCAGTCTGCTTGCTGTAGTTTAAATGAAAGCAGTCTGCTTGCTGTAGTGTAAATGACAGCAGTCTGCATGCTGTAGGTTAAATGAAAGTAGTCTGCTTGCTGTAGTGTAAATGAAAGCAGTCTGCTTGCTGTAGTGTAAATGAAAGCAGTCTGCTTATTGTAGTGTAAATGAAAGCAGTCTACTTGCTATAGTGCAAATGAAAGCAGTATGCATGCTGTAGTGTAAATGAAAGCAGTCTGCTTGCTGTAGTGTAAATGAAAGCAGTATGCTTGCTGTAGTGCAAATGAAAGCAGTCTGCTTGCTGTAGTGTAACTGAAAGCAGTCTGCTTGCTGTAGTGTAAATGAAAGCAGTCTGCTTGTTGTAGTGTAAATGAAAGCAGTCTACTTGCTATAGTGCAAATTAAAGCAGTATGCTTGCTGTAGTGTAAATGAAAGCAGTCTGCTTGCTGTAGTGTAAATGAAAGCAGTATGCTTGCTGTAGTGCAAATGAAAGCAGTCTGCTTGCTGTAGTGTAAATGAAAGCAGTCTGCTTGCTGTAGTGTAAATGAAAGCAGTCTGCTTGCTGTAGTGTAAATGAAAGCAGTATGCTTGCTGTAGTGTAAATGAAAGCAGTCTGCTTGCTGTAGTGTAAATGAAAGCAGTATGCTTGCTGTAGTGTAAATGAAAGCAGTATGCTTGCTGTAGTGTAACTGAAAGCAGTCTGCTTGCTGTAGTGTAAATGAAAGCAGTCTGCTTGCTGTAGTGCAAATGAAAGCAGTATGCTTGCTGTAGTGCAAATGAAAGCAGTCTGCTTGCTGTAGTGTAAATGAAAGCAGTCTGCTTGCTGTAGTGTAAATGAAAGCAGTTTTCTTGCTGTAATGTAAATGTAAGCAGTCTGCTTGCTGTAGTGTAAATGAAAGCAGTCTGCTTGCTGTAGTGTAAATGAAAGCAGTCTGCTTGCTGTAGTGTAAATGAAAGCAGTATGCTTGCTGTAGTGCAAATGAAAGCAGTATGCTTGCTGTAGTGTAAATGAAAGCAGTCTGCTTGCTGTAGTGTAAATGAAAGCAGTCTGCTTGCTGTAGTGCAAATGAAAGCAGTCTGCTTGCTGTAGTGCAAATGAAAGCAGTCTGCTTGCTGTAGTGTAAATGAAAGCAGTCTGCTTGCTGTAGTGTAAATGAAAGCAGTCTTCTTGCTGTTATGTAAATGTAAGCAGTATGCTTGCTGTAGTGTAAATGAAAGCAGTCTGCTTGCTGTAGTGTAAATGAAAGCAGTCTGCTTGCTGTAGTGTAAATGAAAGCAGTCTGCTTGCTGTAGTGTAAATGAAAGCAGTCTGCTTGCTGTAGTGTAAATGAAAGCAGTCTGCTTGCTGTAGTGTGAATGAAAGCAGTCTTTTTGCTGTAATGTAAATGTAAGCAGTCTGCTTGCTGTAGTATAAATGAAAGCAGTCTGCTTGCTGTAGTGTAAATGAAAGCAGTCTGCTTGCTGTAGTGTAAATGAAAGCAGTCTGCTTATTGTAGTGTAAATGGAAGCAGTCTACTTGCTATAGTGCAAATGAAAGCACTCTGCATGCTGTAGTGTAAATGAAAGCAGGCTGCTTGCTGTAGTGTAAATGAAAGCAGTATGATTGCTGTAGTGCAAATGAAAGCAGTCTGCTTGCTGTAGTGTAAATGAAAGCAGTCTGCTTGCTGTAGTGTAAATGAAAGCAATCTGCTTGCTGTAGTGTAAATGAAAGCAGTCTACTTGCTATAGTGCAAATTAAAGCAGTCTGCTTGCTGTAGTGTAAATGAAAGCAGTCTGCTTGCTGTAGTGTAAATGAAAGCAGTATGCTTGCTGTAGTGCAAATGAAAGCAGTCTGCTTGCTGTAGTGTAAATGAAAGCAGTATGCTTGTTGTAGTGTAAATGAAAGCAGTCTGCTTGCTGTAGTGTAAATGAAAGCAGTCTTCTTGCTGTTATGTAAATGTAAGCAGTATGCTTGCTGTAGTGTAAATGAAAGCAGTCTGCTTGCTGTAGTGTAAATGAAAGCAGTCTGCTTGCTGTAGTGTAAATGAAAGCAGTCTGCTTGCTGTAGTGTAAATGAAAGCAGTATGCTTGCTGTAGTGTAAATGAAAGCAGTTTTTTGCTGTAATGTAAATGTAAGCAGTCTGCTTGCTGTAGTATAAATGAAAGCAGTCTGCGTGCTGTAGTGTAAATGAAAGCAGTCTGCTTGCTGTAGTGTAAATGAAAGCAGTCTGCTTATTGTAGTGTAAATGAAAGCAGTCTGATTGCTGTAGTGCAAATGAAAGCAGTCTGCTTGTTGTAGTATAAATGAAAGCAGTCTGCTTGCTGTAGTGTAAATTAAAAGCAGTCGTCTTGCTGTAGTGTAAATGAAAAACAGTATGCTTGCTGTAGTGTAAATGAAAGCAGTCTTCTTGCTGTAATGTAAATGTAAGCAGTCTGCTTGCTGTAGTGTAAATGAAAGCAGTCTGCTTGCTGTAGTGCAAATGAAAGCAGTCTGCTTGCTGTAGTGTAAATGAAAGCAGTATGCTTGCTGTAATGTATATGAAAGCAGTCTGCTTGCTGTAGTGTAAATGAAAGCAGTCTGCTTGCTGTAGTGTAAATGAAAGCAGTCTGCTTGCTGTAGTGTAAATGAAAGCAGTCTGCTTGCTGTAGTGCAAATGAAAGCAGTCTGCTTGCTGTAGTGCAAATGAAAGCAGTCTGCTTGCTGTAGTGTAAATGAAAGCAGTCTGCTTGCTGTAGTGTAAATGAAAGCAGTCTTCTTGCTGTTATGTAAATGTAAGCAGTATGCTTGCTGTAGTGTAAATGAAAGCAGTCTGCTTGCTGTAGTGTAAATGAAAGCAGTCTGCTTGCTGTAGTGTAAATGAAAGCAGTCTGCTTGCTGTAGTGTAAATGAAAGCAGTCTGCTTGCTGTAGTGTAAATGAAAAGCAGTATGCTTGCTGTAGTGTAAATGAAAGCAGTCTTCTTGCTGTAGTGCAAATGAAAGCAGTATGCTTGCTGTAGTGTAAATGAAAGCAGTCTGCTTGCTGTAGTGTAAATGAAAGCAGTCTGCTTGCTGTAGTGTAAATGAAAAGCAGTATGCTTGCTGTAGTGCAAATGAAAGCAGTATGCTTGCTGTAGTGTAAATGAAAAGCAGTCTGCTTGCTGTAGTGTAAATGAGAGCAGTCTGCTTGCTGTAGTGTAAATGAAAGCAGTCTGCTTGCTGTAGTACAAATGAAAAGCAGTATGCTTGCTGTAGTGTAAATGAAAAGCAGTTTGCTTGCTGTAGTGTAAATGAAAGCAGTCTGCTTGCTGTAATGTAAATGAAAGCAGTCTGTCTGCTGTAGTGTAAATGAAAGCAGTCTGCTTGCTGTAGTGTAAATGAAAAGCAGTATGCTTGCTGTAGTGTAAATGAAAAGCAGTCTGCTTGCTGTAGTGTAAATGAAAGCAGTCTGCTTGCTGTAGTGTAAATGAAAGCAGTCTGCTTGCTGTAGTACAAATGAAAGCAGTCTGCTTTCCGTAGTGCAAATGATGATAAACCGAAACTTCGAATTTAGATAGGTCGGACATGTTAATGTAAAGACGAAAATGAGAAATAGAAAGACGAAGAAATGTGCCCTTAGGCTAGGTATTTAGCTCTTTCAGCGCCGAATAAATTCAGAGCATGTGCAAACAACATAGATCCAGATCAGCCGCGGCGTAACGCCGCGTCTGATCAGGATCCATGTTGTTTGCTATTCGGACAGGTGCTTCAGCGCCACTGTCTGAAGAGCAATCAGCAAATAGCCTGATCAGACGGCATGTTCTGTTCTGTCCGATCGGGTTCTCTACTTATTTACAAAGTCGCTTTTATGCGACATTGGCGGTGAAAGATTTAAAGTCCACATTGCCTCTTCTCTCTCATTCCTAGCGATGAATTCAGGAATTAGGTCTCGAGAGTGATTAATATACATGTAAGTTATAAGAACCTGTTTCGCAATCGAGCTAAAATAAATGTGTATAAACTAAGACATTACAAGTTTCAATGTCGTCATGAAAATTGAGTAGTTCAAGAGATTAGTGAACGTGACATAAATCGTGAACCTGAGTTTCGTAAAAAAAAGCTTAACAAGGACAAACTGAAACATCTTATGAATAGATTACAAGGGTGTCATGTTTCCTCAAAGCTACAATGGTTGTCAGTTTATACAAATTTAGTTCAGCTCGATTGCGAAATATGTTTCTACAACTTATATTAATCACTCTCGAGACATCATTCCTGATGGAATTACATCGCCACGATGGAGAGAGAAGAGGCAACGTGGAATTCAAATGCATTGAATAAGGGCACACTAGTAACGGTTACAGTGTGGCTCGAACTCCGGGCCTTTCGCATCTGAATCGAACGCGCTATCCCTGCGCTATCACGACTTCCGAATATGTTTGGTGAGATATTGAAGCATCTTATACATCGATGTGGTACAAATGTGTCAATTATCAAAACACGCCCACTTTCTGAGTGGGGCAAGAGATACAGCGATTGTGCAATAACACTTTGATAACCAAAATGACAGGAAACGTACACTATTTCGAATATGCGAACTAAAAACGCATTTACAACTCTACCTGACATGTAAAACCAGGGGCGTAGCTTCCTATAGACACCATATGAAAATAATGCGATGAAATGCAATAAAAGATGATGGGTAAGGGCGGAAGTGTATGATGCGCAGCAAACACACCGTATATTAAAATAAGTCTGTATTTCATTACTTTTTAATTAGTGAATGTAGTTTTTTCATAACTGCACACACATACATTCCTTATTTTTCATTAATACATGCCTTAAAATGCTTCGGAATGACGCGGCGGTGAGATTGACTTCCGGTTGAAAATACCCCACCCACCCTATATCCTCATGGCGCATGCATAGATACAAGGCTCAAGCTAAGAGGAACTTCTGAAATTATATAGCAACAACGTAAAGAACAAATGTCACAACTTACTGTCTATTTTTCCTGTCAGTTCTGAAGAAGAATTGGACGAATGAATTACGTTTGATGCAGTCCACAGGAATAATTTGATAATTTTCTCAGGAGCAAAGAACACCGCCAATCACATATTTAAATAGTTCCGTCTCTAATGCTACTTCCTGTTTCACTGATTTACATTAAATCACACACAGTATTTCAACAGGTAGCGACAGTGTCTTCCTGAATGCCTTTATAATCTATACATGTACAATACTGTGTGGTCGAAGGCTATACGTTGATAATGTTAATGTATCTGTTTAAATTTAAAGTTTAAACTTATTTATTTATTTAATTTTTACAACGATTGGAAGCACGTTCTAACAACTTATATATATATTAATAACTCTCGTTGGTGCGGATGAAAGCGTAAATGTGGTCATTCGTGTGGGAGGAAACTGCAGTACCCGGAGAAACCCCACCTGTCCGATCTGGCGACCACCGTACCATCTCACATACTTCTCGGTCCGAGGATCGAACCTGGGTTGCATTGGTGAGAAGCGAGAGCGCTAACCACTGCGCTAATCTGTTTAAATGTGTTTAGTTTAATTATAATTTAATGTGTATGTATTAGGCCTAGTATGGATACATAAATACAATCACAATCATATGTGTAATACATGTATCCATACACACATGGGTTGGACGACACGCTCGCCCACGTGGTTCGACAGCGGCGTGGGTAAATAAGCTCGTTATCAGGCAAGACCACAAGTCATGCCAATATTAGATTCGGTTTAAAGTAGAAGGGCGCAATCCGAAATGTTCCATAATTTTATCCATTTTGATATCTATTTTAAAACTCCCAATAATTATGTGTATGGTGCGCATACTCACAGGAACTTGAAATTTGGTGGCTTATGGATAAACTTTCAAGTTCCTGTGGTATAATAATATGGAAGTCGCTATAGCGCAGTGGTAGTGAGTTCGCTTCGGCCTTGTGAGAGCCCGGATTTAGCGCCCCCGATTGTAGCCGTTACGAGTGGTCCATTAGGCGAGGGACTTACATTCCATATTGTCTCTTCTCTCTCCCTCATGGCGATGTATATCATCGATCAGGAATGAGGTGTCCAGAACGATTTTGTAATAACTTGTTTCACAACAGAGCTAAACTAAATATGTAATAAATAGTTTACAGATATATTTGAATTTATTACCCAATATTATACAGTTTGAACAATGCATACATTACACATATCAGAACACAGAAAAGGATTAGAATGAAAGACAGGGTCTTGTCATGTTCAAGCTCCCGGTCGAGATTAGGCATCTTAAGTTTTAGAAGAGGCACAACAGATGGATCTGTAGTCCAGTGGTAACACGCTGGACTGGTAATCCAGGAATCGCAGGTTCGATCCCCGTCTGACCCTAATAAAATTAACAGTCTTTCAGATGGGACGTTAAATCGAGGTCTCGTGTCGGTGCTTTACACCGTGCACGTAAAAGAACCAGTGGAGATTCTGGATTTGGTCTCTGTCTGTATCATGCACTATCCTCCAAAATCTAAAATAACTAATCTCTTCATGAGGCGTCGCTCATATGGGCAACCGGTAGCGACGATAAATAAACGCAAAACACACAAAAAAAAAACAGAAGAGGCACACACATAACCCACTACCAGAGAGACAACTGTTTGTTACATTTGTTATCAATTGAATGTTCTCTTTCTTGCGTTTTATCGAGGTACAAATGTCACGTTTGCATAAAGAGTTAAAAACCAAATAGTAGTTGTAGTCATAACAATTGAATGTTCTCTTTCTTGCGTTTCATCGAGGTATGAAATGTCACGTTTGCATAAAGAGTTAAAAAGCAAATAGTAGGTGTAGTTATAACAATTGAGTGTTCCGTTTCTGCATTTTCGTCGAGGTATGAAATGCCAGTTATTTATAACTAATGAGAGACATCGGTCAGTTACTGCCCCTTAATACTGCCTAAAATATGTAGGTCCTCTTAATTTGTTTCCTCTGATTTTATCGTTGTTTCCTTTGCACAAGATGCTATCAATTTTCTTCCACTTTCTAATATTATAATTATTATGTTACTATATATCGAAAGATATCCTACAGTATATCCAATGGGTAACAAATCTGTAACAACAAATTATCAATTAACTAACATGATTTGGATAAAATCACATTTATCATAACGCAATATCTGGTTATGGAACAACTATAAAAACAAAGGATTCCAATTGAAAGGACCGCTATACATTTAGGGATAAATCGGACTTTACCTGCCAAAGGAGGTAATAGAAAAGCCAGTGACGGTCGAACATGTAAAATAGTGACCCCTCACTATTTATTGGTCTGGACATGTAATATAGTGAGCCCTCTATATGCATTGGTCCGGACATATAATATAGTGAGCCCTCTATATGTATTGGTCCGGACATATACTATAGTGAGCCCTCTATATGTATTGGTCCGTACATATAATATAGTGAGCCCTCTATATGTATTGGTCCGGACATATAATATAGTGAGCCCTCTATATGTATTGGTCCGGACATATAATATAGTGAGCCCTGTATATGTATTGGTCCGGACATATAATGTAGTGAGCCCTCTATATGTATTGGTCCGGACATATAATATAGTGAGCCCTCTATATGTATTGGTCCGGACATATAATATAGTGAGCCCTCTATATGTATTGGTCCGGACATATAATATAGTGAGCCCTCTATATGTATTGGTCCGGACATGTAATATAGTGAGCCCTCACTATGTATTGGTCCGGACATGTAATATAGTGAGCCCTCTATATGTATTGGTACGGACATATAATATAGTGAGCCCTCTATATGTATTGGTCCGGACATATAATATAGTGAGCCCTCTATATGTATTGGTACGGACATGTAATATAGTGAGCCCTCTATATGTATTGGTCCGGACATGTAATATAGTGAGCCCTCTATATGTATTGGTCCGGACATGTAATATAGTGAGCCCTCTATATGTATTGGTCCGTACATATAATATAGTGAGCCCTCACTATGCATTGGTCCGTACATGCAATATAGTGAGCCCTCTATATGTATTGGTCCGGACATGTAATATAGTGACCTCTCACTATGCATTGGTCCGTACATGTAATATAGTGAGCCCTCTATATGTATTGGTCCGGACATGTAATATAATGAGCCCTCTATATGTATTGGTCTGGACATGCAATATAGTGAGCCCTCTATATGTATTGGTCCGGACATGTAATATAGTGACCCCTCACTATGCATTGGTCCGTACATGCAACAGAGTGAGCCCTCTATATGTATTGGTCCGGACATATAATATAGTGAGCCCTCTATATGTATTGGTCCGTACATGCAATATAGTGAGCCCTCTATATGTATTGTGTGTCCCTCGTGTCTTCTCTGAATACAGGTTTGACTGTATGAAAGGACTGTACGTGTAGCTTTGACGTAGAATGTGTTGCACTCCTAGGATTATACCTCGTGATTACTGTCATATATTTCCATTTTTCAATATAAATTATTCATTCGGATGGTGAATAAAACCAGGAACCTAGGTAAAACGGGAACCTAGGTAAAACCGGGAACCTAGGTAAAACCGGGACCCTTGGTAAAACCAGGAACCTAGGTAAAACCAGGAACCTAGGTAAAACCCGGAACCTAGGTAAAACCGGGAACCTAGGTAAAACCGGGAACCTAGGTAAAACCGGGAACCTAGGTAAAACCGGGAACCTAGGTAAAACCGGAACCTAGGTAAAACCAGGAACCTAGGTAAAACCGGAACCTAGGTAAAACCAGGAACCTAGGTAAAACCAGGAACCTAGGTAAACCAGGAACCTAGGTAAAACCAGGAACCTAGGTAAACCAGGAACCTAGGTAAAACCGGGAACCTAGGTAAAACCAGGAACCTAGGTAAAACCAGGAACCTAGGTAAACCAGGAACCTAGGTAAAACCAGGAACCTAGGTAAACCAGGAACCTAGTTAAAACCGGGAACCTAGGTAAAACCAGGAACCTAGGTAAAACCGGGAACCTAGGTAAAACCAGGAACCTAGGTAAAACAGGAACCTAGGTAAAACCGGGAACCTAGGTAAAACCGGGAACCTAGGTAAAACCAGGAACCTAGGTAAAACCAGGAACCTAGGTAAAACCGGGAACCTAGGTAAAACCAGGAACCTAGGTAAAACCGGGAACCTAGGTAAAACCAGGAACCTAGGTAAAACCAGGAACTTAGGTAAAACCGGGAACCTAGGTAAAACCAGGAACCTAGGTAAAACCAGGAACCAAGTTAAAACTGGGAACCTAGGTAAAACCGGGAACCTAGGTAAAACCAGGAACCTAGGTAAAATATCCTGATAAAACTAACAGTCTATCCTCAAATGAACTAGTTTATGAGAACTTATTTGTAAATTGGTTGGGTATTATTTACAAAATCATCAATAAATTTTGTGAACGTTTAACATTACGATCACGTTTCCTATATAGTCGTGCCTTAATAGATTAAACATAGATACATTAATATACAAGAAAAGATGGAATAACTCGAAAGCTAATAGGGTATTTGGATTTCCCCCATGACAGCATAGTATTACAAAATGTTCTTAAATTATGAAAGAGTGTATATAAATTTATTTATGTGAATAAGTTTTAATTAACTGTAATGAAAGCATGCAGCTGAGGAAAGCATTAAACTAACAGGAGTAGTGGGTCATCTTAACTGCTTTACGTGAATAACAGCGAGTCGATCATTTGTGAACTTCCGTGTTATCATATTTCAAAATTCATGTAATATTTGCATACAGTTTGAATACAATTACATGCATAACTTAATTCAATTGTTCATCCATCACGCATTCATCATTCACCATTTGCTATTTAGATAATGGCAGCAGAAAGTAGTCCTTCTTTTGCCTAAAATAGCAAATTATGCTGTTATGTAGCACTATTGTGCTTTTATTTCCTTGTGTGTTCTATTATTAACAAGTTGGTATCATGTTCATAAGCACACTGGTATTTAAAGAAATTAGCCCTTCATTTACAGTCAAACCTGTGCTAGTGGTCACCTCTATTAAGCAGCCAACCTGTATTAAGCAGCCAGTTTCCAGATTCCCAATATGCTGTTGTATTATACATTTGACCTCTATTAAGCAGCCAGTTTTCAGATTCCCAATATGCTGTTGTATTATACATTTGACCTCTATTAAGCAGCCAACCTGTATTAAGCAGCCAGTTTCCAGATTCCCAATATGCTTTTGTATTATACATTTGACCTCTATTAAGCAGCCACATGTGCTAAGCAGCCACTTTCTATGAGTCCCTTGGGTGGCTGCTTAAGACAGGTTTTACTGAACATCAATTGTATTCATACATGTTGTTATTTTGGTGTGAGAAATGAAATTACCCATAAGCAAAGTAGAAGGCACACGCCCAGTACTGTCAAACTTTTATTAAGAGACCGCCAAAGGGAAGGGAAAAAACGGTAATATCGAAGCAGGAATGGCCGCTGAATACCGACTAATTTATTCTTTAACAAGATAAACGGGAACTGTAAAAGTGGTAAAAGTGGTGTCTTAAACCAAGTGGTCTCGATATGTACATGATAGTTCGTGCAAGTTAGAATACATTTTTAAAACCATTTATTGTTGTTGTTGAACTGCTTTAAGAGCTAACTATTTTTAATTTACAGCTGGGCTAGTTGTGTGGGGAAAACTCATCTTAAGGAAATTCATGTGACCATGTTTTATATTTAATATATTAGACAATACATTTCTACAATTCATATACATGCATTAATCAGACGAGATATTAATTAACTATTTACACTACATATACAGTCTACATCCGTTATGTCGAATTTCGTCGCACGGAACAAAATACTTCGACATAACCGAAGTTTGACTAAACGAAATTCGATATAAACTGAGCCAGCTGTATGTAAAATGACAGTGTAAATGGGTCAGTCCACTTATTGGCAAACATTAGAAAAATGGCCCTTCCATAATCAATGAGAGTTGGGGTAAACTATTTTAGATAGATCACTCTCCAGAACTAATTCCTGATGGAATCCATCGCCACGAGGGAGAGAGAAGAGGCAACGTAGGATTTAAATGCCTTGCCAAAGAGCGGGCACATTTGTAACGGCTCCAGTGGGGCTCGAACTCCATGTTTTTCGCACATGAAAAGAATGCGCAACCGCTGCGCTATCACGATTTCCACTTTATCTTTGCAGTGTTATCATCAATTAACTCTCTTTCAGAAGACAGGATCCTCCAAACTATACATACGTATTTCTAGAAAATAAACAATGCCCCCATTTAATACGAGTATACATTTCACGGAGAAATAGCTTGTACAACAATCCATGCCACACACTAAATATCTAGGTGTGGAATGTTTCAAACACCAGTTCTTGCAACTCTATCATTGACTGGGTCAGCACCGCAGCAAACCGAACAATGTACTTCATCCGGAGAGGCATTATCATACAAATGAACATGTTTGGTCCTTGGCATACAAAACACTTGTCTGTCCACAACTCGCATATACCTCATCAGTATGGTCACCATATATAACATGGAACATTAATAAAATCGAGATGGCCCAGAGCCGTGCAATAACAGGGGCGTAGCCAGGAGGCAAATTATGTACAGGCCCGGGTAAAGAATGTTGAGTGAGTGTAGCGAACGAGGTTGCTAGGGGGAATGTTTTGGTTTTTAGGATGCAATTTCCAGCATTCTGCTGCATTTAAAAGACAAATTCGGACATGTTTTTATAACAAATAAACATGATATATATATTTTTTTTTTTTGGTCAAAATGATGTGCAGGCCCGGGCCGTTTGGCCTAATGGCAGCTACGTGCCTGAATAAGATGGTAAATTCTGACTACTCCCACTATTTATATGTCACCCAAAAGCAACCAAGTTAGGTTGGAGATCATTAGAACACCACAGAAGTGATACCAGGCTTATGGGTTATATAAAAGTTATCATAACTTTTCAGAATGTTCGCAATACCTCCAACGCCATGCTAGTATTACTTGCCTAAAGTACCCCCCATATCACCGCCAGGTGGAGGTTGGTAGATAGTGTTTTTTCAATATGTTCCCTTTTCCGTGCTTCCCTAATAAAACCACCTTTTCGAAGACCTGTATGTGGTCTAATTATAGCGGTGTTTAGAGTATATTTAGATACACACACGATTGCGTGTTCTCTGATTTCTATGTAGCCTTGGTTCCAGTCTGTCGATTTTTCACTAATTTACTTCTGGTAATATGATATTATCAGAATCTCAATACGGCCCAATTAATGGTATCGGTGTTAAAAATATATGTATATGACTGATCAGGTACAATATACCAACGACTGAAATATTGCGCGTATCCGCACCATGTGTCTTTCTCCGCCAATACTAGCCGGAGAGTCGAGATATGCCGAAGCTGTTGGTGCTGTTTTAAAACCAGAAGATAAGAAAGACGATACTATCGACATTCGCAGCACAACGTGGACTCGTCCTACCTATATTTAATGTTATTTTAATAAAATCGCTGAAATGGGCAACTGGTAGCGATTTGGTTTTAATATTTATTATTGTCTCATCTATGTACATATACAACCAATAAAACAGAACATGAACACTATACAACAGTACATAGCCTTTCATTAAAATTAAATTACAGGAGACATAATTTAGAATATCACATAGTCACACAAATATGATCACATTGATATTATTACAAATTGAATAAGAAAAGAAAGGGGGGAAGTAAGAAACGACGTTATAGCGTCGTTAAATAAACTTAAAATAAAACAGAAATATATATACTATACTACAACGATAACATGATTCCCACGAAAAAGATAGCACTGGCTAATATTATTATAACGGGTAAAAAGAAGTTTATTATACATTACTTGGCACACAGGATTATTTATTACACCCTACGTATTGATTTGGCTTATTCCAAACCTATTTATAGTAATGCTTGTAAATAACACGTCGTTGGGCCATAGTAGATCTATATTAAAATTATGATAATTGTTTTTTTTGTATTAAGCGTGTATTTATCGTTTATCGATGAGAGACCTCACTATGTATATTTATTTATTAATTTAATTGTTTTGGTGATCTTTCGAAAAACAGTAGACGCCCAAATTCCATAAGCAACACTTGTTAATTTACATGTCAGGTATTAATTTTTTTACTTAAGTTTATTTAATATTTTAACATGATCATCTATGCACGAGACTTCACAGACGGATCTGTAGTCCAGTGGTAACACGCTGGACTGGTAATCCAGGGATCGCAGGTTCGATCCCCCGTCTGACCCTAATAAAATTAACAGTCTTTCAGATGGGACGTTAAACCGAGGTCTCGTGTCGGTGCTTTACACCGTGCACGTAAAAGAACCAGTGGAGACTCTGGAATGGGTCTCTGTCTGTATCATTGTTTTACTTAAGTGTATTTAATATTTTAACATGATCATCTATGCACGAGACTTCGCTTTCATAGTCCTATCCCATCGAATATTAATATAAGTATGGTTGGACATGGAGTCTAACTCGCTATCCTTGGAATTGAAGTCCATCTTGTTAGCAACTGGATCATTGATCCGACGTTATATTTATTAAAATCGCAACTCTGGAATTGAAGTCTGTCTTGTTAGCAACTGGATCATTGATCCGACGTCATATTCATTTAACTCTCAAACTCTGGAATTGAAGTATATCTTGTTAGCAACTGGACAACTGATCTGACGTCATATTCATTTAACTCTCAGACGCTGGAATTGAAGCCTGTCTTGTTAGCAACTGGATCTCTGTTCCGACGTCATATTCATTTAACTCGAAACTCTGGAATTGAAGTCCATCTTGTTAGCAACTGGATCACTGAGCCATCATTATATTTATTTGTCTGCGCATTTGTAAAAATTGTACAAGTCGTTTATATTTTGCTGAATGCCGTGTTCGCATACGCATGCTCCATTTGTGCTCCTGGTCGTGTGGTCTCATAGATATCTAAAATATGTAACAGTAGGTAAGTATTCACAAATGCAAATTACCAAATGCATGAATTGTATACTGTTCACAATATTTTAATATTAGTTTATACACATTTATTTTAGCTCGATTGCGAAACAATTTCTTTCAACTTATATTAATCACTCTCGAGACCTCATTCCTGATGGAATCCATCGCCATGAGGGAGCGAGAAGAGGCAACGTGCAATTTAAATGCCTTGCCTAAGGGCACAATCGTAATGGCTCCAGCGGGGTTCGAACTCCAGACCTTTCGCACCTGAAGCGAACGTTCATCCACAGCGCTATGACGACTTCTATATTTTACTATTGACAATGATGGACATATCGAGTGGTTTCCCTCTACTTCTATTACACTGTGTATAACTGATGGTGAGAATAGGACAAGCTGGCTTGCGGAATGTCGGTGGTTCCTACCTGGGTGCCGCCCGTTCTTGAATACTGCTGAGAGGGGCATCCGAGGTCTTCCTCCTTCAATACTAGCTGGATAGTCGCTATATGATGTAAGCGGACGGTTCGACTTTAAACCCCAACACAAACCGCACAACTAACATTGACTCATCATAATCCAAAGATAAATAGCCAGATGCTTTAATGTTGGACGTATCATATTTTGAAGTGAAAAATCCAAATGTGTTAAGTTTTCAATATGCCGGAAAATGATTTCATAGCAAGACTCGCATAAGTGCTACCTTGTCCATAGGCTGCAGTGCAAAGCCACATAGCTTCATTAATTATAGCAAAATAGCGTTTTGGACATTTCAAATTAGAATCAACCGAATAAAGGAAATGGTTCTAGATATGTTAGTGGGTATTATTGTATGCATGACATATGAGGTTTTAGTGATTGATGGCGCATTGTTTGCATTAATCAAAACATTACAATAACCACAATTTCCACATACGTTCCCCCTCCTCTTCGCCCTCCTCCTCCTCATCGTCTTCTTCGTCGTCGTCGTTTGTTATACACGCTTTTATGCATTCATGAATGTATACATACTGATCCTGTAAACACAGAGCATGTTAAGTTAATTGCTTACATATTGCGATCAACGACTTCCGTTTTCAATAAAAATCACTAGTTAATACTTTCCATTGGGGTATGAACTACATTGGTCGTGTTTAAAGTGTGTGGATGCCTAAGCTGCGCAGCACTGCGTATGCGCATGCCCATGACATCAGGGTAACATTACATATCACGAGGATAAGAGTATCACCTTCTAAGATATTAATTGGCGACGTATCAATAAGTGTTACAATGGCTAAGCGCCTTCAAGGTGGCAGTGCGGGTCCGAAACCTGGCGTAGGCTATACATGCCTATATTATTTAACCAACTTGGCAAGTGACAACTAGCATAGTGGAGATAATCTCAATAAGCTTTAAGCTTCCGATTAAATCCATGTTCGTTTGTATAGCTATGCAATAGATATGTACTGTACATAATGAACGAATAAATATGTTTAAACCAACTAGCATAATGTCACGAATAGACAAGAATGTAAGCATCCCATACTGTCTGATAACCCCTCAAAATGATATTAACTAACATACAAGAACAGTAAAATTTAATAGGGGCTGATCTGAACAAACGGTAACAACACGTGAACACATAAACAGTCAGTTGCAAAATTAGGTGTAAAACACTTACAATTCATACAGCGACGAAGAACAAAAAAGAACTATTAATTGTTAAATACACATGTGCAATATGTTATATAACGCATGTAACTGGACAATATAAATACGTTTAAACAAACATACTGAATATACAGTCAAACCTGTCTTAAGCAGCCAGCCAAGGGAATCACAGAAAGTGGCTGCTTAGCACAGGTGGCTGCTTAATAGAGGTCAAATGTATAATAAAACAACATTTTGGGAACCTGGACACTGGCTGTTTAATACAAGTTGGCTGCTTAAGGGAGGTGACCACTAACACAGGTTTGACTGTAGTTGTACTTACCACTGTCTGCACCATATTTAGTCGACAGTACCTCATCTCCATGACAGTGTTGTATATGTCTACCTGGTCATGCTTTAGTATATGTTGTAACAAGTGATCCACAGCTATATATGTCCCAGTTCGACCTACTCCATCACTGTTCATGTAAGGGGCACATGTTAAAATGGCATCAGCTAATAACAGTATTTAAAAGTAAACCCGATTTGCAATCGAGTTAAAAATGAATAAAGTTGTATTTAAAAAAGTAAGCTGAATTCAATTAATTACATTTCTGTTGCATGGCCATAGATACATTTGATTTGATTGCGTTTCATGTTGATTGCGTTGCATATTGATTGTGTTGCATGCTTTGGATTCGATTATGTTTCATGTTGATTGTGATGCGTGTTGGTTGACTGCATTGGATTTGATTGCGTTTCATGTTGATTGCGTTGCATGTTGATTGTGTTGCATGCATTGGATATGATTTCGTTACATGTTGATTGCATGATTGCGCTTTTGATTGTGTAACATAACGATTGTATTTCATGCTGATTGTGTGGCATGGGGATTGCGTTGCATGCCGGTTGCGTGGTTGTGTTGCTTGTTGATTGTGTAACATAACGATTGTACTTCATGTGACTGTGTGGCATGGGGATTGCGTTGCATGCCGGTTGCGTGATTGTGTTGCTTGTTGAATATGTTGCCTGTTGATTGGACCGATGAGATAATCGATTCAATTACTAGTAGTTATTATCTCAACAAACGTATGCCTGGTAGACATGTATATAATCAATGTTAATAGAAAGCTTAAATACTCACTGAATTATTTACTCAATACATGTTAATGTCTAATATGCCACGAGAATTACCAGTCTGCCAGCAATAATATTTTCCTAACCGTCGAGTCAAGCATAGACCTCCTCCCGAGAAGTACCAGTCTGCCAGCAATCATAGTTTCCTAACCGTACAGTCAAGTATAGAACTCCGCACGAGAAGTACCAGTCTGCCAGCAATAATATTTTCCTAACCGTCCAGTCAAGTATAGAACTCCGCACAAGAAGTACCAGTCTGCCAGCAGTAATATTTTCCTAACCGTCGAGTCAAGCATAGACCTCCGAATGGAGACTAACTGCTATAGAGCTATAGATACCAATATTTTGGTTTCCAGTCAAGTTATTATCAATGTATCTTAACTTTTCAAACAAAGATCACTGTCACCAAATTACAACTGTCAACAAATATCACTGTCAACAAATACCACCTGTCAACAAATATCACTGTCAACAAATATCACTGTCAACAAATACCACCTGTCAACAATAATCACATGTCAACAAATATCACTGTCAACAAAGACCACCTGTCAACTAAAACACTTATAAACACAGACAAGACTGTGTTAGTATCTTACACAGTCTTTAATGACATATTTGAATTGACGTGATAGTACAATAAGAATATTTTATTTCACAAATGATAAACAAGCAACATAACATTCGATATAAAAAATAACCATTGATCAAGCATAGTTTACCAGTACATTGTATTTCGGAGGTGGAAGTCCTGATAGCGTAATGGTAGCGCGTTCGCTTCAGGTGCGAAAGGTCCGGCGTTCGAGCCCCGCTGGAGCCGTCACGATTGTGCCCTTAGGTAAGGCATTTATATTCCACTTGCCTCTTCTCTCTCCCTTGTGACGATGGATTCCTCGAGCTCTCTCGAGTCATTAATATAAGTTTTAAGAACTTGTTTCGCAATCGAGCTTGTAATAAATAAATAAAGCATAGTGTATTTCGGAGGTGATCATAATAGCTAAGAAGTCTAAAATTTAATAATACTATTAAGGACGTTACCTTAAAGGGCTTAATTCAAGAATTCTGAACTATATTCCATACCTGCAGTGAACAATCGTCGGGCCTGATAACGGTCGCCATTTTGGATTTGAATATAGACGAACAGCCTTCACATACTCGAGAAGCATTTGTGGTGATTGATGGCATCCCATATCCGGCCATTTTAGATAACTGAAATGCCGAATCATCTTCTTTTCACCATTCTGAAAGAAAATTAAATATGTCAAAATTATAAATAAAATTAATTTAAAATGCAACTCTCTTTAATATTCGAGACATAACACGTGTCATGGATGGATAAATCAGTGTGGTAAATCTATGGCATGTTTTGAATTGTGTGTATGCTTATTTACTATGCAAACCCTATTTACTAACTACACATTAACAAGAATTAGTTCCAGATCAAATGAACGTGAATGAATCAATATAGAAGTCGTCCATCAAATGACAGCTCACTGTGTACAGAACATGATTACCTTGGAATGACTAGTGTTTACAGAAATGGTTAGCTCCATGAAGTTGAGATGGATTGATCTACAGGGCGTCGAACAAATGTTAATTATATTTGTATTTTTAATTCGGGACCTCTGGTAGATGTTATGGAGGTCGAGTTATTAAGGTCGTTGATATCAAATCACTTCCACCTCACCGCTGCATGTTCGAACCAACTAGCTTGCGGTGGTTGCATGTTCGAACCAACTAGCTTGCGGTGGTTGCATGTTCGAACCAACTAGCTTGCGGTGGTTGCATGTTCGAACCAACTAGCTTGCGGTGGTTGCATGTTTGAACCAACTAGCTTGCGGTGGTTGCATGTTCGAACCAACTAGCTTGCGGTGGTTGCATGTTCGAACCAATTAGCTTGCGGTGGTTGCATGTTCGAACCAACTAGCTTGCGG
>CM026387.1:11250913-11307843 GCA_014843695.1 Archivesica marissinica | reverse complement strand
CACTTCTGTGGTGTTCTAATGATCTCCAACCTAACTTGGTTGCTTTTGGGTGACATATAAATAGTGGGAGTAGTCAGAATTTACCATCTTATTCAGGCACGTAGCTGCCATTAGGCCAAACGGCCCGGGCTTGCACATCATTTTGACCAAAAAACATAAATATATATATCATGTTTATTTGTTATAAAAACATGTCCGAATTTGTCTTTTAAATGCAGCAGAATGCTGGTAATTGCATCGTAAAAACTAAAACATTCCCCCTAGCAACCTCGTTCGCTACACTCACTCAACATTCTTTACCCGGGCCTGCACATAATTTGCCTCCTGGCTACGCCCCTGTTATTGCACGGCTCTGGGCCATCTCGATTTTATTAATGTTCCATTTTATATATGGTGACCAAACTGATGAGGTATATGCGAGCTGTGGACAGACAAGTGTTTTGTATGCCAAGGACCAAACATGTTCATTTGTATGATAATGCCTCTCCGGATGAAATACATTGTTCGGTTTGCTGCGGTGCTGACCCAGTCAATGATAGAGTTGCAAGAACTGGTGTTTGAACATTCCACACCTAGATATTTAGTGTGTGGCATGGATTGTTGTACAAGCTGTTTCTCCGTGAAATGTATACTCGCATTAAATGGGGGCATTGTTTTTTTTCTAGAAATACGTATGTATAGTTTGGAGGATCCTGTCTTCTGAAAGAGAGTTAATTGATGATAAGACTGCAAAGATAAAGTGGGAATCGTGATAGCGCAGCGGTTGCGCGTTCTTTTCATGTGCGAAAAACATGGAGTTCGAGCCCCACTGGAGCCGTTACAAATGTGCCCGCTCTTAGGCAAGGCATTTAAATCCTACGTTGCCTCTTCTCTCTCCCTCGTGGCGATGGATTCCATCAGGAATTAGTTCTGGAGAGTGATTAATATAAGTTGCAAGAACTTGTTTCGCAATCAAGCTAAAATAGGCAACGACACACAACTATGCAGACACTGTATCCTAACAGGAAATCACCCAAACGTGTACCCCAAGGTAATGAGAAGAGGGGTAGTCCAAGACGGTCCTTTTCCAGACGAACAACAGCCATTTTTCGAAATTCGTTCCAAACATGTTAGAACTGCTGTAATTTCATGGTCTGAGCTATCATTGACCTGCAGTACAATAGTTCTATGTGTGTTTTACTTTTATTTATCGTCGCTACCGGCTGTCCATATGAGCGACGCCTCCTGAAGAGATAAGTAATTTTAGATTTAGGAGGATATTGCAATGAGTCTCCTCTGGTTCGTTTACGTGCACGGTGTAGGCCTACAGCAACGACATGGGAGCTCTGTTTAAAGTCCCATCTGAAAGACTGTTAATTTTATCAGAGTGTTACCACTGCACTACAAATCCGTCTGTTACAATAGTTCGTTTTTAGCTTTCGACTTTATTTCCTTTGGCGAATACATATTCTACTTTGAGGTGTAAAGTTACCCCTTTGGCCTCAAATAAACAGGATGTAAGTCGTGCGTGGTCCACGTCGAGGTGAAGCCCCTATGGGCGAGATACTGAATGTCATGTAATGATTGGCCTCGAACTAACTCCGTGTTGTGTTACTGTAGTTGACCCACGTCTCATTGTGCCATGAGTGACATGTCTGCTGTTCGATTAACGCAGTGGTTAGCGCGCTCGCTTCTCACCAGTGCAACCCGGGTTCGATCCTCGAACCGGGAATTATGTGAGATGATATCGTCGTCGCCAGATCGTGGGTTTTCTCCGGGTACTCCTGTTTCCTCCCACACGAATGACCACATATATATGCTTTCAACCGCGCCAACGAGAGTGATTAGTATAACTTGTTAAAACTTGCTTCGCAATTGTTGTAAAATAAATAAAGTTTAAAATTTCTGCTCAAATAAGTAATAATAATTTAGCAATAATTATTATGCAGAGAGTATCTTTAAAGTTAAATAGTGATTGGGGACATCTCTAAAATACCTAATTAAACCATGACGTATGTCCCTTTGCTCGTGACGTCACACACGAACCGCTGTTTTGGCACTGGATTACGGGGGTGTATCTAAAATAGTTTACCCCAACTCTCATTGATTATGGAAGGGCCATTTTTCTAATGTTTGCCAATAAGTGGACTGACCCATTTACACTGTCATTTTACATACAGCTGGCTCAGTTTATATCGAATTTCGTTTAGTCAAACTTCGGTTATGTCGAAGTATTTTGTTCCGTGCGGATAACGGATGTAGACTGTATATGTAGTGTAAATAGTTAATTAATATCTCGTCTGATTAATGCATGTATATGAATTGTAGAAATGTATTGTCTAATATATTAAATATAAAACATGGTCACATGAATTTCCTTAAGATGAGTTTTCCCCACACAACTAGCCCAGCTGTAAATTAAAAATAGTTAGCTCTTAAAGCAGTTCAACAACAACAATAAATGGTTTTAAAAATGTATTCTTACTTGCACGAACTATCATGTACATATCGAGACCACTTGGTTTAAGACACCACTTTTACCACTTTTACAGTTCCCGTTTATCTTGTTAAAGAATAAATTAGTCGGTATTCAGCGGCCATTCCTGCTTCGATATTACCGATTTTGCCCTTCCCTTTGGCGGTCTCTTAATAAAAGGTTGACAGTACTGGGCGTGTGCCGTCTACTTTGCTTATGGGTAATTTCATTTCTCACACCAAAATAACAACATGTATGAATACAATTGATGTTCAGTAAAACCTGTCTTAAGCAGCCACCCAAGGGACTCATAGAAAGTGGCTGCTTAGCACATGTGGCTGCTTAATAGAGGTCAAACGTATAATACAACAGCATATTGGGAATCTGGAAACTGGCTGCTTAGCACATGTGGCTGCTTAATAGATTGGTAATCTGAAAACTGGCTGCTTAATACAGGTTGGCTGCTTAATAGAGGTCAAACGTATAATACAACAGCATATTGGGAATCTGGAAACTGGCTGCTTAATAGAGGTCAAACGTATAATACAACAGCATATTGGGAATCTGGAAACTGGCTGCTTAATAGAGGTCAAACGTATAATACAACAGCATATTGGGAATCTGGAAACTGGCTGCTTAGCACAGGTGGCTGCTTAATAGATTGGGAATCTGAAAACTGGCTGCTTAATAGAGGTCAAATGTATAATACAACAGCATATTGGGAATCTGGAAACTGGCTGCTTAATACAGGTTGGCTGCTTAATAGAGGTGACCACTAGCACAGGTTTGACTGTAAATGAAGGGCTAATTTCTTTAAATACCAGTGTGCTTATGAACATGATACCAACTTGTTAATAATAGAACACACAAGGAAATAAAAGCACAATAGTGCTACATAACAGCAAAAAAGCATAACTTGCTATTTTAGGCAAAAGAAGGATTACTTTCTGCAGCCATTATCTAAATAGCAAATGGTGAATGATGAATGCGTGATGGATGAACAATTGAATTAAGTAAATCATGCATGTAATTGTATTCAAACTGTATGCAAATATTACGGAACTTCACAAATGATCGACTCGCTGTTATTCACGTAAAGCAGTTAAGATGACCCACTACTCCTGTTAGTTTAATGTTTTCCTCAGCTGCATGCTTTCATTACAGTTAATTAAAACTTATTCACATAAATACATTTATATACACTCTTTCATAATTTAAGAACATTTTGTAATACTATGCTGTCATGGGGGAAATCCAAATACGCTTTTAGCTTTCGATTTATTCCATCTTTTCTTGTATATTAATGTATCTATGTTTAATCTATTAAGGCACTACTTTATAGGAAACGTGATCGTAATGTTAAACGTTCACAAAATTTATTGATGATTTTGTAAATAATACCCAACCAATTTACAAATAAGTTCTCATAAACTAGTTCATTTGAGGATAGACTGTTAGTTTTATCAGGATATTTTACCTAGGTTCCTGGTTTTACCTCTGTTCCTGGTTTTACCTCTGTTCCCGTTTTACCTAGGTTCCCGTTTTACCGAGGTTCCCGTTTTACCTCTGTTCCTGGTTTTACCTAGGTTCCAGGTTTTACCTAGGTTCCTGGTTTTACCTAGGTTCCTGGTTTTACCTAGGTTCCCGGTTTTACCTAGGTTCCTGGTTTTACCTAGGTTCCTGGTTTTACCTAGGTTCCTGGTTTTACCTAGGTTCCTGGTTTTATCTAGGTTCCCGGTTTTACCTAGGTTCCTGGTTTTACCTAGGTTCCCGGTTTTACCTAGATTCCCGGTTTTACCTAGGTTCCTGGTTTTACCTCTGTTCCTGGTTTTACATAGGTTCCTGGTTTTACCTAAGTTCCTGGTTTTACCTAGGTTCCCGGTTTTACCTAGGTTCCCGGTTTTACCTAGGTTCCTGGTTTTACCTCTGTTCCTGGTTTTACCTCTGTTCCTGGTTTTACCTAGGTTCCTGGTTTTACCTTGGTTCCTGGTTTTACCTAGGTTCCCGGTTTTACCTAGGTTCCCGGTTTTACCTAGGTTCCTGGTTTTACCTAGGTTCCTTGTTTTACCTAGGTTCCTGATTTTACCTAGGTTCCCGTTTTACCTAGGTTCCTGGTTTTACCTAGGTTCCAGGTTTTACCTAGGTTCCTGGTTTTACCTTGGTTCCTGGTTTTACCTAGGTTCCCGGTTTTACCTAGGTTCCCGGTTTTACCTAGGTTCCTGGTTTTACCTAGGTTCCTGGTTTTACCTAGGTTCCTGGTTTTACCTAGGTTCCTGATTTTACCTAGGTTCCTGGTTTTACCTAGGTTCCCGGTTTTACCTAGGTTCCTGGTTTTACCTATGTTCCCGGTTTTACCTAGGTTCCTGGTTTTACCTAGGTTCCTGGTTTTACCTAGGTTCCTGGTTTTACCTAGGTTCCCGGTTTATATTCCTGGATTTATTCACCATCCGAATGAATAATTTATATTGAAAAATGGAAATATATGACAGTAATGACGAGGTATAATCCTAGAAGTGCAACACATTCTACGTCAAAGCTACACGTACAGTCCTTTCATACAGTCAAACCTGTATTCAGAGAAGACACGAGGGACACACAATACATACAGAGGGCTCACTATATTGCATGTACGGACCAATGCATAGTGAGGGGTCACTATATTACATGTCCGGACCAATATATATAGAGGGCTCACTATATTACATGTCCGGACCAATACATATAGAGGGCTCACTATATTACATGTACGGACCAATGCATAGTGAGGGGTCACTATATTACATGTCCGGACCAATACATATTGTGGGCTCACTATATTACATGTCCGGACCAATACATATAGAGGGCTCACTATATTACATGTCCGGACCAATACATATAGAGGGCTCACTATATTGCATGTACGGACCAATGCATAGTGAGGGGTCACTATATTACATGTCCGGACCAATACATATAGAGGGCTCACTATATTGCATGTACGGACCAATGCATAGTGAGGGGTCACTATATTATGTGTCCGGACCAATACATATAGAGGGCTCACTATATTATATGTCCGGACCAATACATATAGAGGGCTCACTATATTATATGTCCGGACCAATACATATAGAGGGCTCACTATATTATATGTCCGGACCAATACATATAGAGGGCTCACTATATTATATGTCCGGACCAATACATATAGAGGGCTCACTATATTATATGTCCGGACCAATACATATAGAGGGCTCACTATATTATATGTCCGTACCAATACATATAGAGGGCTCACTATATTACATGTCCGGACCAATACATATAGAGGGCTCACTATATTGCATGTACGGACCAATACATATAGAGGGCTCACTATATTACAGGTCCGGACCAATACATATAGAGGACTCACTATATTGCATGTACCGACCAATGTATAGTGAGGGCTCACTATATTATATGTCCGGACCAATACATATAGAGGGGCCACTATGTTATATGTACGGACCAATACATATAGAGGGCTCACTATATTACATGTCCGGACCAATACATATAGAGGGCTCACTATATTACATGTCCGGACCAATACATATAGAGGGCTCACTATATTATATGTCCGGACCAATACATATAGAGGGCTCACTATATTACATGTACGGACCAATACATATAGAGAGCTCACTATATTATAAGTCCGGACCAATAAACATAGAGGGCTCACTATATTATATGTACGGACCAATACATATAGAGGGCTCACTATATTACATGTCCGAACCAATACATATACAGGGCTCACTATATTATATGTCCGGACCAATACATATAGAGGGCTCACTATATTATATGTCCGGACCAATACATATAGAGGGCTCACTATATTACATGTCCGGACCAATACATATAGAGGGCTCACTATATTATATGTCCGGACCAATACATATAGAGGGCTCACTATATTATATGTCCGGACCAATACATATAGAGGGCTCACTATATTATATGTACGGACCAAAACATATACAGGGCTCTCTATATTATATGTCCGGACCAATACATATAGAGGGCTCACTATATAATATGTACTGACCAATACATATAGAGGGCTCACTATATTACATGTCCGTACCAATACATATAGAGGGCTCACTATATTACATGTCCGGACCAATACATATAGAGGGCTCACTATATTATATGTCCGGACCAATAAATATAGAGGGCTCACTATATTATATGTCCGGACCAATACATAGTGAGGGCTCACTATATTATATGTCCGGACCAACACATATAGAGGGCTCACTATATTATATGTCCGGACCAACACATATAGAGGGCTCACTATATTATATGTCCGGACCAATACATATAGAAGGCTCACTACATTACATGTCCGGACCAATACATAGTGAGAGCTCACTATATTACAAGTCCGGACCAATACATATAGAGGGCTCACTATATTATATGTCCGTACCAATGCATATAGAGGGATCACTATATTATATGTCCGGACCAATACATATAGAGGGCTCACTATATTACATGTCCGGACCAATACATAGTGAGGGCTCACTATATTATATGTCCGGACCAATACATAGTGAGGGCTCACTATATTATATGTCCGGACCAATACATAGTGAGGGCTCACTATATTATATGTACGGACCAATACATATAGAGGGCTCACTATATTATATGTCCGGACCAATACATAGTGATGGGTCACTATATTATATGTCCGGACTAATACATATAGAGGGCTCACTATATTATATGTCCGGACCAATACATATAGAGGGCTCACTATATTATATGTCCGTACTAATACATATACAGGGCTCACTATATTATATGTCCGGACCAATACATATAGAGGGCTCACTATATTATATGTCCGGACCAATACATATACAGGGCTCACTATATTATATGTCCGGACCAATACATATAGAGGGCTCACTATATTATATGTCCGTACCAATACATATAGAGGGCTCACTATATTATATGTACGGACCAATACATATAGAGGGCTCACTATAGTATATGTCCGGACCAATACATATAGAGGGGTCACTATATTATTTTGTCCGGACCAATGCATATGTGTCCGGACCAATGCATATAGAGGGCTCACTATATTACATGTCCAAACCAATACATAGTGAGGGGTCACTTTATTACATGTCCGACCATCACTGGCTTTTCTATTACCTCCTTTGGCAGGTAAAGTCCGATTTATCCCTAAACGTATAGCGGTCCTTTCAATTGGAATCCTTTGTTTTTATAGTTGTTCCATAACCAGATATTGCGTTATGATAAATGTGATTTTATCCAAATCATGTTAGTTAATTGATAATTTGTTGTTACAGATTTGTTACCCATTGGATATACTGTAGGATATATTTCGATATATAGTAACATAATAATTATAATATTAGAAAGTGGAAGAAAATTGATAACATTTTGTGCAAAGGAAACAACGATAAAAACAGAGGAAACAAATTAAGAGGACATACATATTTTAGGCAGTATTCAGGGGCAGTAACTGACCGATGTCTCTCATTAGTTATAAATAACTGGCATCTCATACCTCGATGAAAATGCAGAAACGGAACACTCAATTGTTATAACTACACCTACTATTTGGTTTTTAACTCTTTATGCAAACGTGACATTTCATACCTCGATGAAACACAAGAAAGAGAACATTCAATTGATAACACATGTAACAAACAGTTGTCTCTCTGGAAGTGGGCTATGTGTGTTGTGTGTGTTTTGCGTTGATTTATCGTCGCTACCGGTTGCCCATATGAGCGACGCCTCATGAAGAGATTAGTTATTTTAGATTTTGGAGGATAGTGCATGATACAGAGATAGACCAATTCCAGAATCTCCTCTGGTTCTTTTACGTGCACGGTGTAAAGCACCGACACGAGACCTCGGTTTAACGTCCCATCTGAAAGACTGTTAATTTTATTAGGGTCAGACGGGGATCGAACCTGCGATTCATGGATTACCAGTCCAGTGTGTTACCACTGGACTACAGATCCGTCTGTTGTGCCTCTTCTAAAACTTAAGATGCCTAATCTCGACCGGGAGTTTGAACATGACAAGATCCGGTCTTTCATTCTAATCCTTTTCTGTGTTCTGATATGTCTAATGTAGGCATTGTTCAAACTGTATAATATTGGGTAATAAATTCAAATATATCTGTAAACTAGTTATTACATATTTAGTTTAGCTCTGTTGTGAAACAAGTTATTACAAAATCGTTCTCGACACCTCATTCCTGATCGATGATATACATCGCCATGAGGGAGAGAGAAGAGACAATATGGAATGTAAGTCCCTCGCCTAATGGACCACTCGTAACGGCTACAATCGGGCGCTAAATCCGGGCTCTCACAAGGCCGAAGCGAACTCACTACCACTGCGCTATAGCGACTTCCATATTATTATACCACAGGAACTTGAAAGTTTATCCATAAGCCACCAAATTTCAAGTTCCTGTGATTATGCGCACCATACACATAATTATTGGGAGTTTTAAAATAGATATCAAAATGGATAAAATTATGGAACATTTCGGATTGCGCCCTTCTACTTTAAACCGAATCTAATATTGGCATGACTTGTGGTCTTGCCTGATAACGAGCTTATTTACCCACGCCGCTGTCGAACCACGTGGGCGAGCGTGTCGTCCAACCCATGTGTGTATGGATACATGTATTACACATATGATTGTGATTGTATTTATGTATACATACTAGGCCTAATACATACACATTAAATTATAATTAAACTAAACACATTTAAACAGATTAGCGCAGTGGTTAGCGCTCTCGCTTCTCACCAATGCAACCCAGGTTCGATCCTCGGACCGAGAAGTATGTGAGATGGTACGGTGGTCGCCAGATCGGACAGGTGGGGTTTCTCCGGGTACTGCAGTTTCCTCCCACACGAATGACCACATTTACGCTTTCATCCGCACCAACGAGAGTTATTAATATATATATAAGTTGTTAGAACGTGCTTCCAATCGTTGTAAAAATTAAATAAATAAAAAAGTTTAAACTTTAAATTTAAACAGATACATTAACATTATCAACGTAT
This sequence comes from Archivesica marissinica, assembly GCA_014843695.1. Lineage (NCBI taxonomy): Eukaryota > Metazoa > Mollusca > Bivalvia > Venerida > Vesicomyidae > Archivesica > Archivesica marissinica. The sequence continues at coordinate 11,298,275 of CM026387.1, read as the reverse complement.
ATCCTTCGACCACACAGTATTGTACATGTATAGATTATAAAGGCATTCAGGAAGACACTGTCGCTACCTGTTGAAATACTGTGTGTGATTTAATGTAAATCAGTGAAACAGGAAGTAGCATTAGAGACGGAACTATTTAAATATGTGATTGGCGGTGTTCTTTGCTCCTGAGAAAATTATCAAATTATTCCTGTGGACTGCATCAAACGTAATTCATTCGTCCAATTCTTCTTCAGAACTGACAGGAAAAATAGACAGTAAGTTGTGACATTTGTTCTTTACGTTGTTGCTATATAATTTCAGAAGTTCCTCTTAGCTTGAGCCTTGTATCTATGCATGCGCCATGAGGATATAGGGTGGGTGGGGTATTTTCAACCGGAAGTCAATCTCACCGCCGCGTCATTCCGAAGCATTTTAAGGCATGTATTAATGAAAAATAAGGAATGTATGTGTGTGCAGTTATGAAAAAACTACATTCACTAATTAAAAAGTAATGAAATACAGACTTATTTTAATATACGGTGTGTTTGCTGCGCATCATACACTTCCGCCCTTACCCATCATCTTTTATTGCATTTCATCGCATTATTTTCATATGGTGTCTATAGGAAGCTACGCCCCTGGTTTTACATGTCAGGTAGCGTTGTAAATGCGTTTTTAGTTCGCATATTCGAAATAGTGTACGTTTCCTGTCATTTTGGTTATCAAAGTGTTATTGCACAATCGCTGTATCTCTTGCCCCACTCAGAAAGTGGGCGTGTTTTGATAATTGACACATTTGTACCACATCGATGTATAAGATGCTTCAATATCTCATCAAACATATTCGGAAGTCGTGATAGCGCAGAGGTAGCGCGTTCGATTCAGATGCGAAAGGACCGGAGTTCGAGCCACACTGTAACCGTTACTAGTGTGCCCTTATTCAATGCATTTGAATTCCACGTTGCCTCTTCTCTCTCCATCGTGGCGATGTAATTCCATCAGGAATGATGTCTCGAGAGTGATTAATATAAGTTGTAGAAACATATTTCGCAATCGAGCTGAACTAAATTTGTATAAACTGACAAACATTGTAGCTTTGAGGAAACATGACACCCTTGTAATCTATTCATAAGATGTTTCAGTTTGTCCTTGTTTACGAAACTCAGGTTCACGATTTATGTCACGTTCACTAATCTCTTGAACTACTCAATTTTCATGACGACATTGAAACTTGTAATGTTTTAGTTTATACACATTTATTTTAGCTCGATTGCGAAACAGGTTCTTATAACTTATATGTATATTAATCACTCTCGAGACCTAATTCCTGAATTCATCGCCAGGAATGAGAGAGAAGAGGCAACGTGGACTTTAACTCTTTCAACGCCAATGTCGCATAAAAGCGACTTTGTAAAAAGGTAGAGAACCCGATCGGACAGAACAGAACATGCCGACTGATCAGGCTATTTGCTGATTGCTCTTCAGACAGTGGCGCTGAAGCACCTGTCCGAATAGCAAACAACATGGATCCTGATCTGTATCTATGTTGTTTGCACATGCTCTGAATTTATTCGGCGCTGAAAGAGCTAAATACCTAGCCTAAGGGCACATTTCTTCGTCTTTCTATTTCTCATTTTCGTCTTTACATTAACATGTCCGACCTATCTAATTTCGAAGTTTCGGTTTATCATCATTTGCACTACGGCAAGCAGACTGCTTTCATTTGTACTACAGCAAGCAGACTGCTTTCATTTACACTACAGCAAGCAGACTGCTTTCATTTACACTACAGCAAGCATACTGCTTTTCATTTACACTACAGCAAGCAGACTGTTTTCATTTACACTACAGCAAGCATACTGCTTTCATTTACACTACAGCAAGCACACTGCTTTTCATTTACACTACAGCAAGCAGACTGCTTTTCATTTAAACTACAGCAAGCAGACAGCTTTCATTTACATTACAGCAAGCAGACTGCTTTCATTTACACTACAGCAAGCATACTGCGTTCATTTGCACTACAGCAAGCATACTGCTTTCATTTACACTACAGCAAGCAGACTGCTTTCATTTACACTACAGCAAGCATACTTCTTTCATTTACACTACAGCAAGCAGACTGCTTTCATTTACACTACATCAAGCAGACTGCTTTCATTTACACTACAACAAGCATACTGCTTTCATTTACACTACAGCAAGCAGACTGCTTTCATTTACACTACAGCAAGCATACTGCTTTCATTTACACTACAGCAAGCATACTGCTTTCATTTACACTACAGCAAGCATACTGCTTTCATTTACACTACAGCAAGCATACTGCTTTCATTTACACTACAGCAAGCATACTGCTTTCATTTACACTACAGCAAGCATACTGCTTTCATTACACTACAGCAAGCATACTGCTTTCATTTACACTACAGCAATCATACTGCTTTCATTTACACTACAGCAAGCATATGCTTTCATTTACACTACAGCAAGCATACTGCTTTCATTTACACTACAGCAAGCATACTGCTTTCATTTACACTACAGCAAGCATACTGCTTTCATTTACACTACAGCAAGCATACTGCTTTCATTTACACTACAGCAAGCATACTGCCTTCATTTAGACTACAGCAAGCATACTGCTTTCATTTACACTACAGCAAGCATACTGCTTTCATTTGCAAGAGAGCAAGCAGGTTGCTTTCATTTACACTACAGCAAGCATACTGCTTTCATTTACACTACAGCAAGCATACTGCTTTCATTTACACTACAGCAAGCATACTGCTTTCATTTACATTACAGCAAGCATACTGCTTTCATTTACACTACAGCAAGCATACTGCTTTCATTTACACTACAGCAAGCATACTGCTTTCATGTACAAGAGAGCAAGCAGGTTGCTTTCATTTACACTACAGCAAGCATACTGCTTTCATTTGCAAGAGAGCAAGCAGGTTGCTTTCATTTACACTACAGCAAGCATACTGCTTTCATTTACACTACAGCAAGCATACTGCTTTCATTTGCAAGAGAGTAAGCAGGTTGCTTTCATTTACACTACAGCAAGCATACTTCTTTCATTTGCAAGAGAGCAAGCATGTTGCTTTCATTTACACTACAGCAAGCAGACTGCTTACATTTACACTACAGCAAGCAACTGCATTCATTTACACTACAGCAAGCATACTGCTTTCATTTACACTACAGCAAGCATACTGCTTTCATTTACACTACAGCAAGCAGACTGCTTTCATTTACACTACAGCAAGCATACTGTTTTCATTTGCAAGAGAGCAAGCAGGTTGCTTTCATTTACACTACAGCAAGCATACTGCTTTCATTTACACTACAGCAAGCATACTGCTTTCATTTACACTACAGCAAGCAGACTGCTTTCATTTACACTACAGCAAGCATACTGCTTTCATTTGCAAGAGAGCAAGCAGGTTGCTTTAATTTACACTACAGCAAGCATACTGCTTTCATTTACACTACAGCAAGCATACTGCTTTCATTTACACTACAGCAAGCAGACTGCTTTCATTTACACTACAGCAAGCATACTGCTTTCATTTACACTACAGCAAGCATACTGCTTTCATTTACACTACAGCAAGCATACTGCTTTCATTTACACTACAGCAAGCATACTGCTTTCATTTACACTACAGCAAGCATACTGCTTTCATTTACACTACAGCAAGCATACTGCTTTCATTTACACTAAAGCAAGCATACTGCTTTCATTTGCAAGAGAGCAAGCAGGTTGCTTTCATTTACACTACAGCAAGCAGATTGCTTACATTTACACTACGGCAAGCAGACTGCTTTCATTTACACTACAGCAAGCATACAGCTTTCATTTACACTACAGCAAGCATACTGCTTTCATTTACACTACAGCAAGCATACTGCTTTCATTTACACTACAGCAAGCATACTGCTTTCATTTACACTACAGCAAGCATACTGCTTTCATTTGCAAGAGAGCAAGCAGGTTGCTTTCATTTACACTACAGCAAGTATACTGCTTTCATTTGCAAGAGAGCAAGCAGGTTGCTTTCATTTACACTACAGCAAGCATACTGCTTTCATTTGCAAGAGAGCAAGCAGGTTGCTTTCATTTACACTACAGCAAGCATACTGCTTTCATTTGCAAGAGAGCAAGCAGGTTGCTTTCATTTACACTACAGCAAGCAGACTGCTTACATTTACACTACAGCAAGCAGACTGCTTTCATTTACACTACAGCAAGCATACTGTCAAATAATTACTACGTTGGTACGCATCAAACAAATACTCGGTTGATCAAGAATCACGATAGCCGGTTATATACATGATAAGCACAATACCCATCCTCTTTACGTACTGAGTGTCGTTTAAAGCATTTATATGGCGTTCTGAGTGACGCTTTAAGCATTTGGATGGCCTACTGAGTGTCGCTTTAAGCATTTGGATGGCCTACTGAGTGTCGCTTTAAGCATTTGGATGGCCTACTGAGTGTCGCTTTAAGCATTTGGATGGTCTACTGAGTGTCGTTTTAAGCATTTTGATGACTTACTGAGTGTTGCTTTAAGCACATGGATGGCCTACTGAGTGTCGCTTTAAGCAGTTTAATGTCGTACTGAGTGTCGCTTTAACCACCTGTATGACATACCGAGTGTCGTTTTAAGCATTTGGATGACCTACTGAGTGTCGCTTTAAACACTTGGATGGCATACTGAGTTTCGCTTTAAGTACTTGAGTGGTCTACTGGCCAACCATCACCACATCAGTATAGCAATTATATATAAATATTCATATACATGTATCAGCTAAATTCGTAATCGTACTACACACTTTGTCAACAATACGTATATCCTGCGCCACTATATACAGTCTACATCCGTTATGTCAAAGTCGGTTATGTCATATTCTCCGAAGTCGATCAAAGTCCCATTTCAGACACTATTTTTAGGTAACTGGATATGATTATATCGAATTACGTTACGTCAAACTTCGGTTATGTCGAAGTATTTTGTTCGGTCCGACGGAATTCGACATAACGGATGTAGACTGTATACATAATTGAAATTATTTATGGATATAGAGCATGCAACTTTATAGCAAGAATTCAAAGTTTTTTAATTACCCTACACTATACAGGGGCGTAGCTTGAGCTTGATATATGTGTAGGTACCATTATAATTGTGTTCTGGTGTTATCTACCCCTTAATATGTTGAATGTCCATAGCACCGCACAATGTTAACAGGCATATGTATGTTTTGATGAAAAATGAGGAACTAGTTTTCGCAGTTGTGAAAATCTACACTTTGAATAAAATGTGTAGGCACGTCACTGCTAAGATGCAATTGCAATTTTATTCGTAGTTGTTCTATGTGGATTCATGGCTCATTCGAAATATTTTGCATGTACTGGGCATATAATTGTAACAGAGAATTTGCATTATGTTACAATATTTATACAATGCGTATATAACTATATTAATGTGAACGAAAGGTGGGGCTTTAGTGGTTATGGTCATTTATTTCAGATTACTAGCCCATCACTGCAGTTTGTTAGAAATTCATTGGGGTGTCGAATTCGTTGTTGTCCAGCTGACTTGAGGAAGGTTGGTGGTTCAATCCGGGTGTCTGTGAGTGCGTGACACACTGCTCGAAGGACAGCCGGGGTCTTCCTCCACCAGTATCAGCTGGGTAACCAAAGTAAGCCACTTAACCTAAGGTGTTAATTGTTGCGATAGCCGACGCGCCATCATCTCAATATATATATTTGCTCAATACTTTTCTGGAGTATGTTAGGTTAGACCATACAGGCCCTGTGTCGTCCTGATACTAATTCTTAACTATAGTAGCTTCCTGTTGTAAGGGGATACCGAATTGGTATATTTAGAACGGTTGTTGGTACATAGTTGAATCATAAATGAAATCAGGATACGTATGAGGTCCAAACAGGCTGTCCGATTAGCGGAGTGGTTAGCGCGCTCGCTTCTCACCAATGCAACGCGGGTTCGAACCTGGAAGTATACGAGATGGACGGTGGTCGACAGATCGGACAGTTGGGGTTTCTTCGGGTACTCCGGTTTCCTCCCAAACGAATGACCACATATACACTTTCATCCGCGCCAACGAGATGTGATTAATATAAGTTGTTAGAACTTGCTTCGCAATCGTTGTAAAATAAATAACATTTTAAACTAAACAGCTGAGTCACGGTCATACCCGAATGTATATTTTGAACATTAAATATTATTCACACACGACCCAGCTAATAACATACAAACTTGTAGCGTAAAATCTACACCGGGTTATTCTGTATATATTTATAAGTAGGCGAAGCCAATTGATGATTGGTAGGTTATTCTCAACAAAAGCCGAATTCGGTATAAAAACACATATTGGCCATTCCTATATGAGTGATTATTGATTATAGTCCTACTTGTGTCAAGCAGCCAGCAAACTGAATTACAAAGAGTGGCTGCTAGGTACAGGTTGTTGTTAACTAGAGGTCAAATGTATAATAAAGCAGCAATTTGGGAATATGTAAACGGGCTGCTTAATACAGAGTGGCTGTTTAATAGATGTGACTACAAACACCGGATTGACTGTGTTTGTTTCCATATTCTTTATTTTACGTCGCTCCCGGTTGCATTTTGTAATGTTATGTTAATTTGTAATGGTGCACAATACAGATATAATCGCGTTCCAAAGACTCGTCTGGCTAATCGATATAAAAGCACCGACAGGTAACTAAAGATTAAAATATCATCCCATTGACCTATATAAGTCACGTTAGTACAGTGGAGCGAGAGATCGAACACACGATTACTGGATACGTGGAACAGCGTATAATCACTTATCTATTGTCATACACAATAGTTGTATATTCACATTCAAGTTGGTTTATTTTTTATTCAACTAGGAAGTGAATTGCCATGCTAAAACAACCTCAACAAGTGATGTTGGCGATCGTTTTATTAGCATATGTAAGTATATATTGCTTTATTTGTATCGTTGTTGCGATACATAAGCAGTGTTATTGTCTAGTTAAAGCCACTTTATGTGTTTACGTACAGAATGTACTGCATATGGTGATATGATTAATAGTCTTTCAGGTGGTACTTTAAACCGAGGTCTCGTTTCGGACTGATTTATAAACAACAGCGCCTTAGCATATCTGTGTGTTTTACATTTATTTATTGATCGCTACCGGTTGCCCATATATGAGCGACGCCTCCTGAAGAGATTCGTCATTCTAGATTTTTGGAGGAAAGTGCAATGATACAGACAGAGACCCATTCCAGAGTCTCCTCTGGTTCGTGTACGTGCACGGTGTAAGGCACCGACACGATACCTCGGTTTAACGTCCCACGTGAAAGACTGTTAATTTTATTAGGGTCAGACGGGGGGGTCGAACCTGCAATCCCTGGATTACCAGTCCAGCGTGTTACCACTGGACTACAGATCCGTCTGTGCGAAGCTTGATGTGTTGGTTGTCTATTTATATACTGACACCAACAACAAACTGTGTACTTGCCATAGGGGTAATCTTTATATCCTTTTAGATAAAATACAGGCACATTTGATATAAAAATGTATGTAATATTGGCTATATTAGTGCAATGTGTGAAGGATTATTTTCTTCACTCACCGATCAGCTGTTCAGTGCCACCATATTCCAGTCACTGAGAGCGACCACATGTGTTTTATTTGTGTTGGACAGTTTTTATATTTTTACCAGAGTGTTTAAAAATTCCAACTACAACTTGAGAGTTTAAGTTGAGGAAACCAACAGGCTCATTGATTCTAATAAATGAATTATTGGAACTATACAGATGTGTTGACTCGTCACTTAGTCCAAAGCATCATTCTGTAGCTAACCCACTCCCTCATGATATATAATTACACAAAGAGCTAGTCGGAAGGGTACTTGACCAAGATTAAAGGACAGGCAAACCGAGAGGCTACATATATAGATCTAGTAAACATTTTAATACATACTCAGATAAAAGATCGGGGAATACCAAATTTAATGTCATGACAACCCTGCACCCCCCCACACACATTCTAACCGCACACAATAACCTGCGCCGGACGCATTACTACGCTATACATTACATAGCAACAATAGCATTTACATACTATATCCCGTTTCAGCTACATTTATATAAGGTCTATACGTCTGTATGAGGTTCTCTATTTTCATGATCACGAAGAAGGATTGTGAATGTTTCATGCTAAGTATACGATTAGAAAAACACGAATATTTATTGAAATAAAGCAGTCCCATTGTGCAATGAAGCAATATATAGCTCTTGCACATCGACGTAAACTTGTAATAAGATATGTAATCTGCACTGTTACCTAATGTATATCTGCGTTTTAGAAGTTGGTTTACGCTAATGTGAACTGCCCGTAGATAATTGAAGGACTCGTCAATAGAGTTTTACTACACATGCTGTCGCGCCGTCATGAACATTATGTTTTGTATAAAACACCATCGTGAGGTCATACATTTGTACTTGTAGTCCATTATTATTAATATTGGACAGCTGTCAAAAGGCCAGAACATTATGTTAAATCATAGGCCTACCGGTACAAAATTAACAATTTTAATTAATAGGATCGTGTTATAAGTAAGTTATAAGTTGTGTGTTTTAAGTAAGATATAAGCTTCAAACGGATCCAATATGCAAAATATTGGTACTCTCTTCTTAAGCTCTACGCTCCTCACACAGTCCAATATTTTACATATTGGATTGTGTTCGGCTTATATCCTATACATATTGAAAAAGAATCCTAATTAGAACTGAAAGTAGCATACTACCGCTATAATAATGTTCTTCCAAATTGAAGAGTCATACAGATGGATATGTAGTCCAGTGGTAACACGTTGGACTAGTATCCAGGGATCAAAGATGGGACTTTAAGCAGAGGTCTCGTGTCGGTGCTGTTCACCGTGCACGTAAAAGAACCAGATGGAATTCTGTATCATTGCACAATCCTCCAAAAATCTAAAATGGCTAATTATCTTCAGGAGGCGTCGCTCATATGGGCAACCGGTAGCGACGTTAAATAAACGTAAAACACACACAAAGAATAGCCATGCCTTGTCCTAAATTTCGAAATTACGAACAATTCCGAACATTTTCTACTTCGGTAGTTTCCGGTTTTGTCATATGACATTCATCGAGGACGCACCATCTTGTAAATGTCTGCAGTGTAACCTTAGCAAGGTGAGTATTTGATTTCAATATGTTGGAGACCTCCATGGCGTAACTGTTTAAGGTAGTTTACTACAAATCACGTGTCTCTCACCACTGTAGGTTGGAATCCCACTGGGAGGTATCCAGTCGGTGGTTCTACCCGGGTGACCGCCCGTACCGGACATATTGCTTGGCTTGACACCCTGTGTATTTCTCCATCAATAACAGCAGCTGAGAGTCACCATGTAACTTAAGTTGTCGGTGCAACTCTAAACACCAACACTCAATTAACCCTTAACACGCCAATCACGACTAATGTCGCTTTTGCAAACATCATAGAGCCAGATCAGACGGCCGCAAACCGTCTGCTCAGGCTATATGCTGTTTGCTATTCGAATAGAGGAGCTCAAACACTCGTCGGAATAGCGAACAACATATATCCTGGTCAGACGCGGCGCTACGACGAGGCTGATCTGAATCTATGTTGACTGCACATTCAATCCAATTTATTCGGCAGGTTAAAGGTTGTTTACATAACTAACAAATCAGACGATCACAACACTCTCGGTGCTTTGATATATCTTGTATCAGTTAGACTATGAGCATGCATTTACCACTACTATGTTACTTTCAGATCACACATTGCACAGCTACTACAACACAATCGCCAGCAGGTATATGCTTAGATTTATTTCCAGTTGATAATCGGGTCAGTAATGATCTACTATAAAGTTAGTATACACAGCATAGTATACATAGCTTGTTGCAGTCATTGAACGAGTGCTTCGTTCCCTCACTTGGTATGTTTGAGCTTCGATCGTTCACTTGGTGTGTCGTCAGGTTGTTTGTGCTTCGTTCCATCACTTGGTATGTCGTCAGGTTAATTGAGCTTCGATCCCTCACTTGGTGTGTCGTCAGGTTGTTTGAGCTTCGATCGTTCACTTGATGTGTCGTCAGGTTGTTTGAGCTTCGATCGTTCACTTGATGTGTCGTCAGGTTGTTTGTGCTTCGATCGCTCACCTGGTGTGTCGTCAGGGTGTTTGTATTTCGATTGCTCACTTGGTGTGTCGTCAGGTTATTTGTATTTCGATTGCTCACTTGGTGTGTCTACAGGTTATTTGTATTTCGATCGTTCACTTGGTGTGTCGTCAGGTTGTTTGTGCTTGGTTCCCTCACTTGGTGTGTTGTCAGGTCGTTTGTGCTTCGTTACCTCACTTGGAGTGTTGTCAGGATGTTTGTGCTTCGTTCCCTCACTTGGTGTGTTGTCAGGTTGTTTGTGCTTCGTTCCCTCACTTGGTGTGTCGTCAGGTTGTTTGTGCTTCGTTCCATCACTTCGTGTGTCGTCAGGTTGTTTGAGCTTCGATCGCTAACGTGGTGTGTCTATGCAGCTCCCATTCCTCCATATAGCTGAATATTTCTTTATAGTATCCACTGCTGTAGCAATAGTTGGGAGAGGCAATAGTAATATACCACGTGTGGTACAAAAGTGCACAATGAAGATGCTACTGATACTCCTGTTTTTGTTGTTATTCACGTGTAATATTATAATACTAGTATTGGTTTCTTCCCGAGTGGCAATGAATGGTAAAACAAAGGTTTCCATTTCTTTGCAGCTCCCATTCCTCCAAATAGCTGAATATGTCTTTATATTATCCACTGCTGTAGCAATATATATGAAAAATAACGTTTCCAAATAGCATCAAGTATGTTTCAGACTGTGGGAATCTATCCACGGTTGCAAACAGTGAGATTGCAAATACAAATGGAAATTCATACCTAAGCACAGCCACATATACATGCACTGCCGGATATGATCTATCAGGAAATAATGTGTTAACATGTCAAGCAGATGGGACGTGGACAGATGTTTCATTTAGTTGTACCGCGAAAGGTATATATTTAGTTACAGCACATTATGGCTTTCATTAAAATTTACATCCATATGACTAAGTCACAATATTATGAGATTTTGTTACTTTACTCCCTAGGACACTGTATTTGTATGAGTGTATAGTTGTGCCACATGATTACAAAACACTTCAAAGAGAGAAGGTCCTATGAAATAGCGATTAACTTAGACATGGAAGGAACAAGAGTACATTTTAATATAAGTGAAGACATCCAATATACTCACCTGGGGATTATATGTAACAAGTACTGCTCATTAAATGACAATATTCACTCGGCAAGTATCAAACTCCGTGGTACCCTACTTAACATTTCCAATAGTGGTGTTGGATCTGGGAACCTAAACATATTCAGTCTCACAACACTGTATAGTATGTAGTATTGCCGACATCCCTATACGGGTGTGAACTGTGGAGCTATCTTACATCTGCCAATATCATTGAAATCGAACGAGCCCATATATTTTGCATAAAATCTATTCAACGCCTACCGTTGTTCACTAATAATCAGGCATCATTCAGCTGCCTGGGCCTTGTTCCGATTGAAACAGAAATTAATTACAAGACACTCCAGTTTCTGGGTCAACTCGTCCGACTCCCCTGCCAATATCTCTCGAAACGTATCTTTATAAACAGGTTGGTAAGCTATAAATCTTGCATTGAAAGCCAAATTCTTGGGTTTATTCCTGATGTGCTTGGATTACTTAGGAAGTATGATCCCATGCATTATGTAGATATCTTTCGTGAAACTGCATACTTTCCATCGAAATATCAATGGAAATATATTCTTAAACGGAATGTAAATGGAATTTATTCCGAAAAAGGTACTATATCAGCATGTAGCTCCTTGCCTACAGGTATTGGTAAAACTATATTCCAAAAACAGGAACCTTGTACTATCTGGCAATTAAGTCGTAAATTCCAAAGCGTAAACATGTACCGTTTCACAGCTATATATGTACTGTGTAGATTACTTTCTTTCTCACGTCCTGAGTTATGCACACAATGCGATAAATGTGTTGTGAACTTAGTTGTTCATAAGCTGTTATTATGTACATCTCAGGATAAACTAAGAAAGTGCTTATGGCAGAACATAAGTTGTGTGACTGGTATTAAGACATACATTGATTTTATCACACAACCATCCGAGACACATATATATGATATGCTTGCAGGACTGGAGACACATGAACTTCCAGACACCGCAAGCGAAACACTTATGATAATATGTTTTAGGGCATTCTGGCAAATGCTCCAAACTTAAGGTTGTGGTCAATCAGTAATCTAAACATGTTTGCTTCTTTTTACATACTATTGTGTTGCGTTTAGGTACCTGGACGGTTTTCTCTACTGAAGAATGGTGTTCCGGTTATAAATACTGTATCAGCTTTTGTGTGCGCTACCATCATCTCTTTCCCTTGCATTTCGTTTTGGCAAGTTATGATGATCGGTATACACTAATTAATAGCTGCATGGTTATGTCAGTTATTATGACCATTATTGTACACTTGTACTACTTTGTATATATGTATGTTTATATGTGTCCATGTAAAACGTGTAATTGTATATTATGTATGTTCACTTGTGCTCTTCATGTATATGGAGGTAATAAAAGGATTATACATTAAGTTCAACTGGTAGTTGGGACAGGCAATAGTGATAGATCACGTGTGGTACAACAGTGCACAATGAAGATGATACTGATACTCCTGTTTTTGTTATTATTCATGTGTATTATTATAATACTAGTATTGGTTTCTTCCCCAAGTGGCAATGAATGGGAAAACAAAGATTTCCATTTCAATGCAGCTCCCATTCCTCCATATAGCTGAATATGTCTTTATAGTATCCACTGCTGTAGCAATATATATGAAAAATAACGTTTCCAAATAGCATCAAGTATGTTTCAGACTGTGGGGATCTATCCACGGTTGCAAACAGTGAGATTCATATACAAATGGAAGTTCATACCTAAGCACAGCCACATATACATGCAATGGCGGATATGATCTATCAGGAAATAATGTGTTAACATATCAAGCAAATGGGATGTGGACAGATGTTTCATTTAATTGTACTGCGAAAGGTATATATTTATTACAGCACATTATGGCTTTCATTATAATTTACATCCATATTACTAAGTCACAATATTATGAGATTTTGTTACTTTACTCCCTAGGACACTGTATTTGTATGAGTGTATAGTTGTGCCACATGATTACAAAACACTTCAAAGAGAGAAGGTCCTATGAAATAGCGATTAACTTAGACATGGAAGGAACAAGAGTACTTTTTAATATAGGTATTCCAGCCTATTGTGTGGCAAAATACTCTAAATCAATAAAATGTAAAATGCTGTAACATTTTATCATTATAATCGAAAGGTATATTTGATAGACCAAGTGCTTTCTAATTATTTCATTTGGAAATTAAAAATATCGCGGTTTTATTACTATTCAGATAAGTGGTAATGTAAAATGACGTACGTTACAATGTATGGAGAAATTAACTAACCTTTAATTTGGCATCAATTCATTTTGAATTACTGTTCATAGTTTAAGAAATAACCGAATTGTAACGGTCAACCACAGAATAAAATTAGACAACACATGTTGAAAACATCATTTATAACTACGTTTCTTCCTGCTATCATGGTGTACAATTTGTACATTTAAAGACACATACTTTTATATGAACGTCATTTATTAAGTTCAACTGGTAGTTGGGACAGGCAATAGTGATATATCACGTGTGGTACAACAGTGCACAATGAAGATGCTACTGATACTCCTGTTATTGTTGTTATTCACGTGTAATATTATAATACTAGTATTGGTTTCTTCCCCGAGTGGCAATGAATGGGAAAACAAAGATTTCCATTTCTATGCAGCTCCCATTCCTCCATATAGCTGAATATGTCTTTATATTATCCACTGCTGTAGCAATATATATGAAAAATAACGTTTCCAAATAGCATCAAGTATGTTTCAGACTGTGGGGATCTATCCATGGTTGCAAACAGTGAGATTGCAAATACAAATGGAACTTCATACCCAAACACAGCCACATATACATGCGATGCCGGATATAATCCAACAGGAAATAATATGTCAACATGTCTAGCAAATGGGACGTGGACAGATGTTTCATTTAATTGTACTGCAAAAGGTAAATATTTATTACAAGCAAATTATGGCTTTCATTATAATTTACATCCATATTACTAAGTCACAATATTATGAGATTTTGTTACTTTACTCCCTAGGACACTGTATTTGTATGAGTATATAGTTCTGCCACACGGTTACAAAACACTTCAAAGGGAGAAAGAGGTCCTATGAAATAGCGATTAACTTAGACATGGAAGGAACATGAGTACTTTTCAATATACGTGGGCAAGCATATGTGTAACAAATTTCTTTAAATCAGTAAAATGTAGAATTCTTTAAAATTGTATTATTATAATGGAAAGGAAAATATGGAGAGAAGAATTGCTTTCTAATCGTCTCATTTGGAAATTAGAAAAAAATCGCTGTTTTGTTATTATTCATATACATGGTAATGTTTAATGACGTACATTACAATGTTGTAGTTTAATCATATTTTATTGCAAATCATTATTATATATGTCATGCATAAACAGATATAATACATAATATGAACATGCAGATGGTTTGGGCCACACGTTTTAACAACATTAGACAAGGCCCGCACCAGGTTGTTACAATGTTTTAATTTGTAATCATCAGATTCACCTAAGTTGCAATACAATGAATAATTCCAGATTTTGATTTTTCAAGGGCATATATTTTAGCTTAAAACGGCTTACGAGATAGTATCAAGGCATCACTAATGAAATTATGACGAACATTTAACGGCATTTAGGATTTATTTTTGTTTATTTAAGTTTATTTAACGTCACTACCGGCTTCCCATTTGAGCGACGGGCAGTTTACATAACAACACATTCCCTGGATAGGCTCCACTGGCTAACCAATTCTTGGTGCACCAACCTCTGTAAGAAACTGCCAAACGTTTCATATTAAGAGACACGGTCTGAGCGGCGCTCGAATCCGTGACCATCAGTGATGATAGGTTACAGTGGTATACAAGTCAGTGACCGTAACCACTCGACCATGGAGGCGGACCATTTATGAAGTTTGAAAAAGAATATCCCATATTTAAACTCTGATTGCTCTAATAAATGGGATATTATCCACTATTGTTTTCAGTTCTGTTGCAACCATTGAATATCCAAGCTTATGCACCCGCCAATAATGCAACTATTCTCATAGTGAAATGGATTAGACCGGAGATGTACACAGGCCCTACACAATATATTGCCACTGCGGTCGAATCCGAAAGTGATAAAGAATTTACCTGTACAACCGGAGATAGTAAGTGATAAAAACAGATTTACACTTTGGGACATTCATTTGTTTTAAAACTTGATTACCACAATACAAATGGTATTTTGAAACTCATCGATTTCACAAATTTATGTATATTTAATACACTTGGGTGACGTCATACCTTTGTAATGGCAGTCCATTATTATTAATATTGGACTGGTGTCAAAAGGCCAGAGTATTATATAAAATTATATGCGTAATTGTACGAAATTAACAATTTTAAATAGTGGTTGCTAGTAGTTTAATTAGTAATTAAACTGGTCCAATATATAAAATATTGGTACTGTCTTCGGGGCTACGCGCCTCACACAGTCCAATAGTTTATATATTGAATCATTTTCGGCTTATATCCTATACATAAGTGGTATTTACCGCAACTACCATAACTAATATAACATGACGTACATCAGTAGTAACGGTATATTTTATTGGATGGCTATTTAAAGAACCAATCATATCGATCGACACAACCGACTTGCGACATGACTCAACTATCACAGTGTTCTTAAGCAGTACATTAACACCATGCTCCCTATAACAGTTTCTATTTTATGAAAATACAATAGATTACAACGCAACGAATTGTACAATATACGATCTTGAAGAATACTGGATGTATGATGTCACTGTAACAGCCTTGAATGAAGCTGGAAACACTACGTCTAACAAAACAACTGGACGAACATCAGAAGATGGTATTAGATTAATTGTACCAAGTGTGTGAAACAAATTAAAAGCATGTAGCATTTATCTATAATGTAGTATTTGCAAATGCACTTCTTGTGCTGTATCTAGAGCGAAACAGCTGTCCAGCGGTGACGCACACTATTGGTAAGCTATGGGTTGTAGGTTCGATACCCAACGACAGTGAGACATTAATCCGATTCGGTGCTTACCCCATATATATAAAATAGTCGCTGAAATGTAGCATGCATTAGACCAGGGGCCCTCCGTCGCCTAGTGGTTATGGTCGTTGGTTTTAAAACACTTGCCTAGGTTCAAATCCGAGTGTTGATTTATTTCATATTAGGAAGCTATCCAACTGGCTGGCGGAGGTCGGTGGTTCTACCCAGCTGTCCTTAGTTTCCACCAATAATAGCCACAGAATCTCCTTATGACCGAAGCTGATTTCATACCCCAACAACCATATGCACTAGGCTAGAGCGACCAAACGCGACGATAAAGACGCGTTTAATACAAACATCGTCGGTAATAATAAAATATACGTCGTTTATCATGATACACATTACTACTAGGCTGAAATCATGCAATCGAAACGTATGCGACTGAGCATTGGACTTGTGTTTTATTGCCATCTCATCGGTGCTTACCATCTGGAACAAAATAAATAGTCTTAACATCACCATTACAAAATACAACTCAACAACTGTTGCCAGGGCTAGACATCGAATGTGACATATGTATGCTAAATGACCACCACGTCATAAAAACAGCAAAGCCGCAAACGATAAACCTTTTTAGGAAACGTGTACCCGTAGCAATGCTCTTAACTGCTTCTCTGGATATTTTCATCTTATCGTACCCAGTATTACTCAAAACCGCAATATATATATATATTCATGAGAATATTCATCTATGATCCGATGTACCAAGTATCGGTATTGAAACTATTTCTGTCATATAAGCAAACTAGTTTCTAGAATTGCAGTATAAAATGTGAATTTGAATATTAAATATCGATATCCCTGGCGTTGTCCTAGCGTAGAAGTTATTATCACACACAATATCCCCTATACATACCTTTCATGAACATATTTCTGCATGAAATACTCGCCTAATCCGCAATGTATTTTGTGTGCACAAGCCGTGTTAAGGCATTCGTTCTCAGCTATACGATGTAACGCACAAGCCGTGTTACAACATTCGTTCTCAGCTATACGATGTAACGCACAAGCTGTATTTTGTGTGCACAAGCCGTGTTAAGACATTCGTTCTCAGCTATACGATGTAACGCACAAGCCGTGTTAAGACATTCGTTCTCAGCTATACGATGTAACGCACAAGCTGTATTTTGTGTGCACAAGCCGTGTTAAGACATTCGTTCTCAGCTATACGATGTAACGCACAAGCCGTGTTACGACATTCGTTCTCAGCTATACGATGTAACGCACAAGCTGTATGTTGTGTGCACAAGCCGTGTTAAGACATTCGTTCTCAGCTATACGATGTAACGCACAAGCTGTATTTTGTGTGCACAAGCCGTGTTACGACATTCGTTCACAGCTATACGATGTAACGCACAAGCTGTATTTTGTGTGCACAAGCCGTGTTAAGACATTCGTTCTCAGCTATACGATGTAACGCACAAGCCGTGTTAAGACATTCGTTCTCAGCTATACGATGTAACGCACAAGCTGTATTTTGTGTGCACAAGCCGTGTTAAGACATTCGTTCTCAGCTATACGATGTAACGCACAAGCCGTGTTAAGACATTCGTTCTCAGCTATACGATGTAACGCACAAGCTGTATTTTGTGTGCACAAGCCGTGTTAAGACATTCGTTCTCAGCTATACGATGTAACGCACAAGCTGTATTTTGTGTGCACAAGCTGTGTTAAGACATTCGTTCTCAGCTAAACAATGTAACGCACACGCCGTGTTACGACATTCGTTCTCAGCTATACGATGTAACGCACAAGCTGTATTTTGTGTGCACAAGCCGTGTTAAGACATTCGTTCTCAGCTATACGATGTATCGCACAAGCCGTGTTAAGACATTCGTTCTCAGCTATACGATGTAACGCACAAGCTGTATTTTGTGTGCACAAGCCGTGTTAAGACATTCGTTCTCAGCTATACGATGTAACGTACAAGCTGTATTTTATGTGCACAAGCCGTGTTAAGACATTCGTTCTCAGCTATACGATGTAACGCACAAGCTGTATTTTGTGTGCACAAGCCGTGTTAAGACATTCGTTCTCAGCTATACGATGTAACGCACAAGCCGTGTTACGACATTCGTTCTCAGCTATACGATGTAACGCACAAGGCGTGTTACGACATTCGTTCTCAGCTATACGATGTAACGCACAAGCCGTGTTAAGATATTCGTTCTCAGCTATACGATGTAACGCACAAGCCGTGTTAAGACATTCGTTCTCAGCTATACGATGTAATGCACAAGCTGTATTTTGTGTGCACAAGCCGTGTTAAGATATTCGTTCTCAGCTATACAATGTAACGCACAAGCTGTATTTTGTGTGCACAAGCCGTGTTAAGACATTCGTTCTCAGCTATACGATGTAACACACAAGCTGTATTTTGTGTGCACAAGCCGTGTTAAGACATTCGTTCTCAGCTATACGATGTAACGCACAAGCCGTGTTACGACATTCGTTCTCAGCTATACGATGTAACGCACAAGCTGTATTTTGTGTGCACAAGCCGTGTTAAGACATTCGTTCTCAGCTATACGATGTAACGCACAAGCTGTATTTTGTGTGCACAAGCTGTGTTAAGACATTCGTTCTCAGCTATACGATGTAACGCACAAGCCGTGTTAAGACATTCGTTCTCAGCTATACGATGTAACGCACAAGCTGTATTTTGTGTGCACAAGCCGTGTTAAGACATTCGTTCTCAGCTATACGATGTAACGCACAAGCTGTATTTTGTGTGCACAAGCCGTGTTAAGACATTCGTTCTCAGCTATACGATGTAACGCACAAGCTGTATTTTGTGTGCACAAGCCGTGTTAAGACATTCGTTCTCAGCTATACGATGTAACGCACAAGCCGTGTTACGACATTCGGTCTCAGCTATACGATGTAACGCACAAGCCGTGTTAAGACATTCGTTCTCAGCTATACGATGTAACGCACAAGCCGTGTTACGACATTCGTTCTCAGCTATACGATGTAACGCAGAAAACTTACAATTACCACTCATATCATTGATGCACGTGTTGTAAACGTTATTTATATCTTAACGTCTTATTCCTGTTCAAAAATACGAAATTACACTGTATGTGAATATCCCGTTTTTATGGCAACTATTTAACCCGTAAGCTGCCGAATCAATTGGGTGGAAAGTGCAAACAACATTGATCCTGATCACAGGTGGCCACTTACCAGTAACCCTTAAAAATGCTGAATAAACTGGAAGGAATGTGCAATCAACATACAATGTAGATCCAGATCAGTGAAGCGCCACGTCTGATCAGGATTAATGTTGTTTGCTATTCAGCCAACTGTTTTTGCTCCACTATCGGAATAGCACGCAGCATAGAACCTGATCAGACAGCACGTTATGTGCCGTCTGATCTCGCTCTATGCTGTTTGCAAAATGGACTTTAGTCGTGATTAACATGTTATGGGTTAATAAAACACGCTACAAGTGACTGTGAGAAACGATGAGAGCCGAATAAAACAGTACACCAGTCA
The DNA here is from genome assembly GCA_014843695.1 of Archivesica marissinica. Classification (NCBI taxonomy): domain Eukaryota; kingdom Metazoa; phylum Mollusca; class Bivalvia; order Venerida; family Vesicomyidae; genus Archivesica; species Archivesica marissinica. Next base: position 11,278,356 of record CM026387.1, on the reverse strand, counting down.
ACATAATATTATTGATTATTTCACAAGTAAATTAAAAATGTTAAAAAGTTTGTAATACATGTATTGGTTTCGTATTGAATACAATTTTTGAGCAATTGTGACAATTTGTTTGAACATGGATATGACTTTTAACTATGTCAAACATTTCCTTTCAGTTCCCAAAGCTGTGACTGATCTAGCAGTAGAGCCAGAACGAAACGTAACACGCAAACGATCGATGACAGTTACATGGAGACCACCCACAAGGAGAGAGTGAAATGGTATTATTACAAAATATGTAATAAGTTACATGGATCTTCATAAGGTATTTATGTCACCTCTGCACATTTGTTATCAACCGAAAATAAGCATAAATATGTCTGCATTGTTCTTAAATTCAAATACCAGGTACTAGGAATATAGATAGATATGTCAATCAAACGGGTCCTGGTAACAAGCTACTTTGGACGAGTACAATTATATTATGGAAAAAACAACAACATGTGCTTAATAAACTTATATCTATTTAGCGAAGTTAAACTCTTAAGATTCCTCGTATTTGTGTGGACGAGAAGAATAATTGTCCTCCAAACTATTGTCAATACACATACATGCCAAGTGACTACTGCATTCAACTGACAATAACATGGTGTTTATAATATTATATGACATCACATCACTTACCCTTCACCGATGTGGGTTCAAATATCACATGGGGTGTGACCCGTGTCGAATTCTTTCATGTGAGGAAGCTATGCTTGCGGTATGTCGGGGGTTCTATACCGGTACCCGTTCGAGCCTGAACAACTGCTCGGAAGGGAACCAGGAGTCTACCTCCATCAATAATAGCTGGAGAGTGACCATATTGACCTAAGGTGTTGGGGCGACTTTCAACAGAAAAATAACAGACAAAATGTAGGTATTGTAGGAGCGCCCGATGAGTAACAAATGATAAATGAAATGTTTACCTTTCCGAAACAAAGTGAACATCGGCATGAAATTGAATACACAGTAGAAACATTTTCCAAATTTTCCATCAATCGAATTGAATAGTGTTGTTTTGAGCTAATGCTTGATACGATCTGCAAACGAGGCCTTACAAAACAGTATGCACGTGTTATTAAGACACCACTGTTGTTGACTATAACTAGTGGCCCGACCTTTTATTTGTGCTACATAAATGCACGCATATGTAGTAGTTAATTAGTTTCTCATCACATCTGTATGCTGCATTGTACGTACTGCAAAACTGTATGTTCTAATCGGTACATATAATAACTATATATTATAAAAATTAGAATAGCATTCTTTTTATGATACAGAGCACTAATTTGACAATTGAAGTAAACGTGGACAGTGTGGTAAATGACACAGTGGAGATGGACCGTGTTATTGATGTTTTACCCGGAACATATTTTATTCAGGTACTATTTTTATACTTTCCAATGCTCTGACTATAAACGCAACCTTGATAAGTGGATGCTGCCCGAATTATGTAGATTAAGAAAATGTATCATAACTGTGGCAGAATGATCAATAAAACCACATGATCAGACCTCCCCTGTTGAGTGTTGTCATGTATGTGACCATTCTAGCTACCACATATCCCGTATTGGCATCAGTTGATACTGTATTGTAGATAACTGCTGCAACCTCAAAAGGACTTGGGGAACCGTCAGGGCAAAATATTACAGTCGATCCGGGAGGTATGTATTACAAAACTAATGACTGAGGAAAACAATTTATTTCATTGTTACTTTCACGGTTTCATGGTATTATATAATAATAATAGTCTATAATAGAATAACACATACTACTGATAAGATATAGGACATAGCAAAACGCAAAATTCGGATAAGTGTGTTTTACATGAAAAACAATAACATATAAATACATAATAAACACATAAATATATGCATGTTCTTAAAGTTGTCCAGTTTGTGTTTTGTAATACAGATGTGATATATCTTTGATGGAATCTTCGTTTTCATGTAATAATTAATAATCATATACTGTAAGTGTTGGTGTGCGTTTTCTATGCATTCTAGTATACATGCTGAACTGTTACGTTTTTAATAGTATTTGTATGATCTATATACGATTGAAACTTGTCTTGCAAGAATTAATCAAATACTTTATGTACAGAGGGTGACCCAATTAGCTATTAGACTAATGTTTACGATTTAGTCCATATTTTCCCAGAATGTCTATTGAAAAGGACATTAGAAATATGTAAGCTACTATTATAGCGATAGCATACCTGTCACTTGAAAACATACAATCATGTTATAAACTGCACAGTTTGGTTCATTCTAATGGCTGTTTGATTCTACTGCCTGCAAACCCGTGTTAGACGTCATCTATTCTGTGTCACCATGACAACCTCCATATATGCCATGCATATTACATTGCAGTTACATCATATCAAGGTAACTTACTGAGAACCAGACCTCTTTAGGTTTCAATTGATCTCATATTTAAGTCCATTCCATGAGGTTATAAAACTGTTCTCCAATCTCAAACATGTATAGCAGAGTGTAAATTTCAGAATCATCCAATCAAATCACTGGATCTAGAGTTTGAGATCTAAGAAAAGCTCATATTTGAAATGGAGTAACTTTTACAATCGGCTATAAAAGACAAAACGAGGTTACTACTAAAATTGCGAATGCTTTAGTTTCTCAATAGACCATGCGTCCTATGAATCCACGTCATTTTGCTTTAGGGCCTGTTGGCTGAATACCAACTTTGACTTTCAAATGAGATAAACAAATACAACATAATATACAGAAGTCGTGATAGCGCAGTAGTAGCGCGTTCGCTTCAGGAGCGAACGACCCGGAGTTCGAGTACCACTGGATCCGTTGCGATACGATTGTGCCCTTAGGCAAGGCATTTAAATTCCATATTTCCTCTTCTCTCTCCCTCTTGGCAATAGATTCCATCAGAAATGAGGCATCGAGAGTGATTAATATAAGTTGTATGAACTAGTTTCGCAATGGAGCTAAAATAAATTTGTATAGACTAACATAATAATTATATGGCATCCAAATTGCGATATTCCAGTTATAAAATATGATTTTAAAATTGGCCCAAAATAACGGGAAGTCAGCGATGAACATTATTAAAATTTCGTCCCAGCAATGTATCTGGGCACGTAGATCATTACTAACATGACATATTGTGTACTCAGCTCCTCCCAAGACCGAGGCAAACGCTAGATCGTTGATACTTCCGGCTGCGCATTCTGTATCGGATAAGCAGACACAAATTGCAGTACAACTGTCACTAACTGGAATTCTTTGCAACGTAAATAGTGGACTATTGACACTTCGAGCAGTTATTGTAGCTGAGGCTAATGAGGCGATGAGTGGTAAGTAAACAGCATGCCGTACAACTGTCATTGAATGGACTGTTTTGCACCGTAGATAGTGGCTCATTGACACTTCGAGCAGTTATTGTAGCTGAGGAAAATGATGAGATGAGTGGTAAGTAAACAGCATGCCGTACAACTAACTGGACTGCTTTGCAATGTAGATAGTGGATCATTGACACTTCGAGCAGTTATTGTAGCTGAGGCAAATGATGCGATTAGTGGTAAGTAAACAGCATGCCATACAACTAACTGGACTGCTTTGCAACGTAGATAGTGGATCATTGACACTTCGAGCAGTTATTGTAGCTGAGGCAAATGATGCGATGAGTGGTAAGTAAACAGCATGCCATACAACTAACTGGACTGCTTTGCAACGTAGATAGTGGATCGTTGACACTTCTGACATGATTTGATGAAACACTATGCTATTTCCTCTTCAATATACATAATAAAGGCAAACTGTTTGGGCCACAAGTGCAAACGACATACGGTATCCGCCCTCGCCAAAAAAAGGGCATGATAGCAGCCGAGGATAAAGATGGGTGATAAGTAATTATATAGGCATACGTCAGGATTAGAACCCACACGACTACTGCGACATCGCATAGCAATAACAAATCGTATTACTAATTAATTCATTCATTTTAGTACAAATATACCAATACAAATACATAGCATTGATATAGCGCAAACATTAATAATTATTCCATTGCGCTTGACATTTACACATGACAATAATATATGGAAATATAAATAAATATTTATACATATATAGATATATCTAGGATTCTAGTACATCCATATACACGGAGAGCACACATGAACAGACACAATATACAATTACATGTTTTACATGGACACACATAGATCAAGTAATACAAATAAATTATACAAACAGAGTCAGAAACACTGACACAACCATGCAACTATTAATGAGTGATACCAGTCGTCATATATCTGGATGAAACGAAAGGAAAGGGAAGGAGATGAATATACAACACTAAGCTGTGTATGGTTTTGCGTATATTTATCGTTGCTACCGGTAGCACAAATGAGCGACACCTCCTGATGAGATTAGTCATTTTAGAGGAGGATTTGGAGGATAGTGCAATGATACAGACAGAGACCCATTCCAGAGTCTCATCTGGTTCTCTTACGTGTACAGTGTAAAGCACAGACACGAGACCTCGGTTTAATGTCCCAACTGAAAGACTGTTAATTTCATCAGGGTCAGACGGGGGATCGAACCTGCGATCCCTGGATTACCAGTCCAGCGTGTTACCACGGGACTACAGATCCGTCTGTAACAACAGCTTGTACACTGTATTAGCTTTTATAGCCAAAACACCTGTTTTCCAGACGAGAAAGAAAATTACAGTTGCCAAAATCAACAAAAAAAGAAGATAAATTAAGTGTGCAACAACCACAGCACAACGTGACCGCCAATGCTACTAATGACACGCTTAACATGATAGCAAATAATAATTATGACTGTAAGCACGGGGTAAATGTTAAGTCAACGACCTTAACCACTCTGCTACGGAGGCCACGTTATGATTTTAGACTATGAAACGTCACACACTGTACTAAAGAAAAGTGTACGCCCCTTATTGGTTCATTAGAATCATACAAAACAACTATCGAACCATATGTATCATGTTGTACAATAACATTGCTATCTTTATTGCTTTCTATATATATGTAGATACGCAGTTTTATGGGACTAAGGATGATTTTAATCGAAAGATGAGGCACACATATAAATCCTGGTTTGCTGTAAATAATCTAGATTCCATACCACCGTACATAGCTACACCTAGTGATTGGAAACCAAACTGTGCTTCTACCAGTGGTAAGTTCAGTCACATTTTATTACAGTACAGATTACAATTAATTAATGCAATACTATCTTAACAGTCAACCTTTTCTACAAAGACCACATTTTTTTATCTACTATATCAAGCCATTATCGATGATATTTAATCCCCGATACGAGACAAATAACATGTTGACAATTTCCATAGTCATTAGAGACATGTTTGACTGTACATAATTCAGAATAGTTTAGTATACTATGGCCAAACGATAACGTGTTATTTACAAGCATTACTATAAATAGGTTTGGAATAAGCCAAATCAATACGTAGAGTGTAATGAATAATCCTATGTGCCAAGTAATGCATACATAAATGATAATAACTTCTTTTTACCCATTATAATAATATTAGCCCGAGCTATCTTTTTCGCGGGACTCACGTTATCGTTGGGGTATAGTAGTTGTAACAATGACAACGGGTTATTATTATTATTATTACTATTATTATTATTATAACTGCAATGTCAGAATTAGCCTTGTCTTATGAGTAGAATAATGCATACACAGTGGGGATCGGAAAACGAGTTATTATTAAAATTACAACTCCAGATTCTGCCTACTTCTATGAGTAGCGTTCGTTTCAGGTGCGAAAGGTCCAGAGTTCGAGCCCCGCTGGAGCCGCTAGGATTGGGCCCTTAGGCAAGGCATTTAAATTCAGGAATGAGGTCTCGAGAGTGATTAATATAAGTTGAAAGAACTTGTTTCGCAATCGAGCTAAAATAAATGTGTATAAACTATTAAAATTACTACTCCGGAATCGGCCTTCTCTTGTGTGTAAATTAATGTATATAGAATGGGATCGGACAACATTGCAACGCCAGCATATTACTGATATGTAGTATTGCAATATGTAGATGTACATGTATCCAAAATCAATTTATTAATATCACACTAATAGGAAATCGGAAACGAAGAGCGACGACTGATGAATCGATGACCTATATAATAGGAGAGCAGGGTGATTGTGAAGCTGTCTCGAGTCAAGGATATTGCAATGGTGAACTTCAACCAGGCCGGACATACAGGTAACATATGGTTTCTATAGTGACAGCTCGGGGTCTTACCAATGTTGTTCATTGGTACTATTGGATTTTCGACAAAGGTATCAACTCAACTGTCTTAGAACTAGACAATATACAACATATTCTATGAAAGATTCTAAGTTAGATGAAAACATGATATTTTTTTGAAAAGATCGTTGTTTGAGAACCTAATATCCTATCTATTGATAAAAAATGATTTAGAGAGGAAACATTACCGAATATCCATGACCTTCTGATGTTATGTTATATTTCGGGTTTTACGCCTGCATCAGCATCATTTTGGGCTATATCTCCGGCGGGCAGTTTACCTAACAACACCTTTCCTGGGCAGGCCCCAGCGGTTAACCAGTACTTGGGTGCACAAACCTCCGTAAGAAACTGCCAACTTGTTCATATAAATGAGACACGGCCTGAGCGGGGCTCGAACCCGTGAACATCAGCAATGATAGGTTACAGTGGTATACAAGTCAGCGACCTTAACCACTCGACCACGGAGGCGGACGAATGACCTTCTGAATGTTATCATACCAACGATGAACATATATATGCACACAGCGTTATGACATCACGAAAAGCTTATTAGGCACTGCTAATAAAGCAAAGTTTTCTAGGCAGGCCGATTTTGACCATTATTACACACGATGATCGGATAAGTATATATATGTATGTAACAATTACAATCAAATTACAAATACACAATTAGCAAATTGGTTGGGCCACAAGTTCTAACAACATTAGTGATTGACCCTCCCCGTAAAAGAGATTTGAACACTGCATATAATGATAAACACACGTAGAAGTTGTGATAGCTAAGTGGTTGCGAGTTCGCTTCAGGTGTGAGATCACAAGAGAACGCACCCAGCTGTAGCGGTTACGATTGTGTCCTTAGGCAAGGAGTTTAAATTCCACTTTTCCTCTTCGTTCTCCCTCATGAAGATATTAATTTATAAGACAGTAACCTATACAATACAATATTATCAAATAAAACGATTACAGAAAGCCAACTGACGATATTCCATACTATTCCAGTTCAATTCAGTAGGTGGTGTAGCGAAATATAGATTAACATCAGTTGGTAGTGTCATCACATAGCTTAAAATGTGTGGTTGCTAATTAATGATTTAGCAACTATTCGTATCCCGTTTCCCTTCAGGCTGTAAAACAACAAATAAATTGCCTATTAAATACATAGTAAAAAGTAACAACATACTCAAGTTCAATTATATTTCCAATCTAATCATTTATTTCTGATATCACATCCACTGTGAAGAGGTATTCACATCAAACTGAAAAACAGCAAAAATATCACAAATGTAATGTTCAGCATTGCCAGTGCTCAACAATCTTCAAGTACAGTAAATGTGTTACCAACGATGGATGTCTTTACTGCAAAACGAGTGCAATATTAATTTTGTATGGAATACAATTGTACGATAGTAACTTCTTTAGAAATTGTGGCATCCGTTTGAACAGTACTATTTAAGTTTTACAGTAAAGAAATCAAACCTATTTTAACATGGTTATGTACTTGAACTATATCGACTTTTTATTGTTATAGGTTGGTCTTGTTTTCTCCATCTTTGGTTCAGTGTAATTTTCATCCTATTTTGTATAATCTTTTCTGGAAAGAAACTCATTTAGTTTAATCAAACGTTAGCTAGACTTGCTTGTGCGGGCCTTTATCTAATGTTGTCAAAACGTGTGGCCCAAACCATTTGCATTTTCATATTCTGTATTATATTGTTCTGTGCATAACATTAACTATTGATTTGCAATAAAACATGATTAAATTAAACTAGTTGAACATTGCTTAAATATATATATACTCTTATTTCGACTAGGATAATTATTCCCTTTTTCCCGTTCACTTTTAGCATGACGTTAGAACGTGCTGGCGTAGATAACGGGACATTCACAGATCAGCCTTTCCGATGTCATATGATTAATTCTAAGGACCACAATGGAAATAAGAGAGCTTTGTTGCTTTCTTTTTGTGTTATCCTTTGTATTGATTATATGTCATCTACTCTGCACGTTAATGCTCACATGTACTATGTTGACATTGATTTTGTATTTATTTTCTGACATATATTCTATTTTGCCAGAATAAAACTACCTATCTACCTACCTACCTACCTACCTAACTACCTACCTACCTACATACCTACCTACCTACCTACCTACCTACCTGCCTGCCTGCCTGCCTGCCTGCCTGCCTGCCTGCCTGCCTGTCTGCCTGCCTGCCTGCCTGTCTGCCTGCCTGCCTGCCTGCCTGCCTGCCTACCTACCTACCTACCTACCTACCTGCCTACCTATCTATCTACCTATCTAAATATCTACCTATCTAAATATCTACCTATCTATTATCTACCTATCTATCTATCAGCACATGTGATGTTTGTACAGGAATATGACTTTAAGATACTAAAGCTTGCTAATATTGTTTACAGGACGAACACTATTTCTGAATTATTTCCTGCTTGATTAATAGGGTCAAGACAGTTGCTTGCACAGCCGGTGGTTGTACGGAGTCGCCGTATTCGGAGCCCATCTCTACAGGTATTCAGTGCTTACACTACATGCGCAATTTTTTACGTTTATTTATCGTCGCTATCGGTTGCCCATATGAGCGACGGGCAGTTTACATAATAACACCTTTCTTGGGCAGATTTCCGCGGTTAACCACTATTTGGGGCACCAACCTCCGTAAGAAGCTGCCAACTGTTTCATATAAAGAGACACGGTCCGAGCGGCACTGGGACCCGTGACCATCAATGATGATAGGTTACAGTGGTATACAAGTCAGCGACCTTAACCATTAGACCTCAGAGGCGGACAATATGCACATATTTACAACACATCGATTTGCAGAGCTTTAACAGCATGTTCAAATACATTTCGGTTTGCTATTACAAATAAGTAAGAGTTCAATTAGTTCAGTTAGGAGCATGCGCTAGTGGTGATTTCATACCATATTTTATGAAACTCGTTTTGTAATTTTACAATTAAGCGAGCCATTTGTCGAGCTTAATAACAAAATTCCCAAACGAGTTTCATAAAATATGGTATGAAATCACCACGAATGCATGGCGTCACTAAATTATCATGACGCCACTACGCTAAACATCTATATATATATATATAATTACGTCAATACTTCTTTTAAATCGCCGTGTGTCTTATCGTTAACGCTATGCACCAATTCAAATAAAAAAAAGTATGTGAGATGGTACGATGGTCGCCAGATCGGACAGGTGGGTTTTCTCCGGGTACTCCGGTTTCCTCCCACATGAATGACCACATAAGTATACGCTTTCATCCGAGCCAACGAGAGTGATTAATATAAGTTGTTAAAACTTGCTTCGCAATCGTTGTAAAATAAATAAAGTATAAAAAAATAAAATTTTAAAAAATGCATATCTTAAATTTTAATTTATAAATTATAAGGTTTATTCTCTCAATCAACCAATCATAATCATTCCAGGTTGTATTACGAGAATGTGTATATATAACCAACTATGTTTGGGATTTAGCAACTCAGTTGTGCATACATGTAACGGGTCATATTGCACTGTGTTCATTGACACATTAATATAATATAAGCAGCTTAGGATATGTGTCTTTATGTATGTAAGATATGATATTTTGTTTCATTGAGTGATCATGATTCTTACACTAATAAACACATATCTATTTCTTTAAGATTTTGGCCAATATAATATTTGTTCTCAAATTTTATTCATTTTAACTGCCATGTCGGGAGCCTCATTGCACTACAATACACAACCGCATAGCCACTTATGTTAGTGTGAACGTCTGTAATAAAAATATGTTCCGGTATAAGTTTGCAAGTTAGTGTCTGTTTACTGTCAAAATTAAAAACAAATTCATTTGAATATATTAATTTATAATTTTAACTGTTAATGATTGTCAGAAAATATCTAATATTTAAAAGTACATCCAACCGTGAAGGAATACGAAACTCAAGCAGCGATAGAGAAAATGCCATCTTCCACTGTTTGTAAATAGCCGACGAAAACTCAATCATTCATTGGAAAACATAACAAAAATCAATTTCTTGGGGACTATGTGCAGATATGTCGATTATATGTCGTCAACGGTTTGAAATGTGTGCAGCTATGTCTGTCATAAAGGAAATAATATTGATGATAAATTAACACAGAGACATGTCAATTCTTTATTGTAAGCAATATGTTGGCAAAAATATAACGTTTTTAATATACACATAGAATCTGATAGCACGGCAGTGGTTGTGATAGTCGTAACCATAGTCATATTGTTAATGGCTGCTGGAGGTGCAGGGGTGGTGCTGTACATCATGAGGAGGAGACGAAAGGCGTGAGTATCTTTCTTAGCAAATACTAACGTATATATATAATATAACGGAATATATAAATAAGGAGGCATATATGTATATTCTGTTTATTTAACATAGTATTAATGAAATCTACTTCATTATGGACTTCAAAAATAATGGTCACTGATAAATATGAGAAACATATGAACAGACTCAACATCGCTATTTTGTTTACGAAGTAATATTTGTCTTGCCGTTGTTCATTGGCCAATAAATAACCGAAAGACCGAGTGCGCATGTCAGCTGCATATCATTAGTGACGAAATACTATACTATAATGGATGCAAAAGGCATATATATTCGTCGAAGGAAAAGCAATAACGATGTAAACTTAGTTACCAGCTTGACCACAGGTTTTATTTAACCGAATTATCGGTTTCTCCTGGACCAATCTATGTACATAGGTTCATCAAAATCCATCCACCAAAACAATAACCACGGATCCTATCAGCGGGGATTAAATAGTAGTATAGATGTATATCTATTTCATATATATGGGATCTTACATGACTGGTGATTTCATACCATATTTTATGAAACTCGCTTTGGTAATTTGCTATTATGCGAGTCTTTTATTGAGCGTAATAGTAAAATTTCAAAACATGTATCATACAATATGGTATGAAAATCACCACGAGTCTAACATCCTTTTCATCACTTTACCACAGTAATCATTAATTAAAATAAAGTGTGTGTCTGTATACTTTGAGGCATATTACTACTCAGGGAAATCAGTAAGGTGTATTTATACGCTGTAGTAAATAGTCCTCGGTAATCAAACAAACGATTCCACGTAAACAATTGAAGCAATACTTCCCTGGTCCATGTTTAACATTGTATTGATTTTCAACGGCAAAGTTTCAAACTATATGTCAAATGTTTCAATACCAAACTGTCATGCTGCGACAAATCAGAATCATGCCAGGTGTTATTACACGTGTGTTGATATAAGAACATATATAATGGCTATATTACCTTAATACAAGCAAATGTATGTGATAAAAATATATAATGTTCACGTTATACAGGTTGAAGTATGATGGAATGAACGAACGACCTAACGGGGTGGAATTGACGCCAACAACTGAAGCTCATGTCTTCAGGTATTATTCGGTATAGGTATACTACTGTATCTGTACTGTACTGTAATAAACGGAGACAGAAACAGAACCTCCTTGACAGGTCCATATAGCAATATACCCCGGGAACAAAGACTCTGTAAATCATGTAATATGAAAAAATTGAATCGGAAGTCCATTTTGGTTTACTGGTCTGCCCCAACTACATGGATTTAAGGATAACGTACTTCAAACAATATTTCTGTCATTGGCCAAACCTATGTACGCTTGCGTCATTGGTAAATTCTACTACTAAAATTGTAATAAATAATTTGTCAAAATAGCTCTACTTTGCAAATAAGATTAGAGTTTCTGTCTGCAATAGTTTGGTCAAAGAACATGATTGTCTGATATGTATTATCTGTATTTGTTAAAATCTACTTGTACGTACATGCAGCCGTTTTTCTGGATTTGTATATGACCATCAGAAAATGGTATCTATATATGTCCATGTCTTCTCTTACAATTTGTATATTACTATAAACATTGTAATAATGTTTTATGTGGAATATAATGTATTGGTATTTGTATTGGTATTGACTGAGATAAATATCACTAATCGTAATACAGTCTCGTCCATATCACCGTCCATTGTTCCGAGTACATCAGTATGGTACACACATCAGTTGACAGGGATGGGTCCGTGCTCTCCGGATGTGATTATCACCGAAGAAGTGAAACGGGTCCACTAATACCTTCCAATCGACAATAGTGAATGTGTCGTCTTAGTGTAGTCAATGATATTAATTTAAAACCGGTATAAAAGTGTTTGTTTATTATAGTGTCACCCCTATTTAATGGGCCAGTCATTTCTGACTTATGAGACACCTCTTTTTATGACCATCAGTACTTCCCGAATCCTATGCGTATATGCCAGGCGCCAGGTTGGGAGGCAATCGATAACTATTATTTAACTAACTGACGGCTCACCAACCGGCCATATCAGAACGAACCCCTGGCGAGATTCGAACCTTCGACCACCCGCTCCGTAGGCGGACGCCTTAACCACTAGGCCATTTAGTATGGGAACTGTTCACATCTGGTTGTCGCAACCCCATTTGGGGATATTAATGTTTTCATATTTTACTGCCCAACAATCATTGTCTGATTACAACTTTGAGATCATATTTTGTTGTGGAAAGAAAAGTTTCTTGGGTACACTTCAACAACTCCAATCACTTACATTCATAAACGACCGGTCGCTTATTATTTGTCTCCTGGAATGGAGTGAATGCACGACAGTGTGTTTAAACGTTCGGGCACGGAGGCCCTAGGTATAGCCAATCTGAAATCCCATCCTACATAGTACTAATAGATAAGCATCCTGCGAGCTCTTCAATGTGCTAAACCATTCCGCCATGACGGTTCTATTTATATACTTTCCATGAGTCCCATATATGTGTACATATGCGCAGAAATTAACCAAATTAACGTCTCATCGGAGCCGGCTAGGGATCAAAATCAGGCCAGGTATACCGCCAAATGGGTGTTCTGATGAATAGTATTGTTATATTCGAGTGAGCCTCTGATTCGTGAATATAAAACTAGCTCAATTATCTCAGTTCTTGTTTTAAGATTATATTCGCACCGCTTCACCGTCCGCCATTTTCTCCCAGAACAAACGTCGGTACACTTGATTAGAACTGATATAATGTGCACAGGTAAAGTTAATCGAGTATATCGGTTTGATGTGTTGTGTAACTGTTAATTTGTAATTTTAACTTACTTCGTGAATAAAACTCCCATACCCATACTATCTAGCAGTGTGCCAGACAATTGGCCAATGTACTATATCAAAGTTCAATCTTAAATATTAGAACAGTATCCTACAAACACTAGCAATGTGCTAGACCATTCGGCCACGAATACCCTAATTATATCCCATCCTACCTATTAGATAGGTACCCTACAGTCTTGCATGTAACTGCTATTATAATTCCCACAAGAACTATATGAATTGAGTTAATATTCTACATTATTTTCAGATCAAGCCCTGTCCTGTTGTCGGAATTTCCAGACTATGTTGATAAGTTGCACGCTAACTCGGATTTACTCTTCGCAGGTGCTTTCAAAGTGAGTTTTATAAAACACGGTCTCATTGAGTATATTAGGAATATATAACGCTGTAATTGTTTTAATATTATGTTCCTGGACAAATGAGCAATTTATATGATATTTAATGTATTAGTTGTGCACAACTCTTGTAAATAAGACAACTGTTAAAATAAATAGAACACACATATTAACCAACACAAACAGACCAATACTAAGCAAGTTCCCATCCACACACCATAGCTATGTTAAAATGCGTAATGTATTGAATACGACTCTGTCAATATTGAAACACTTGTATGACCATATGTAAGTATATAACATGGGTTCATATTCTTCCGAGTTATAATCAAACCAGGTTGTAATTTGCTTATTGGATATTATAAAACTGTGCCTATTTCTCAGATTCAAACATCCTTTCTAATTAATTTAGATCAGGTCAAATCTCTGATTCAACCATCCATAGCATTGGCGCCTGAAATTTATGCAAAGTAATATAATCTCAGAGATTTCACAGTGCATATTTATTTCGTTAGTTCTCCCGATCTCAATGAATTGCATTTCTTCTTCTATTATCGGGCCAATTACCGAGGCATATGTGTCCTGGTCCGTCGTCCTAGCTTGGAAATCTCAAACTCAAGCTCAAGTAATATGATTGGTTGTGTCTGAGATTTGCTCTTTGCTCAGAATCTGAGACTGAGTTCCAGATTTGAGAACAGTTTTATCACTTCCAGATTAGGTCTCGTGGACCAGAATAAATGTTGCGACATATCAGGTCGTTCCCGGCTGCGATGTATTATTATATGTGGTCAAACTAACTTTGTACAATATACTAGATTGTTACATAGGATGAAACAATATCATAATATGAACAATATACAATAATTACGTATTTATATATATATATTTATACTATCTCCAACATCACATATGTCTCGAAGTTCATTTATGTAATATTCAAAGTTAAGGTCTACCTACAAATAATTGTTTCTAGAATGACTCGTCATTCCAAACATCCACAACCATTGTAAAGGAACACAAGCGATTGAATAGGATTGAATATGTCTGACTCCATAGTGGAGGCAGACGGTTTATTTTGAAACAAGACAAACTGATAAACAAAAGGTGTAAATGAATGCACCGTAACAATGTTCAAAATGCATAAAGTTGGATATAAAATCCACCAACCGTCCAACCAAGAAATTGACCGACATGTGATGTAGTAGGAATTACAATAATTACGTATTTAACTATTTATATATATATATAATATTCGAAATCCATGTGAATCCCAACCACACCCTTTTCATATAATCATCATCACGAGTGATTTCCTTAGATAGTTCAACCAAAGGAAACTTTCAAGTAGGTAGAGAAAGTGGTGAGGGCGGAGAAATGGAGCTGGAGCCAAGTACATATATGGGCAAGGGACCGAGCACATTTGCAAACTCTAGTAGCGGCCTTATTCGGATCCTAGCACGAAGAGGATTAATAATATTAATATCTAGTGTTTGCCTCACTCTGTCAAGAATATAATCGCAATATGTAAATTTTGTTTATGAATATGTTACTTGTTGTTACAGCTCGTGCATGAGAACAGTCCTAAACAACCCAACGACAGCCTCTGCACAGGAATGCTGTAGAGTGAAAAACAGATACACAAACATTATTCCCTGTGAGTATGTCTCAAATAGCAGCTCTGTGTTATCAGGTTACCGGGCCCTGTCCATAAACGATATTAGAGTTTCTGAAATGTCAATTAAATACTAAAAACAACGCTGAAGACAAATAGGAAACCAATGACACAGAAGTGTGTGCCTAACCCTAATGACTCATGAATAGTGCGTAGCATAACATTAGCCTCGTATAGGTCTAACATTTATTTATAGACGGTTATAACCTCGTAAAACAGAACGATTATTTGTTAAAATATGCATTTCTTCTCCTCATATTTGCATTTCTTCTGTTGTCGTAACGACGGACGTATTGCGTTGAATCGGTGTCATGTCTTGTGAGTGGCCACAATGCCGTAAATTATTCTCCATTATCAGACGTGGCATACATACATGGTATGAATATTCCTTAACTGTTTACGCACAGCGCAATTATTTTGGCTAAGAGTCATGCGATGTCGAGGTATGACGAGTTTCCCAAATGACATACATGTAGTTCATATAACCATATGTAATTATTATCGGACAATGTTAAAAATCAGATATTATAGCTGTACTTATATTATTACTATCGGAGATAATAAGATCAATCACTTATCTCCATTGTTTTCAGTTGATCATTCTAGAGTGAAACTGGTGCCATTAGATGACGTAGCAGGATCTGATTTCATCAACGCAAACTACATACCTGTACATATAACTTAATTTCCATTATTTAGATAAGAGTCATCTTCCAATACTAGTAGTAATATGTGAGTGATCTGGAAATGCAGGGCTTTTGTATTACAGTGAATACTGTATACATCTGGCGGCCATCGTACCAACCTAACGGTCACCATACCAAGTTAACGGCCACCGTACCAACCTAACGGCCACCGTACCAACCTAACGGCCACCATACCAAGTTAACGGCCACCGTACCAACATACACATTTAGTTTGGAGGGTATACGTAGTGAGGACATTTCTCCTCAATGAACAGTTTCATTTTCAATGGATTGATCCAGTCTGAGACGACTTGATTATATTAATGACTTAGTGGAGCCGTTACAATTGTTCCCTTGGGAAAAGCTTTTAAATTCCAGGCTGCCTCTTCTCTCTCCCTCGTGGTGATGGATTCCATCAGGAATGAGTTCTCGAGAGTGATTAATATAAGTTATAAGAACTTGTTTCGCAATCGAGCTAAAATAATTTAAATGTGTATAAACTAATGACTAATATAAAATGCAGATACTCATATTGTGAAATATTTAACAGAGATATGTTGGTTAAATGGATGCTTCTGATGCGTATTTGATCAGGAAACGTGTCTGTTCGGTAGGTTTGGTAGGTTTACAGTATGTAAGCGTGCACTTGTACATGTGCATGGCTTATTGTGGATGTGTGTTTGGCTTATGGAAAGGGGGTTCCGATTTACAGAGGTTTGTTCTATCATTTACAATGAAAATCGTCATGTTTTGAAGGAATTCCAAATTAGAAGGAGTGTTGTTTATATGGAGTTTACTGTTTTATATTTAGCCAATGTTTATATAAGACATTAACAATGTAGATACAGTTGTGCTATTATGCATATATTGATAATAAATGGATGCTTACGATATACATGTGCTAGTATGCATACATTGATTATAAATGGATGCTTACGATATATATGTGCTAGTATGCATACATTGATTATAAATGGATGCTTACGATATACATGTGCTAGTATGCATACATTGATTATAAATGGATGCTTACGATATACATGTGCTAGTATGCATACATTGATTATAAATGGATGCTTACGATATACATGTGCTAGTATGCATACATTGATTATAAATGGATGCTTACGATATACATGTATACGCTTCAGGGATACAATTCGAGACGGGAATTTATTACCAGCCAGGGTCCTCTGAAAACAACATTTAACGACTTCTGGCGTATGATTTGGGAACAAAATGTGGGCACTATCGTCATGCTTACACAACCGGAGGAAAGGGGACGGGTAAGATGCATCACAATACATTTTGTGTTTCTTTTGTCATTGTTGGTATTGTTAGATTTGTGTACTATAATAACGATATTTATTCAAAGTTGGAAAATGTATTATGGACGATCAGCATTATCCATGCGTCTGGCCATTGGAATGGTAAGGGCGTAGTCACGTATTGTATTTGCTCTTTAGTATATTTGACACGGCTAAGCAATCTCTTTTGATTGTTCTTTTTGCAATTATAAAGAACTATTTCCAACAATAGGCCGTGTGGAATTTAATACATTTCTTCTCAAATGAATATATATATAGGACAGTACAATAAAAATGGTACTCATCCTCGACTGTGTTCATATTAAAGTTTACAAATGAGTTGATTTCTCTCAATGCTACGTATCTGCCAGTTTCAATTTCCAGCTGATTCACAGTTAGTTAATAAATAGAACATAGGTAGTTGCTTGAGGAATTATAATTGTTCGGCTCGTCTCTTATAGTACACAAGGCTTTAATAGTTTCGCCAACTTGACCAATACATTTAATTTGATAAGAAAGTAACCGAATATTTGCTATGTAGTTTGACAACTGATATTTTATTCATCATTTAATGAGTCATGTAAAAGTTTATGCATAACATTCATATACACTTGCACACATGTTTGTTACATCTTCATTTGAAACAAATGTCTTCTGTGCCAGCTCAAACAATGACAGGGTTCAGTTATTTGCTCTCGTCTGTTTGTGCTTCGAGTTTACTGATATATAATTATGTGTGTCCGCCAGAGGGCATTGCAAGGGATGGACCAATGATCACTCATCCGCCGAAGTTTTACCCATACGTGTACCATTTACGTCTTAAGGATTATGTTAAGTTATAATAGGGTACATTTGGATGAAAGAAGCTATATGCTTCAAGTCTCTATGTTGGTGATTTTCGATTTCAATTTATGATTGCACTGTTTATTAATGAAACCAGTTAGATTATGCTTCATCTCGAACGTACAGTGGTTATGTGCAATTGATTTTAAGTAAACGACATCATCCACTCGGCCACGGAGGCCGCATTAGCCCCCGCATTTCTAAAGCTGAGTTCTTATATCGACCGGACGTACTCTACTTGCTATGACTGACAACGAGGTCCAAGCTCTCGATTTGTTTTTAATCGTATCTACAGCTTAGGCGACATGGCCACTATCCAGCTTGAATTGGTTAATCAGAGCACGGATGGGAACATGAGTAGAACCCCCCTCCCACCGGAGCACGATCCTTCCGGAAGAATTACCATGTACAATACACCATGTTGCATATTATCGTATCACTTGACTTTTACAGCCCAAATGTGACAAGTACTGGCCCGACCAGGACGAGCCGGTCTACTACGGAAATATAGTAGTGTCTGTCATATCGGAGTCAAATATGTCCGACTATATCGTTAAAATATTTGAAGTCAAGTTGGTAAATCAAAACATTTAGCAGTCATGCAGAAAATAATTAGTATTTCGCATTATATTGTTTAAACTTTATTTATTAAAGTATACATTTTACAAATACGTATATATAATATACACAAATTACATAATGTAAGTATTGGATTGGAAAACAAGTTTTAACAACTTATATTAATTCCTTTCCAGAGTGGAGTTTTTAGTTATATCGTGTATTACGGTAGCGATCAGTACGACGAGCGAGTTGTTGTCGGATTAAGACAATGACTTACGAGTTGTGAGATGCATTGACGAGTTATTAAATATACTAAGATATAGATACATACTATGAATTGGTTGATAGTTATATATTGGTTTTAAAATACAGAGTGTTGGAGTTACTCTATGATTTATTCGTTGCCTGAATGTAGTTTAACAATTATTCAATAGATAAGAAACGGGGTCACACTCTTCAATGGGGGCGAGGGGCAACGACACTGGGCACACACAACCGCAAACTAAGTGTTGAATCGTTGAAATTATATTGTATTACTGGTTAGAGTAGGTATGACAGTTGGTGATCATCCATGTAAATATTTATGGGGGTTTTCTTTTGGTTATTATCGTTTGGTTATTCGGGGAAACATCTAGGAGGATAGTGCATGTTATTTATCGTTTGGTTATTCGGGGAAACGTCTAGGAGGATAGTGCATGTTATTTATCGTTTGGTTATTCGGTGAAACGTCTAGGAGGATAGTGCATATTATTTATCGTTTGGTTATTTATCGTTTGGTTATTTATCGTTTGGTTATTATCGTTTGGTTATACGGGGAAACGTCTAGGAGGATAGTGCATGTAACAGAACACATTCCATATTCAGAAGTATCCATTGTTCTTTTACATGTCATGAGCACATCGGTTTATTGTCTCATCTGAAATATTGCTAAACTCCTAAACAATACAAGCATACCCATCTTACTATTAACTATGATATATATATCCATTTATTAGCAAATAATTATAATAGACTGTTGACCTGAGAATTATAATAGACTGTTGACCCAAGATTTATAACAGACTGTTGACCCAAAGTATCACAGGCTATCATACATAATTATGCTAACAGAATTTGTCTCTTCTTAAATGCGTTTAATATAGAATATAACTAGTCCATTTTTATATGTAATTTGTCCTAGTATAGCTGTATTCAAATGTGAAATTTGAATTTACAAGGATGATAATAACAATTGTTTGCAATATAGTGTTCTCATAGTGAATATCATAAACTGAACAAATAATGAAAACTTATATTCATCTTCAAGTATATTGCTCTCACATAAAGTACCTAAGTTTCAATAGTCCAATATCATAAATATCCAGGTAGTTAAATAATGGTTACCGATTGCCTACCAGCCTGGCGCCAGACATACGAGCATAGGATTCGGGAAGTACTGATGTTCATAAAAAGAGGTGTCTCATCATAAGTCAGAAATGGCTGGCCCATTAAATAGGGGTGACACTATAATAAACAAAGACTTTACTTTTACTTTATTAAATGTCTAAGTAGCGAGATGATAGTATGATTATGAATGGTCTTAGTTGTTTGTATGATGTTTTAAAGTAGCAGCAACAGCTTAGGTCAAGGTCATATGACGACTATACAACCATTATTGCTGGAATAAGACCCCGAACACCCAATCAGAGTAGTATTTCATGCACGGACATGCACTCGGGTACAACCACCGCAAGCTAGTTGGTTCGAACATGCAGCGGTGAAGTGGAAGTGATTTGATATCAACGACCTTAATAACTCGACCCCCATAACATCTACCAGAGGTCCCGAATTAAAAATACAAACATAATTAACATTTGTTCGATGCCCTGTAGATCAATCCATCTCAATTTCATGGAGCTAGCCATTTCTGTAAACACTAGTCATTCCAAGGTAATCATGTTCTGTACACAGTGAGCTGTCATTTGATGGACGACTCCTATATTGATTCATTCACGTTCTTTTGATCTGGAACTAATTCTTGTTATTGTGTATTTAGTAAATAGGGTTTGCATAGTAAATAAGCATACACATAATTCAAAACATGCCATAGATATACCATACATGCTTATCCATCCATCACAAATGTTATTTCTCGAATATTAAGGACAGTTGCATTTTAAATTAATTTTATTTATAATTTTGACATATTTAATTTTCTTTCAGAATGGTGAAAACAAGATGGTACGGCATTTCAGTTATCTAAAATGGCCGGATATGGGATGCCCTGAATCACCACAAATGCTTCTCGAGTATGTGAAGGCTGTTCGTCTATATTCAAATCCAAAATGGCGACCGCTATCAGGACCGACGATTGTTCACTGCAGGTATGAACTATAGTTCAGCATTCTTGAATTAAGCCCTTTAAGGTAACTTCCATATTAGTATTATTAAATTTTAGACTTCTTAGCTATTAAGATCACCTCCGAAATACACTATACTTTATTTATTTATTACAAGCTCGATTGCGAAACAAGTTCTTACAACTTATATTAATCACTCGAGAGAGCTCGAGGAATCCATCGTCACGAGAGAGAGAGAAGAGGCATGTGGAATATAAATGCCTTGCCTAAGGGCAAAATCGTGACGGCTCCAGCGGGGCTCGAACACCGGACCTTTCGCACCTGAAGGGAACGTGCTACCATTGCGCTATCACGACTTCCACCTCCGAAATACAATGTACTGTTATACTATGCTTTATTACTATTTTTATATCGAATGTTATGTTGCTTGTTTGTAATTTGTGAAATAAAATATTCGTATGGTACTATCACGTCAAGTCAAATATGTCATTAAAGACTGTGTAAGATACTAACAAAGTCTTGTCTGTGTTGATAAGTGTTTTTTCGTTGACATGTGGTCTTTGTTGACAGTGAGTTTTGTTAACAGGTGGTCTTTCTTGACAGTGGTCTTTCTTGACAGGTGGTATTTTTTTGACAATAATTCTAGTTGGCAGGTGGTCTGTATTACCAGATCTAGGTTGACAGATGGTCTTTGTTGACAGTGATATTTGTTGACATGTGATTATTATTGACAGGTGGTATTTGTTGACAGTTGTAATTTGGTGACAGTGATCTTTGTTGACAAGTTAAGATACATTGATAATAACTTGACTGGAAACGAACATATTGGTATCTATAGCTCTATAACAGTTAGTCTCCATTCGGAGATCTATGCTTGACTGGACGGTTAGGAAAATATGATTGCTGGCAGACTGGTACTTCTCGTGCGGAGGTCTATGCTTGACTGTACGGTTAGGAAAATATGATTGCTGGCAGACTGGTACTTCTCATGGCATTTTAGACATTAACATGTTTTGAGTATTTAAGCTTTCTATTAGCATTGTTTATATACATGTCTACCAGGCATACGTTTGTTGAGATACTAACTACTAGAAATTGAATCGATTATCTCATCGGTCCAATCAACAAGCAACATATTCAACAAGCAACACAATCGTGCAACCGGCATGGAGCACAATCCCCATGTCACAAAGTCAGCATGAAGTACACTCGTTATGTTACACAATCAACATGCAACACAATCGCGCAACCAGCATGCAACGCAATCACCATGTCACACAGTCAGCATGAAGTACAATCGTTATGTTACACAATCAACATGCAACGCAATCAACATGCAACGCAATCAACATGCAACGCAATCAACATACAACACAATCAACATGCAACGTAATCAACATGCAACACAATCAACATGCAACGCAATCAACAGGCAACACAATCAACATGCAATGCAATCAGCATGCAACGCAAACAACATGCAACGCAATCAATATGCAACGCAATCAGCATGCAACGCAATCAACATGCAACACAATCAACATGCAACGCAATCAACATGCAACGCAATCAACATGAAATACAATCAAATCCAATGCAGTCAACCAACATGCAACGCAATCAACATGAAACGTAATCAAATACAATGCATGCAACACAATCATCATGCAACGCAATCAACATGCAACACAATCAACATGCAACGCAATCAACATGCAACACAATCAACATGCAACACGATCAACATGCAACGCAATCAACATGCAACGCAATCAACATGAAACGTAATCAAATACAATGCATGCAACACAATCAATATGCAACGCCATCAACATGAAACGCAATCAACATGCAACGCAATCAGCATGCAACGCAATCAGCATGCAACGCAATCAACATGCAACGCAATCAATATGCAACGCAATCAGCATGCAACGCAATCAGCATGAACGCAATCAACATGCACCGCAATCAACATGCAACGCAATCAACATGCAACGCAATCAAATCAAATGTATATATGGCCATGCAACAGAAATGTAATTAACTGAATTCAGCTTACTTTTTAAAATACAACTTTATTCATTTTTAACTCGATTGCAAATCGGGTTTACTTTTAAATACTGTTATTAGCTGATGCCATTTTAACATGTGCCCCTTACATGAACAGTGCTGGAGTAGGTCGAACTGGGACATATATAGCTGTCGATCACTTGTTGCAACATATACTAAAGCATGACCAGGTAGACATATACAACACTGTCATGGAGATGAGGTACTGTCGACTAAATATGGTGCAGACAGTGGTAAGTACAATTACAGTCAAACCTGTGTTAGTGGTCACCTCCATTAAGCAGCCAACCTGTATTAAACAGCCAGTTTCCAGGTTCCCAAAATGGTGTTTTGTTATACATTTGACCTCTATTAAGCAGCCACATGTGCTAAGCAGCCACTTTCTGTGATTCCCTTGGATGGCTGCTTAAGACAGGTTTGACTGTATATTCAGTATGTTTGTTTAAACGTATTTATATTGTCCAGTTACATGCGTTATATAACATATTGCACATGTGTATTTAACAAGTAATAGTTCTTTTTTGCGCTTCGTCGCTGTATGAATTGTAAGTGTTTTACACCTAATTTTGCATCCGACTGTGTTTATGTGTTCACGTGTTGTTACCGTTTGTTCAGATCAGCCCCTATTAAATTGTACTGTTCTTGTATGTTAGTTAATATCATTTTGAGGGCTTATCAGACAGTATGGGGTGCTTACATTATTGTCTATTCATAACATAACATAACATATATTTTAAGGTTTAAACATATTTATTCGTTCATTATGCACAGTACATATCTATTGTATAGCTATACAAACGAAAATGGATTTAATCGGAAGCTTAAAGCTTATTGAGATTATCTCCACTATGCTAGTTGCCACTTGCCAAGTTGGTTAAATAATATAGGCATGTATAGCCTACTCCAGGTTTCAGACCCGCACTGCCACCTTGAAGGCGCTTAGCCATTGTAAAACTTATTGATACGTCGCCAATTAATATCTTAGAAGGTGATACTCTTATCCTCGTGATATGTAATGTTACCCTGATGTTATGGGCATGCGCATACGCAGTGCTGCGCAGCTTAGGCATCCAAACACTTTAAACACGACCAATGTAGTTCATACCCCAATGGAAAGTATTAACTAGTGATTTTTATTGAAAACGGAAATCGTTGATCGCAATATGTAAGCAATTAACTTAACATGCTCTGTGTTTACAGGATCAGTATGTATACATTCATGAGTGCATAAAGGCGTATATAACTAACGACGACGACGAAGAAGAAGAGGAGGAGGAGGAGGAGGGCGAAGAGGAGGGGGAACGTATGTGGGAATTGTGGTTATTGTAATGTTTTCATTACTGCAAGCAATGCGTCACAATCACTGAAACCTCATATGTCATGCATACAATAATACCCACTAACATATCTAGAGATTACCATTTCCTTTATTCGGTTGATTCTAATTTGAAATGTCCAAAACGCTATTTTGCTATAATTAATGAAGCTATGTGGCTTTGCACTGCAGCCTATGGACACGGTAGCACTTATGCGAGTCTTGCTGTGAAATCATTTTCCGGCATATTGAAAACTTAACACATTTGGATTTTTCACTTCAAAATATGATACGTCCAACATTAACGCATCTGGCTATTTATCTTTGGATTATGATGAGTCAATGTTAGTTGTGCGGTTTGTGTTGGGGTTTAAAGTCGAACCGTCCACTTACATCATATAGCGACTATCCAGCTAGTATTGAAGGAGGAAGACCTCGGGTGCCCCTCTCAGCAGTATTCAAGAACGGGCGGCACCCAGGTAGGAACCACCGACATTCCGCAAGCCAGCTTGTCCTTTTCTCACCATCAGTTATACACAGTGTAATAGAAGTAGAGGGAAACCACTCGATATGTCCATCATTGTCAATAGTAAAATATGGAAGTCGTGATAGCTCTGTGGATGAACGTTCGCTTCAGGTGCGAAAGGTCTGGAGTTCGAACCCCGCTGGAGCCATTACGATTGTGCCCTTAGGCAAGGCATTTAAATTGCACGTTGCCTCTTCTCTCTCCCTTATGGCGATGGATACCATCAGGAATGAGGTCTCGAGAGTGATTAATATAAGTTGAAAGAACTTGTTTCGCAATCGAGCTAAAATAAATGTGTATAAACTAATATTAAAATATTGTGAACAGTATACAATTCATGCATTTGGTAATTTGCATTTGTGAATACTTACCTACTATTACATATTTTAGATGTCTATGAGAACACACGACCAGGAGCACAAATGGAGCATGCATATGCGAACACAGCATTCAGCAAAATATAAACGACTTGTACAATTTTTACAAATGCGCAGACAAATAAATATCATGACGGCTCAGTGATCCAGTTGCTAACAAGATGGACTTCAATTCCATAGTTTGCGAGTTAAATGAATTTGACGTCGGATCAATGATCCAGTTGCTAACAAGATGGACTTCAATTCCAGAGTTTGCGAGTTAAATGAATAAGACGTCGGATCAATGATCCAGTTGCTAACAAGACAGGCTTCAATTCCAGAGTTTACGAAATAAATGAATAAGACGTCGATTCAATGATCCAGTTGCTAACAAGACAGACTTCAATTCCAGCGTTTGAGAGTTAAATGAATGTGACGTCGGATCAATGATCCAGTTGCTAACAAGATATACTTCAATTCCAGAGTTGCGATTTTAATAAATATAACGTCGGATCAATGATCCAGTTGCTAACAAGATGGACTTCAATTCCAAGGATAGCGAGTTAGACTCCATGTCCAACAATACTTATATTAATATTCGATGGGATAGGACTATAAAAGCGAAGTCTCGTGCATAGATGATCATGTTAAAATATTAAATAAACTTAAGTAAAAACCAAAACAAAGATGCTATATACCTGACATATAAATTAACAAGTGTTGCTTATGGAATTTGGGCGTCTACTGTTTTTCGAAACATCACCCAAACTATTAAATTAATAAATAAATATACATAGTGAGGTCTCTCATCGATAAACGATAAATACACGCTTAGTACAAAAAAACAATTATCATAATTTTAATATAGATCTACTATGGCCCAACGACGTGTTATTTACAAGCATTACTATAAATAGGTTTGGAATACTATGGCCCAACGACGTGTTATTTACAAGCATTACTATAAATAGGTTTGGAATACTATGGCCCAACGACGTGTTATTTACAAGCATTACTATAAATATGTTTGGAATACTATGGCCCAACGACGTGTTATTTACAAGCATTACTATAAATAGGTTTGGAATAAGCCAAATCAATACGTAGGGTGTAATAAATAATCCTGTGTGCCAAGTAATGCATACATAAATGATAATAAACTTCTTTTTACCCGTTATAATAATATTAGCCCTTGCTATCTTTTTCGTGGGAATCACGTTATCGTTGTAGTATAGTATATATAGTTCTGTTTTATTCTAAGTTTATTTAACGTCGCTATAACGTCGTTTCATACTTCCCCCCTTTCTTTTCTTATTCAATTTGTAATAATATCAATGTGATCATGTTTGTGTGACTATGTGATATTCTAAATTATGTCTCCTGTAATTTTAATTTTAATGAAAGGCTATGTACTGTTGTATATTGTTCATGTTCTGTTTTATTGGTTGTATATGTACATAGATGAGACAATAATAAATATTAAAACCAAATCGCTACCAGTTGCCCATTTCAGCGACGGGGAAGTTTACCTAGCAACACCTTTCCTGGGCAGGCTCCAGTGGTTAACCAGTACTTGGTGCACCAGTCTCCTTATGAAACTGAGTACTTTATCATATAAAGAGACAGGGTCTGAGCGGGTCTCGACCCCGTGACCATCAGTCATGATATGTTACAGTGGTATACAACTCCACCACTGAGGCGGACTTTTAATACATATATTAAAATAACATTAAATATAGGTAGGACGAGTCCACGTTGTGCTGCGAATGTCGATAGTATCTTCTTTCTTATCTTCTGGTTTTAAAACAGCACCAACAGCTTCGGCATATCTCGACTCTCCGGCTAGTATTGGCGGAGAAAGACACATGGTGCGGATACGCGCAATATTTCAGTCGTTGGTATATTGTACCTGATCAGTCATA
>CM026387.1:11222100-11249913 GCA_014843695.1 Archivesica marissinica | reverse complement strand
TATGTCAAGTACATGTAAAATAGATTACTATGTCAAGTACATGTACAATAGATTACTATGTCAAGTACATGTAAAATAGATTACTAAACTGTTCTTTGTTCTTTTGTTTCAATGGGGTTAAATGCCATTTTCAACAATATTTATGTTATATCACATGAATAAATGATGAATTTTTATCAATAAGCCAACAAAGGTCTTGTACCTCTATCCTAGGACACCTCTATTAAATAGAGGGGGGTCCTAGGATAGAGGTACAAGACCTTTGGTGGCTTATGGATAAAATTTCAAGTTCCTGTGGTCACCACAGTCAGTAAATATGCATGTAAATACGAGCGATCCAAAGTCGACTTTGGGGGAGCAATAATTGGTTCAAAAATAACCATTTTAATAATATAAACCTGACTTGTATTTATAATAAAATGTATCGTTGCATTAGCAAAGAACGGAATCGTCTAAAAACCAACAACTGTTTTTCTTATGCGTTTTCAGATACAATTCTTGTTCTGAAATTACATAACATGTAACATACAAAAACAATATGGGATGAAATCTTTGTCTCAGTACTGGTCATTGGCTGACATAAAATTGTGTATGTCTTACCAAGAACAATAATGCGTTCAATATGTACACGTTTGCTTGATATTTTTCTGTCTTTCATGACAATTTTTCCAGACATCCTGTTCTTTTTTTTTAAAAATGTAGGCATATTGACTGTTACATCCAGCGGAGCAAAATGGTCCTGTACATTGAAACCCTTATCAGCCATGATAGAGTCACCAGGGTCTAGCACACTGAATAAGGTGCTCCGTTCAACAATTTGACGGTCGCTTGTGGATCCACCATATAACGGAGATACATATGAGACCAATCCACCAGGTGTTGCACCAATTAGCACTTTCATTGTGTTCCTATTCTTGTATGTAGAATACGTAGCTTGTTGTGCTCTTGGGGCCTTCGGATTTTTTATTGGACATTCAGTTCCATCTATGATGATGCGTGTAGATGGGAAAGTGGCTTTAAAGTCTGATGGTGCAAAATAACGTACCATACTTCTCGAAGGCCAAATATCAATTTCTCGCCACTGTTTGGACATGAAGACTATCCAGGTCAGCACAATATTTTTAACACTGTTTTCTGCAATGCCAAACATCCGAGACAGTTCAAAATATGTCAAGTTCCTACGTAATTTCAGCATTGTCATGAACAGTTGATTTGCAATTGACACACTTTCAACTTTATGATATATATAGTTCAAACTATAGGCAGCTGGTCCAAGACTGTTTAATACAAACATTAATTTAATGTAACTTTCAAGACCCGTATAAAAATGAATACACTTATTGTCATCACAGAAATTCTCAACATCATAGGCAGGTTTGGACTGTGTAGGATCAGTCTGTATTCCCATGTTTCGACTCTGTAACATTGGCATTTCACAGTTCATATCGCATGTGTTGTCTGTTTCAATCGTAACCTCGTTTACCATGACTGAGGATTCTGCCATTTCCGACTCAAACACAGACAACACCTCATCATCAAATTTTCGTTTTAGCGATTTTCTGGCATGTCTCTCTACACGCGATTTCTGTGCTGGCGTCTGAGGCCTTGACCAAGAAAACAGGCTAGGTAGAGCCGTAGCCCGTAACTTCTGTTGTATTGGCTGCCGACCTGAAATCCAATGTTCAGTGTAATTAGATGCACAACTAAATCAATTTCATTTACGGATCCAGGAATATTTTTTCCGGGGTAAGTGGTGGATGTGTCCTGTCAAATATTTTTTCCAGGCGGTTCCAGACTCAAACATTTATTTATATAAAACAAGATTTGTTTAATAAATATCATAGTAAACCATCACTCATATTAGTCTAATAGATTCACTATAGATTGTATAGAAACCACATAAATAAGGTTATACCTAGCATATAAATTAAGATTTGGGTAAATCGTTCGGCCAGTCATTTTGTGTCCGAAATCCGACTTTATCCGAAATCAGTATTTCGCCCATACTAACGCCTCTACAACGGTGCCATGACAATGAAGCAGGACTCTAGTTCTGCTCAATGCTACTCTTTTTCATTATAAAGCTTTTCTTAAAAAACACAACAAGCGCTTAAACATACCATCGATGGTCTGTTGAAAGTAATCATCAGCTCTGAAATGGCCTTTGCATACGACTGCAGTCTTCGAAGGCTGCCAATCTTTGAACGATTCGTCTATCCTTCTAATCGCGTTCACCCACTTGAAACGCCTCTCATAATCTTTCGGAAACTCATGTCCTCCTCTTAAATGACACTGGGGTACACAGCAGCAGGTTGAAGGCATAATTATCTATTATTTTGTGTTATTTTGTATGAGCGTGTTGACATTGTTTTCTAAGGAAAGTACGATAAAATCCGAATCACTCCAAATGTATCGGGACCGGGTCAGGTGGCGCCACCTAGTTAAGAACGACAACTCACTGCAAAGTCCCATTGGGTGGAATGTGCAAACAACATTGATCCTGATCACAGGTGGCCACTTACCAGTAACCCTTAAGAATGCTGAATAAGCTGGAAGGAATGTGCAAACAACATACAATGGAGACCCAGATCAGTGAAGCGCCACGTCTGATCAGGATCAATGTTGTTTGCTATTCAGCCAACTGTTTTTGCTCCACTATCGGAATAGCACGCAGCATAGAGCCTGATCAGACAACACGTTATGTACCGACTGATCTCGCTCTATGCTGTTTGCAAAATGGACTTTAGTCGTGATTAACATGTTACGGGTTAAGAAAACACGCTACAAGTGACTGAGAGAAACGGAGATACGAAGAGAGCCGAATAAAACAGTATACCAGTCAACATAAAATTATTGATTATTTCACAAGTAAATTAAAAATGTTAAAAAGTTTGTAATACCTGTATTGGTTTCGTATTGAATACAATTTTTGAGCAATTGTGACAATTTGTTTGAACATGGATATGACTTTTAAATATACAAAAATGTCAAACGTTTCCTTTCAGTTCCCAAAGCTGTGACTGATCTAGCAGTAGAGCCAGAACGAAACGTAACACGCAAACGATCGATGACAGTTACATGGAAACCACCCACAAGGAGAGAGCGAAATGGTATTATTACAAAATATGTAATAAGTTACACGGATCTTCATAAGGTATTTATGTCACCTTTGCACATTTGTTATCAACCGAAAATAAGCATAAATATGTCTGCATTGTTCTTAAATTCAAATACCAGGTACTAGCAGGAATATAGATAGATATGTCAATCAAACGGATCCTGGTAACTAGCTACTTTGGACGAGTAAGATTATATTATGGAAAAAAACAACATGTGCTTAATAAACTTATATCTATTTAGCGAAGTTAAACTCTTAAGATGCGTCGTATTTGTGTGGACGAGAAGAATAATTGTCCTCCAAACTATTGTCAATACACATAAATGCCAAGAGACTACTGCATTCAACTGACAATAACATGGTGTTTATAATAGTATATGACATCACATCACTTACCCGTCACCGATGTGGGTTCAAATATCACATGGGGTGTTGAATTATTTCATGTGAGGAAGCTATGCTTGCGGTATGTCGGGGGTTCTATTCCGGTACCCGTTCGAGCCTGAACAACTGCTATGAAGGGAACCAGGGGTCTACCTCCATCAATAATAGCTGGAGAGTGACCATATTGACCTAAGGTGTTGGTGCGACTTTCAACAGAAAAATAACAGACAAAATGTAGGTATTGTAGGAGCGCCCGATGAGCAACAAATGATAAATGAAATGTTTACATTTGCGAAACAAAGTTAACATCGGCATGACATTGAATACACAGTAGAAACATTTTCCAAATGTTCCATCAATCGAATTGAATAGTGTTGTGTTGAGCTAATGCTTGATACGATCTGCAAACGAGGCCTTACAAAACGGTATGCACGTGTTATTAAGACATCACTGTTGTTGACTAAAACTAGTGGCCCGACCCTTTATCTGTGCTACATAAATGCACGCATATGTAGTAGTTAATTAGTTTCTCATCACATCTGTATGCTGCATTGTACGTACTGCAAAACTGTATTTTCTAATCGGTACATATAATAACTATATATTATAAAAATAGAAATAGAATAGCATTCCTTTTATGATACAGAGCATTACTTTGACAATTGAAGTAAACGTGAACAGTATGCACGTGTTATTAAGACATCACTGTTTTTGTCTAAAACTAGTGGCCATACGCTTTATCTGTGCTACATAAATGCATGCATATGTAGTAGTTAATTAGTTTCTCATCACATCTCAATGATGCATTGTATGTACTGCATAACTGTATTTTCTAATCGGTACATATAATAACTATATATTATAAAAATTAGAATAGCATTTTTTTTGGATACAGAACACTACTTTGACAATTCAAGTAAACGTGGACAGTGTGGTAAATGACACAGTGGAGATGGACCGTGTTATTGATGTTTTACCCGGAACATATTTTATTACGGTACTATTTTTATACTTTCCAATGCTCTGACTATAAACGCAACCTTGATACGTGGATGCTGCCCGAAATATGTAGATTAAGAAAATGTATCATAACTGTCGCAGAATGATAAATACAATAACATAATCAGACCTCCCCTCTTGAGTGTGTTCATGTATGTGACCATTCTAGCTACCACATATCCCGTATTGACATCAGTTGATACTGTATTGTAGGTAACTGCTGCAACTTCAAAAGGACTTGGGGAACCGTCAGGGCAAACTATTACAGTCGATCCGGGAGGTATGTATTACAAAACTAATGACTGACAAGAAAAGAATGAGACTGAGGAAAACAATTTATTTCAGTGTTACTTTCACGGTTTCGTGGTATTATATAATAATAATATTCTATAATAGAATAACACATATTACTGATAAGATATAGGCCATAGCAAAACGCACACTTCGGATAAGTGTGTTTTACATGAAAAACAATAACATATAAATATATATATGCATGTTCTTAAAGTTGTTCAGTTTGTGTTTTGCAATACAGATGTGATATATCTTTGATGGAATCCTTCGTATTTCGTTTTCATATAATAATAATCATATACTGTATGTGTGCGTTTTCTATGTATTCTAGTATACATGCTGAACTGTTACGTTTTAATGGTATTTGTATGATCAATATACGAATGAAATTGAAACTTGTCTTGCATGAATTAATCAAATACTTGACCCATTTAGCTATTAGACTAAGTTTTACGAGTTAATCCATATGTTCCCAGAATGTCTATTGAAAAGGACATTAGAAATATGTAAGCTATATTATAGCGATAGCATACCTGTCACTTGAAAACATACAGTCATGTTATAAACTGCACAGTTTGGATCATTCTAATGGCTGTTTGATTCTACTGCCTGCAAATCCGTGTTAAACGTCATCTATTCTGTGTCACCATGACATCCTCCATATATACATATGCATATTACATTGCAGTTACGTCATATCAAGGTAACCTATTGAGAACCAGACCTCTTTAGGTTTCAATTGATCTCATATTTAAGTCCATTCCATGAGGTTATAAAACTGTTCTCCAATCTCAAACTTGTATAGCAGAGTGTAAATTTCAGAATCATCCAATGAAATCACTGGATCTAGAGTTTCAGATCTAAGAAAAGCTCATATTTGAAATGGAGTAACTTTTACAATCGGCTATAAAAGACAAAACGAGGTTACTACTAAAATTGCGAATGCTTTAGTTTCTCAATAGACCATGCGTCCTGTGAATCCACGTCATTTTGCTTTAGGGCCTGTTGGCTGAATACCAACTTTGACTTTCAAATAAGATAAACAATTACAACATAATATACAGAAGTCGTGATAGCGCAGTAGTAGCGCGTTCGATTCAGGTGCGAACGACCCGGTGTTCGAGCACCACTGGAGCCGTTACGATACGATTGTGCCCTTTTTTTATACTTTATTTATTTTTACAACGATTACGAAGCAAGTTTGAACAACTTATAGTAATCACTCTCGTTGGCTCGGATGTAAGCATATATGTGGTCATTCATGTGGGAGGAAACCGGAGTACCCGGAGAAAACCCACCTGTCCGATCTGGCGACCATCGTACCATCTCACATACTTCCCTGTCCGAGGATCGAACCCGGGTCGCATTGGTGAGAAGCGAGCGCGCTAACCACTGCGCTAGTCGGACAGCAATTGTGCCCTTAGGCAAGGCATTTAAATTCCATATTTCCTCTTCTCTCTTACTCGATGCAATGGATTCCATCAGCAATGAGGCATCGAGAGTGATTAATATAAGTTGTAAGAACTAGTTTCGCAATGGAGCTAAAATAAATTTGTATAGACTAACATAATATATGGCATCCAATATGCGATATTCCAGTTATAAAATATGATTTTAAAATTGGTCCAAAATAACGGGAGGACAGCGATGAACATTATTAACATTTCGTCCCGGCAATGTATCTGGGCACGTAGATCATTACTAACATGACATATTGTGTACACTCAGCTCCTCCCAAGACCGAGGCAAACGCTAGATCGTCGATACTTCCGGCTGCGCATTCTGTATCGGATAAGCAGACACAAATTGCAGTACAACTGTCACTAACTGGAATTCTTTGCAACGTAAATAGTGGACTATTGACACTTCGAGCAGTTATTGTAGCTGAGGCTAATGAGGCGATGAGTGGTAAGTAAACAGCATGCCGTACAACTGTCATCGAATGGACTGTTTTGCACCGTAGATAGTGGATCATTGACACTTCGAGCAGTTATTGTAGCTGAGGCAAATGATGCGATGAGTGGTAAGTAAACAGCATGCCATACAACTAACTGGACTGCTTTGCAACGTAGATAGTGGATCGTTGACACTTCTGACATGATTTGATGAAACATATGCTATTTCCTCTTCAATATACATAATAAAGGCAAAATGTTTGGGCCACAAGTGCAAACGACATACGATATCCGCCCTCGCCAAAAATAGGGCATGATAGCAGCTGAGGATAAAGATGGGTGATAAGTAATTATATCGGCATACGTCAGGATTAGAACCCACACGACTACTGCGACCTCGCATATCAATAACAAATCTGATTACTAATTAATTCATTCATTTTAGTACAAATATACAAATACATAGCATTGATATAGCGCAAACATTAATAATTATTCCATTGCGCTTGACAATAATATATGGAAATATAAATAAAAATTTATACATATATAGATATACCTAGGATTCTAGTACATCCATATACACGGAGAGCACACATGAACAGACACAATGTACAATTACATGTTTTACATGGACACACATAGATCAAGTAATACAAATATACAAACAGAGTCAGAAACACTGAAACAACCATGCAACTATTAATGGGTGATACCAGTCATCATATATCTGGATGAAACGAAAGGAAAGGGAAGGAGATGAATATACAACACAAAGCTGTGTGTTTTTACTTTTATTTATCGTTGCTACCGGTAGCCCAAATGAGCGACACCTCCTGATGAGATTAGTCATTTTAGAGGAGGATTTGGAGGATAGTCCAATGATACAGACAGAGACCCATTCCAGAGTCTCATCTGGTTCTCTTACGTGTACAGTGTAAAACACCGTCACGAGACCTCGGTTTAACGTCCCAACTGAAAGACTGTTAATTTCATTAGGGTCAGACGGGGGATCGAACCTGCGATCCCTGGATTACCAGTCCAGCGTGTTACCACGGGACTACAGATCCGTCTGTAACAACAGCTGGTACATTGTATTAGCTTTTATAGCCAAAACACCTGTTTTCCAGGCGAGAAAGAAAATTACAGTTGCCAAAATCAACAAAAAAAGAAGATAAATAAAGTGTGCAACAACCACAGCACAACGTGATCACCAATGCTACTAATGACACGCTTAACATGATAGCAAATCGTAAGCACGGGGTAAATGTTAAGTCAACGACCTTAACCACTCGGCCACGGAGGCCCCGTTATGATTTTAGACTATGAAACGTCACACACTGTACTAAAGAAAAGTGTACGCCCCTGATTGTTTCATTGGAATCATACAAAACAACTATCGAACCATATGTATCATGGTGTACAATAACACTGCGATCTTTATTGTTGTCTATATATATGTAGATACGCAGTTTTATGGGACTAAGGATGATTTTAATCGAAAGATGAGGCAAACATATCAATCCTGGTTTGCTGTAAATAATCTAGATTCCATACCACCGTACATAGCGACACCTAGTGACTGGAAACCAAATTGTGCTTCTACCAGTGGTAAGTTTAGTCACACTTATTACAGTACAGATTACAACTAATTAATGCAATACTATCTTAACAGTCAACCTTTTCTACAAAGACCACATTTTTTATCTACTATATCAAGCCATTATCAATGATATTTAATCCCCGATACGAGACAAATAACATGTTGACAATTTCCGTAGTCATTAGAGACAGGTTTGACTGTACATAATTCAGAATAGTTTAGTATAGTATGGCCCAACGATAACGTGTTGTTTACAAGCATTACTATAAATAGGTTTCGAATAAGCCAAATCAATACGTAGGATGTAATAAATAATCCTGTGTGCCAAGTAATGCACACATAAATGATAATAAACTTCTTTTTACCCGTTATAATAATATGAACCCATGCTATCTTTTTCGCGGGAATCACGTTATCGTTGGGGTATAGTAGTTGTAACAATGACAACGGGTTATTATTAATATTATTATTATTATAACTACAATGTCAAAATTAGCCTTGTCTTGTAGAATAATGCATACACAATGGGGATCGGAAAACGAGTTATTATTAAAATTACAACTCCAGATTCTGCCTACTTCTATGAGTAGAATAATGCATACACTATGGCATCGGACAGTGGGTTAATATTAAAATTGGAAGTCGTGATAGCGCAGTGATAGCGTTCGTTTCAGGTGCGAAATGTCCGGAGTTCGAGCCACGCTGGAGCCGCTACGATTGTGCCCTTAGGCAAGGCATTTAAATTCAGGAATGAGGTCTCGAGAGTGATTAATATAAGTTGAAAGAACTTGTTTCGCAATCGAGCTAAAATAAATGTGTATAAACTATTAAAATTACAACTCCCGAATCGGCCTTCTCTTGTGTGTAAATTGATGCATATAGAATGGGATCGGACAACATTGCAACGCCAGCATATTACTGATATGTAGTATTGCAATATGTAGATGTACATGTATCTAAAATCAATTTATTAATATCACACTAATAGGAAATCGAAAACGAAGAGCGACGACTGATGAATCGATGACCTATATAATAGGAGAGCAGGGTGATTGTGAAGGTGTCGCGAGTCAAGGATATTGCAATGGTGAACTTCAACCAGGCCGGACATACAGGTAACATATGGTTTCTATAGTGACAGCTCGGGGTCTTACCAATGTTGTTGATTGGTACTATTGGGTTTTCGACAAAGTTATCAACTCAACTGTCATAGAACTAGACAATATTCTATGAAAGATTCTAAGTTAGAAGAAAACATGATATTATTGAAAAGATCGTTGTTTGAGATCCTAATATCCTATCTATTTATAAAAAATGATTTAGAGAGGAAACATTACCGAATATCCATGACCTTCTGATGTTATGTTATATGTTATTTTTCGGGTTTTACGCCTGCATCAGCACCATTTTGGGCTATATCGCCGGCGGGCAGTTTACCTAACAACACCTTTCCTGGGCAGGCTCCAGCGGTTAACCAGTATTTGGGTGCACCAACCTCCGTAAGAAAGTGCCAACTTTTTCATAATGAGACACGGCCTGAGCGGGGCGCGAAACCGTGAACATCAGTGATGATAGGTTACAGTGGTATACAAGTCAGCGACCTTAACCACTCGACCACGGAGGCGGACGAATGACCTTCTGAATTGTATCATACCAACGATGAACATATATATGCACGCAGCGTTATGACATCACGAAAAGCTTATTAGGCACTGCTAATAAAGCAAAGTTTTCTAGGCAGGCCGATTTTGACCATTATTACACACGAAGGTCGGATAAGTATATATATTTATTGCATACGTTACTATAAATAGTAACAAATTTAATGGTAGACAAGCAAAATATCTGGTCGACGCGGGCAATATCGGTTTCGAGTTTTGGCTATGCCGGGCCAATATTCGATATTGGCCCGGCACGCGCCGAGAACGAATCACGAGCACGTGTCACAGGTAGCAACAACATAGTAGTTACATTGTGTAAACATGGCCGCCGAAGCAACACTAAAGTCGTTGTCTGACAGATTGTTGTCTCTTGACGGTAAAATGGCTGAGCGAAATAAGCAAATAACAGCAGAAGAAACATACCGCTATGTATGCAATAAAGAAGTTATTAAACGGCTGCGGTGGGCCATTTGTGGATATTGGCGCACCTATCCGATATTAGTGCGCCATAGGGTGCGCAGATATCCACAAATGGCCCACCTCCGCGGTTTAATAACCTCTAAGTATGTAATAATTACAATCACATTACAAATACACAATTAGCAAATTGGTTGGGCCACATGTTCTAACAACATTAGTGATTGACCCTCCCCATAAAAGAGATTTGAACACTGCATATATTGATAAACACACGTGGAGGTTGTGATAGCTAAGTGGTTGCGAGTTCGCTTCAGGTGCGAGATCACAGGAGAACGCGCCCAGCTATAGCGGTTACGAGTGTGTCCTTAGGCAAGGAGATTAAATTCCACTTTTCCTATTCGCTCTCCCTCATGGAGATATTAATTTATAAGACAGAAACCTATACAATACAATAGTATCAAATAAAACGATTACAGAAAGACACCTGACGATATTCCATACTATTCCAGTTCATTTCAGTAGGTGGTTGGTAGTGTCATCACATAGCTTACAATGTTTGGTTGCTAATTAATGATTTAACAATTATTCGTATCCCTTCAGGCTGTAAAACAACACATAAATTGCCTATTAAATACATAGTAAAAAGTAACAACATACTCAAGTTCAATTATATTTCCAATCTAATCATTTATTTCTGATATCACATCCACTGTGAAGAGGTATTCATATCAAACTGAAAAACAGCAAAAATATCACAAATGTAATGTTCAGCATTGCCAGTGCTCAACAATCTTCAAGTACAGTAAATGTGTTACCAACGATGGATTTCTTTACTGCAAAACGTGTGCAATATTAATTTTGTAAGGAATACAATTGTACGATAGTAACTTCGTTAGAAATTGTGGCATCCGTTTGAACAGTACTATTTAAGTTGTACAGTAAAGAAATGAAACCTATTTAACCTGTTTATTTACTTGAACTATATCGACTTTTTATTGTTATAGGTTGGTCTTTTTTCTCCATCTTTGGTTCAGTTTAATTTTCATCCTATATTTTGTATACTCTTTTCTGGAAAGAAATTCATTTAGTTTAATCAAACGTTAGCTAGACTTGCTTGTGCGGGCCGTTATCTAATGTTGTCAAAACGTGTGGCCCAAACCATTTGCATTTTCATATTCTGTATTATATCGTTCTGTGCATAACATGATTTCCAATAAAACATGATTAAATTAAACTAGTTGAACATTGTTTAAAAATATATATACTCTTATTTCGACTAGGATATTCCCTTTTTCTGTTCACGTTTAGCATGTCGTTAGAACGTGCTGGCATAAATAACGGGACATTCACATATCAGCACATTTGGATGTTTGTACAGGAATATGACTTTAATATAATAAAGCTTGCTAATATTGTTTACAGGACGAACACTATTTCTGAATTATTTCCTGCTTGATTAATAGGGTCAAGACAGTTGCTTGCACAGCCGGTGGTTGTACGGAGTCGCCGTATTCGGAGCCCATCTCTACAGGTATTCAGTGCTTACACTACATGCGCATTTTTTACGTTTATTTATCGTCGCTACCGGTTGCCCATATGAACGACGGGCAGTTTACATAATAACACCTTTCTTGGGCAGATGTCCGCTGTTAACCACTATTTGGGGCACCAACCTCCGTAAGAAGCTGCCAACTGTTTCATATAAAGAGACACGGTCCGGGTGGCACTGGGACCCATGACCATCAATGATGATAGGTTACAGTGGTATACAAGTCAGCGACCTTAACCATTAGACCTCGGAGGCGGACAATATGCAGATATTTACAACACATCGATTTGCAGAGCTTTGACAGCATGTTCAAATACATTTCGGTTTGCTATTTTTAACTAAGTAAGAGTTCAATTAGTTCAGTTAGGAGCATGCGCTAGTTGTGATTTCATACCATATTATGAAACTCGTTTTGTAATTTTACAATTAAGCGAGCCATTTGTCGAGCTTAATAACAAAAGTCCCAAACGAGTTTCATAAAATATGGTATGAAATCACCACGAATGCATGGCGTCACTAAATTATCATGACGCCACTACGCTAAACATCTATATAAATACACTTACGTCAATACTTCTTTTAAATCATCGTGTGTCTTATCGTTAACGCTATGCACCAATTCAAATTTTAAAAAAAGTATGTGAGATGGTACGATGGTCGCCAGATCGGACAGGTGGGTTTTCTCCGGGTACTCCGGTTTCCTCCCACATGAATGACCACATAAGTATACGCTTTCATCCGAGCCAACGAGAGTGATTAATATAAGTTGTTAAAACTTGCTTCGCAATCGTTGTAAAATAAATAAAGTATATAAACAAATATATGCATAACTTAAATTTTAATTTATAAATTATAAGGTTTATTCTCTCAATCAACCAATCATAATCATTCCAGGTTCTATTACGAGAATGTGTATATACAATCAACTATGTTTGGGATTTAGCAACTCAGTAACGGGTCATATTGCACTGTGTTCATTGACACATTAATATAATATAAGCAGCTTAGAATATGTGTCTCTATGTATGTAAGATATGATATTTTATTTCATCGAGTGATCATGATTCTTACACTAATAAACACACATCTTCTTTTTCATTAGGATTTTGGCCAATATAATATTTGTTTTCAAATTTTATTCATTTTAACTGCCCTGTCGGGAGCCTCATTTCTCTACAATACACAACCGCACAACCACTTCTGTTAGTGTGAACGTCCGTAATAAAAAATAGTTCAGGTATAATGTTGAAGTTAGTGTCTGCTTACTGTCAAAATTAAAAAACAAAATCATTTGAATATATTAATTTATAATTTTAACTGTTCATGATTGTCAGAAAATATCTAATATTTAAAGGTACACCCAACAGTGACGGAATATGAAACTCAAGCAACGATAGAGAAAATGCCATATTATTGTTTGTAAATAGCCGACGAAAACTCATTCATTCATTGGAAAACATAACAAAATCAATTTCTTGGGGAATATGTGCAGATATGTCGATTGTATGTCGTCAACGTTTTGAAATTTGTGCAGTTATGCCTCTCATAAAGGAAATACTATTGATGATAAATTAACAGAGACATATCAATTCTTTATTGTAAGCAATATGTTGGCAAAAATATCGTTTTTAATATACACATAGAATCTGATAGCACGGCAGTGGTTGTGATAGTCGTAACCATAGTCATATTGTTAATGGCTGCTGGAGGTGCAGGGGTGGTGCTGTACATCATGAGGAGAAGAGGAAAGGCGTGAGTATCTTGTTTAGCAAATACTAACGTATATATATAATATAACGAAATATAGTATTAATGAAATCTATATGCACAGACTCAACATCGCTATTTTGTTTACGAAGTAATATTTGTCTTGCCGTTGTTCATTGGCCAATAAATAACCGAAAGACCGAGTGCGCATGTCAGCTGCATATCATTAGTGAGGCAATACTATACTATAATGGATACAAAAGGCATATATATTCGTCGAAGGAAAAGCAATAACGATGTAAACATAGTTACCAGCTTGACCACAGGTATTAACCGAATTATCGGTTTCTCCTGGACCAACCTATGTACATAGTTTCATCAAATTCCATCCACCAAAACAATAACCACGGATCCTAACAGCGGGGATTAAATAGTAGTATAGATGTATATCTATTTCATATATATGGGATCTTACATGAGTGGTGATTTCATACCATATTTTATGAAACTCGCTTTTGTATGTTGCTATTATGCGAGTCTTTTGTTGAGCGTAATAGCAAGATTTCAAAAATAATATGGTATAAAAATCACCACGAGTCTAAAATCCTTTTTATCACTTTACCACAGTAATCATGAATTAAAATAAAGTGTGTGTCTGTATACTTTGAGGCATATTACTACTCAGGGAAATCAGTAAGGTGTATGTATACGCTGTAGTAAATAGTCCTCGGTAATCAAACAAACAACTCCACGTATACAATCGAAGCAATACTTCCCTGGTCCATGTTTAGCATTGTATTTATTCTCAACGGCAAAGTTTCAAACTATATGTCAAATGTTTCAATACCAAACTGTCATGCCGCGACAAATCAGAATCATTCCAGGTGTTATTACACGTGTGTTGATATAAGAACATATATAATGGCTATATTACATTAATACAAGCAAATTTATGTGATAAAAATATATAATGTTCACGTCATACAGGTTGAAGTATGAAGAAATGAACGAACGACCTACAGAGGTGGAATTGAAGCCAACAGCTGAAGCTCATGCCTTCAGGTATTATTCGGTATAAGTATACTACTGTATCTGTACTGTACTGTAATAAACGGAGACAGAAACAGAACCACCTTATACAAATTTATTTTAGCTCGATTGTGAAACAAGTTCTTACAACTTATATTTATCACTCTCGAGACCTCATTCCTGATGGAATCCATCGCTACGAGGGAGAGAGAAGAGGCAACGTGGAATTTAAATACCTTGCCTAAGGGCACAATCGTAACGGCTTCAGCGGGGCTCGAACTCCGGACCTTTCGCACCTGAAGCGAACGCGCTTCCACTGAGCTATCACGACATCCACATCCTTGACAGGTCCATATAGCAATATACCCCGTGAACAAAGACTCTGTAAATCATGTAATATGAAAAAATTGAATCGGAATTCCATTTTGTTTTACTGGTCTGCCCCATCTACATGGATTTAAGGATAACGTACTTTAAACAATATTTCTGTCATTGGCCAAACCTATGTAAGTATGCGTCATTGGTAAATTCTACCACTAAAATTGTAATAGATAATTTGTCAAAATAGCTCTACTTTGCAAATAAGATTAGAGTTTCT
This sequence comes from Archivesica marissinica, assembly GCA_014843695.1. NCBI lineage: Eukaryota > Metazoa > Mollusca > Bivalvia > Venerida > Vesicomyidae > Archivesica > Archivesica marissinica. The sequence continues at coordinate 11,234,656 of CM026387.1, read as the reverse complement.
GTCTGCAATAGTTTGGTCAAAGAACATGATTGTCTGATATGTATGATCTGTATTTGTTAAAATCTACTTGTACGTACATGCAACCTTTTTTCTGAATTTGTATATGACCATCAGAAAATGGTATCTATATATGTCCATGTCTTCTCTTACAATTTGTATATTACTATAAACATTGTACTACTGTTTTATGTGGAATAAAATGTATTGGTATTTGTATTGGTATTGACTGAGATAAATATCACTAATCGTAATACAGTCACGTCCATATCACCGTCCATTGTTCCGAGTACATCAGTGTGGTACACACATCAGTTGACAGGGATGGGTCCGTGCTCTCAATTATATTTCCAATCTAATCATTTATTTCTGATATCACATCCACTGTGAAGAGGTATTCACATCAAACTGAAAAACAGCAACAATTATCACCGAAGAAATGAAACGGGTCCACTAATACCTTCCGATCGACAATAGTGAATGTGTCTTCTTAGTGTAGCCATTGATATTAATTAAAAACTGGTATAAAAGTGTTTGTTTATTATAGTGTCACCCCTTTTTATGACCATCAGTACTTCCCGAATCCTTATATGCCAGGCGCTAGGTTGGGAGGCAATCGGTAACTATTATTTAACTAACTGACGGCTCACCAACCGGCCATATCAGAACGAACCCCTGGCGAGATTCGAACCTTCGACCACCCGCTCCGTAGGCGGACGCCTTAACCACTAGGCCATTTAGTATGGGAACTGTTCACATCTTGTTGTCGATAGCCCATTTGGGGATATTATGTTTTCATATTTTACTGCCCAACAATCATTTTCTGATTACAACTTTGAGATCATATTTTGTTGTGGAAAGAAAAGTTTCCTGGGTACACTTCAACAACTCCAATCACTTACATTCATAAACGACCGGTCGCTTATTATTTGTCTCCTGGAATGGAGCGAATGCACGACAGTGTGTTTAAACGTTCGGGCACGGATGCCCTAGGTATAGCCAATCTGAAATCCCATCCTACATATTACTAATAGATAAGCATCTTGCGAGCTCTTCAATGTCCTAAACCATTTCTATTTATATACTTTCCATCAGTCCCATATATGTGTACATATGCGCAGAAATTAACCAAATTAACGTCTCATCGGAGCCGGCTAGGGATCAAAATCAGGCCTGGTATACCGCCAAATGGGTTTTCTGATGACTATTATTGTTATATTCGAGTGAGCCTCTGATTCGTGAATATAAAACTAGCTAAATTATCTCAGTTCTTGTTTTAAGATTATATTCGCGCTTCACCGTCCGCCATTTTCTCCCAGAACAAGCGTCGGTACACTTGATTAGAACTGATATAATGTGCACAGGTAAAGTTAATCGAGTATATCGGTTTGATGTGCTGTGTAACTGTTAATTTGTAATTGTAACTTACGTCGTGAATAAAACTCCCATACTATCTAGCAGTGTGCCAGACAATTGGCCAATGGACTATATCAAAGTTCAATCTTACATATTAGAACTGTATCCTACAAACACTATCAATGTGCTAGACCATTCGGCCACGAATACCCTAATTATATCCCATCCTACCTATTAGATAGGTACTCTATAGTCTTGCATGTAACTGCTATTATTATGACAAATTCCCACAAGAACTATATGAATTGAGTTAATAATCTACTTTATTTTCAGATCAAGCCCTATCCTGTTGTCGGAATTTCCAGACTATGTTGATAAGTTGCACGCTAACTCGGATTTACTCTTCGCAGGTGCTTTCAAAGTGAGTTTTATAGAACATGGTCTCATTGAGTATTATGAATTATATAACACTGTAATTGTTTTAATATTATGTTCCTGGACAAATGGGCAATTTATATGATATTTAATGTATTAGTTGTGCACAACTCTTGTAAATAAGACAACTGTTAAAATAAATAGAACACACATATTAACCAATACAAACAGACCAATACTAAGCAAGTTCCCATCCACACACCATAGCTATGTTAAAATGCGTAATGTATTGAAGACGAGTATGTCAATATTGAAACACTTGTATGGCCATATGTAAGTATATAACATGGGTTCATATTAGTTTAAACATATTTTATTTCAAGAATCAAACATTCGACATAGTGTAACATAAAAGTATTTAGGTGGATTGGATTGAAAGTTAAAAACTTAAAATTTTTAAAAATCCTCTCCAATGGTATACAACTGTGCATAAGTTGGCGAATATATAACTATCATTGACAACTAAATGTAAAAGAAAAGTAATAGTCATAGATAATAGTAAGACAATCACTCCACTTTGTCTTAAGTGTGGAAGAACAGTGATATGCAAGTTGTTATTTTATGATAGCTAAATTAGATTCGATAAGATTTAACCTAGATAAAACGAAGATTAGATTAGATAATAAGAACAGAGATCAAAATGACGTTCAGAATAGAAGAGAAATAAAGGAAAAAGACTGATTTTAGAATGGGAATGGATTTGACGAAGCTGGAAGAACAAAAGCACACAATTTGCACTAGTCGTTATCAAATCTCTTTGTTGGGTTAATTCTCTTCCGAGTTATAATCAAACCAGGTTGTAGTTTGCTTATTGGATATTATAAAACTGTGAATAATTCTCAGATTCAAACATCCTTTCTAATTAATTTAGATCAGGTCAAATCTCTGATTCAACCATCCATAGCATTGGCGCCTGAAATGTGTGCAAAGTAATATAATCGCAGAGATTTCACAGTGCATATTTATTTCATTAGTTCTCCCGATCTCAATTAATTGCATTGCTTCTTCTATTATCGGGCCAATTACCGAGGCATATGTGTCCTAGTCCGTCGTCCTAGCTTGGAAATCTCAAACTCAAGCTCAAGTAATACGATTGGTTGTGTCTGAGATTTGCTCTTTGCTTAGACTCTGAGACTGGGTTCCAGATTTGAGAACAGTTTTATCACTTCCAGACTAGGTCTCGTGGCCCAGAATAAACGTTGCGACATATCATGTCGTTCCCGGCTGCGATGTATTATTCTATGTGGTCAAACTAACTTTGTACAATATACTAGATTGTTACATGTTACATAGGATGAAACAATATCATAATACGAACAATATACAATAACTACGTATTTATATATTTATATATATATATTTATACTATCTCCAACATCACATGTCTCGAAGTTCATTTATGTAATATTCAAAGTTAAGGTCTACCTCCAAATAATTGTTTCTAGAAGGACTCGTCATTCCAAACATCCACAACCATTGTCAAGGAACACAAACAATTGTATAGGAATGAATATGTCTGACTCCATAGTGGAGGCAGACGGTTTATTTTGAAACAAGACAAACTGATAAACAAAAGGTGTAAATGAATGCACAGTAACAATGTTCAAAATGCATAAAGTTGGGCATAAAATCCACCAACCGTCCAACCAAGAGACTGACCGACATGTGATGTAGTAGGAATCACAATAATTACGTATATATATATATATATATATAATATTCGAAATCCATGTGAATCCGAACCACACCCTTTTCATATAATCAGCATCACTAGTGATGTCCTTAGATAGGTCAACCAAAGGAAACTTTCAAGTAGGTAGAGAAAGTGGTGAGGGCGGAGAAATGGAGCTGGAGCCACGTACATATATGGGCAAGGGACCGAGCACATTTGCAAACTCTAGCTCGCTCTGTCAAGAATATAATCGCAATATGTAAATTGTGTTTATGAATATGTTACTTGTTGTTACAGCTCGTGCATGAGAACAGTCCTAAACACCAAACGACAGCCTCTGCACAGGAATGCTGTAGAGTGAAAAACAGATACACAAACATTATTCCCTGTGAGTATGTCTCAAATAGTAGCTCTGTGTTATCAGGTTACCGGGCCCTGTCCATAAACGATATTAGAGTTTCTGAAATGTCAATTAAATACTAAAAACAACGCTGAAGACAAATAGGAAACCAATGACACAGAAGTGTGTGCCTAACCCTAATGACTCATGAATAGTGGGGTAGCATAAAATTAGCCTCAGATAGGTTTCTAACATTTATTTATAGACGGTTATAACCTCGTAAAACAGAACGATTATTTGTTAAAATATGCATTTCTTCTGTTGTCGAAACGACGGACGTATGGCGTTGAATCGGTATCATGTCTTGTGAATGGCCACAATGACGTAAATTAGTCTCCACTATCAGACGTGGCATACATACATGGTATGAATATTCAATAATTGTTTACGCACAGCGCAATTAGTTTGGCTAAGAGTCATGCGATGTCGAGGTATGACGAGTTTCCCAAATGACATACATGTAGTTCATATAACCATATGTAATTATTATCGGACAATGTTAAGAATCAGATATTATAGTGGTACTTATATTATTAGTAATTTATTACTATCAGAGATAATAAGATCAATCACTTATCTCCATTGTTTTCAGTTGATCATTCTAGAGTGAAACTGGTGCCATTAGATGACGTAGAAGGATCTGATTTCATCAACGCAAACTACATACCTGTACATATAACTTAATTTCCATTATTTAGATAAGAGTCATCTTCCAATACTAGTAGTAATATGTGAGTGATCTGGAAATGCATGACTGTTGTATTACAGTGAATACTGTATAAATCTGGCGGCCATCGTACCAACCTAACGGTCACCGTACCAAGTTAACGGCCACTGTACTAACCTGACGGTCACCGTACCAACCTAACGGTCACCATACCAAGTTAACGGCCACCGTACCAAGTTAACGGTCACCGTACCAAGTTAACGGCCACCGTACCAACCTAACGGCCACCGTACCAACCTAACGGCCACCGTACCAAGTTAACGGCCACCGTACCAACCTAACGGCCACCGTACCAACACCAAACGGCCACCGTACCAACCTAACGGCCACCTTACCAACCTAACGGCCACCGTACCAAGTTAACGGTCACCGTACCAACCAAACGGTCACCGAACCAACCTAACGGCCACCGTACCAACATAACGGCCACCGTACCAACCTAACGGCCAACGTACCAACATAACGGCCACCGTACCAACCTAACGGCCACCGTACCAACATACACATTTAGTTTGGAGGGTATGCGTAGTGAGGACAGTTCTCCTCAATGAACAGTTTCATTTTCAATTGCATTGATCCGGTCTGAGACGACATGTTTATATTAATGACTTAGTGGAGCCGTTACAATTGTTCCCTTGGGAAAGGCTTTTAAATTCCAGGTTGCCTCTTCTCTCTCCCTCGTGGTGATGGATTCCATCAGGAATGTGTTCTCGAGAGTGATTAATATAAGTTATAAGAACTTGTTTCGCAATCGAGCTAAAATAATTTAAATGTGTATAAACTAATGACTAATATAAAATGCAGATAATCATATTGTGAAATAATTAACAGAGATATGTTGGTTAAATGGATGGTTCTGATGCGTATTTGATCAGGAAACGTGTCTGTTCGGTCGGTTTGGGAGGTTTACAGTCTGTAAGCGTGCACTTTTACATGTGCATAGCTTATTGCGGATGTGTGTTCGGCTTATGGGGAGGGGGTTCCGATTTACAGAGGTTTGTTCTATAATTTACAATGAAATTTACAATGAAAGGAGACCCAGAAAATCGTCATGTTTTGAAGGAATTCCAGATTAGATGGATTGTGGTTTATATGGGGTTTACTGTTTTATATTTAGCCAATGTTTATATAAGACATTAACAATGTAGATACAGTTGTGCTAGTATGCATACATTGATTATAAATGGATGCTTACGATATACATGTGCTAGTATGTATACATTGATTATAAATGGATGCTTACGATATATATTTATACGCTTCAGGGATACAATTCGAGACGGGAATTTATTGCCAGCCAGGGTCCTCTGAAAACAACATTTAATGACTTCTGGCGTATGATTTGGGAACAAAATGTGGGCACTATCGTCATGCTTACACAACTGGAGGAAAGGGAACGGGTAAGATGCATCACAATACATTTTTTGTTTCTTCTGTCATTGTTGGTATTGTTAGATTTGTGTACTATAATAACGATATTTATTCAAAGTTGGAAAATGTATTATGGAAGATCAGCATTATTCATGCTTCTCGCCATTTAAATGGTAAGGGCGTAGTCACGTATTGTATTTGCTCTTTAGTATATTTGACACGGCTAAGCAATCTCTTTTGATTGTTCTTTTTGCATTATAGAGAACTATTTCCAACAATAGGCCGTGTGGAATTTAATACATTTCTTCTCAAATGAATATATATATAGGACAGTACAATAAAAATGGTACTCATCCTCGACTGTGTTCATATTAAAGTTTACACATGAGTTGATTTCTCTCAATACTGCGTATCTGCCAGTTTCAATTTCCAGCTGATTCGCAGATAGCCTAAATCGTGTTAGTTAATAAATAGAACATAGGTAGTTGCTTGCGGAATTATAATTGTTCGGCTCGTCTCTTATAGTACACAAGGCTTTAATAGTTTCGCCAACTTGACAAATACATTTAATTTTATAAGAAAGTAACCGAATATTTGCTATGTAGTTTGACAACTGATATTTTATTCATCATTTAATGAGTCATGTAAAAGTGTATTCATAAAATTCATCATGCACACATGTTTGTTACATCTTCATTTGAAACAAATGTCGTCTGTGCCAGCTCAAACAATGACAGGGTTCAGTTATTTGCTCTCGTCTGTTTGTGCTTCGAGTTTACTGATATATAAGTATGTGTGTCCGCCAGAGGGCATTGCAAGTGATGGACCAATGATCATTCACCCGCCGAAGTTTTTCCCATACGTGTACCATTTACGTCTTAAGGATTATGTTAAGTTATAATAGGGTACATTTGGATGAAAGCTGTATGCTTCAAGTCTCTATTTGGTGATTTTCGATTTCAATTTATGATTGCACTGTTTGTTAATGAAACCAGTTAGATTATGCTTCAATCTCGAACGTACAGTGGTTAGGTGCAATTAATTATAAGTCAACGACATCATCCACTCGGCCACGGAGGCCGCATTAGCTCCCCGCATTTCTAAGGCTGAATTCTTATATCGACCGGACGTACTCTACTTGCTATGACTGACAACGAGGTCCAATCTCTCGATTTGTTTTAATCGTATCTACAGCTTAGGCGACATTGCCACTATCCAGCTTGAATTGGTTAATCAGAGCACGGATGGGAACAGACGAATTACCATGTACAATACAACATGTTGCATATTATCGTATCACTTGACTTTTACAGCCCAAATGTGACAAGTACTGGCCCGACCAGGACGAGCCGGTCTACTACGGAAATATAGTAGTGTCTGTCATATCGGAGTCAAATATGTCCGACTATATCGTCAAAATATTTGAAGTCAAGTTGGTAAGTCAAAACATTTAGCAGTCGTGCAGACAATAATTAGTATTTAGCATTATATTGTATTACTGGTTAGAGTAGGTATGACAGTTGGTGATCATGTAAATATTTATGGCGGTTTTCTTTTGGTTACACGTATTTATCGTTTGGTTATTCGGGGAAACGTCTAGGAGGATAGTGCATGTTACAGAAAACATTCCATTTTCAGAAGCATCCATTGTTATTTTGCATGTCATGTGCCCATCGGTTTATAGTCTCATGTGAAATATTGTTAAACTCCTAAACAATACAAGCACACTCATCTTACTATTAACTATGATATATATATATCCATTTATTAGCAAATAATTATAATAGACTGTTGACCTGAGAATTATAATAGACTGTTGACCCAAGATTTATAATAGACTGTTGACCCAACATATCACAGGCTATCATATTACATCATACATAATTATGCTAACTGAATTTGTCTCTTCTTAAATGCGTTTAATATAGAATATAACTTGTCCATTTTTATATGTAATTTGCCCTAGTATAGCTGTATTCAAATGTGAAATTTGAATTTACAAGGATGATAATAACAATAGTTTGCAATATAGTGTTTTCATAGTGAATAACATAAACTGAACAAATAATGAAAACTGATATTCATCTTCAAGTATATTGCTCTCACATAAAGTACCTAAGTTTCATTAGTCCAATATCATAAATATCCAGCTAGTTAAATAATGGTTACCGATTGCCTACCAACCTGGCGCCAGGCATACACGCATAGGATTCTGGAAGTACTGATGTTCATATCAAGAGGTGTCTCATCATAGGTCAGAAATGGCTGGCCCTTTAAATAATAAAGAAAAACTTTACTTTTACTTTATTAAATGTCTAAGTAGCGAGATGATAGTATGATTATGAATGGTCTTAGTTGTTTGTATGATGCTTTAATTTAAAGTCGCAGCAACAGCTTAGGTCAAGGTCATATGACGACTATACAACCATTATTGCTGGAGTAAGACCCGAACACCCAATCCGATGTTCGTAAAAAGAGGTGTCTCATCATAAGTCAGAAATGGATGGCCCTTTAAATAGGTGTGACACTATAATAAACAAACACTTTTCTTTTATGCTTTATGTTTTAAAGTCTCAGTAACAGCTTAGGTCAAGGTCATATGACGACAATACAACCATTATTGCTGGAGTAAGACCCCGATCCGAGCAGTAGTTCAGGCACGGACATGCACTCGGGTACAACCACCGCAAGCTAGTTGGTTCGAACATGCAACCACCGCAAGCTAGTTGGTTCGAACATGCAACCACCGCAAGCTAATTGGTTCGAACATACAACCACCGCAAGCTAGTTGGTTCGAACATGCAACTACCGCACGCTAGTTGGTTCGAACATGCAACCACCGCAAGCTAGTTGGTTCGAACATGCAACCACCGCAAGCTAGTTGGTTCGAACATGCAACCACCGCAGGCTAGTTGGTTCGAACATGCAATCACCGCAAGCTAGTTGGTTCGAACATGCAACCACAGCAAGCTAGTTGGTTCGAACATGCAACCACCGCAAGCTAGTTGGTTCGAACATGCAACTACCTCAAGCTAGTTGGTTCGAACATGCAACCACCGCAAGCTAGTTGGTTCGAACATGCAGCGGTGAAGTGGAAGTGATTTGATATCAACGACCTTAATAACTCGACCCCCATAACATCTACCAGAGGTCCCGAATTAAAAATACAAATATAATTAACATTTGTTCGACGCCCTGTAGATCAATCCATCTCAATTTCATGGAGCTAGCCATTTCTGTAAACACTAGTCATTCCAAGGTAATCATGTTCTGTACACAGTGAGCTGTCATTTGATGGATGACTCCTATATTGATTCATTCACGTTCTTTTGATCTGGAACTAATTCTTGTTATTGTGTAGTTAGTAAATAGGGTTTGCATAGTAAATAAGCATACACATAATTCAAAACATGCCATAGATATACCATACATGCTTATCCATCCATCACAAATGTTATTTCTCGAATATTAAGGATAGTTGCATTTTAAATTAATTTTATTTATAATTTTGACATATTTAATTTTCTTTCAGAATGGTGAAAACAAGATGGTACGGCATTTCAGTTATCTAAAATGGCCGGATATGGGATGCCCTGAATCACCACAAATGCTTCTCGAGTATGTGAAGGCTGTTCGTCTATATTCAAATCCAAAATTGGGACCGCTATCAGGACCAACGATTGTTCACTGCAGGTATGAACTATAGTTCAGCATTCTTGAATTAAGCCCTTTAAGGTAACTTCCATATTAGTATTATTAAATTTTAGACTTCTTAGCTATTAAGATCACCTCCGAAATACACTATACTTTATTTATTACAAGCTCGATTGCGAAACAAGTTCTTACAACTTATATTAATCACTCTCGATAGCTCGAGGAATCCATCGTCACGAGAGAGAGAAGAGGCATGTGGAATAAGGGCAAAATCGTGACGGCTCCAGCGGGGCTCGAACGCCGGACCTTTCGCACCTGAAGCGAATGTGCTATCATTGCGCTATCACGACTTCCACCTCCGAAATACAATGTACTGTTATACTATGCTTTATTACTATTTTTATATGAAATGTTTTGTTGCTTGTTTGTAATTTGTGAAATGAAATATTCGTATGGTACTATCATGTCAAGTCAAATATGTCATTAAAGACTGTGTAGGATACTAACAAAGTATTGTCTGTGTTGATAAGTGTGTTTTCGTTGACATGTGGTCTTTGTTGACAGTGTTTTTGTTAACATGTGGTCTTTGTTGACAGTGGTCTCTTGACAGTTGTCTTTGTTGACAGGTGGTATTTGTTGACAATAATTCTAGTTGACAGGTGGTCTGTATTTCCAGATCTAGGTTGACAGATGAGATGGTCTTTGTTGACAGTGGTATTTGTTGACATGTGATTATTGTTGACAGGTGGTATTTGTTGACAGGTGATATATGTTGACAGTTGTAATGTGGTGACAGTGATCTTTGTTGACAAGTTAAGATACATTGATAATAACTTGACTGGAAACCAAAATATTGGTATCTATAGCTCTATAGCAGTTAGTCTCCATTCGGAGGTCTATGCTTGACTGGACGGTTAGGAAAATATTACTGCTGGCAGACTGGTACTTCTCGTGCGGAGTTCTATACTTGACTGTACGGTTAGGACAATATGATTGCTGGCAGACTGATACTTCTCGGGAGGAGGTCTATGCTTGACTGGACGGTTAGGAAAATATTATTGCTGGCAGACTGGTATTTCTCGTGGCATTTTAGACATTAACATGTATTGAGTAAATAATTCAGTGAGTATTTAAGCTTTCTATTAACATTGTTTATATACATGTCTACCAGGCATACGTTTGTTGAGATAATAACTACTAGTAATTGAATCGATTATCTCATCGGTCCAATCAACAGGCAACATATTCAACAAGCAACACAATCACGGCGGCAACCGGCATGCAACGCAATCCCCATGCCACACAGTCACGTGAAGTACAATCGTTATGTTACACAATCACCAACAACACAATCACGCAACCGGCATGCAACGCAATCCCCATGCCAAACAATCAGCATGAAATACAATCGTTATGTTACACAATCAAAAGCGCAATCATGCAATCAACATGTAACGCAATCATATCCAATGCATGCAACACAATCAACATGCAAGGCAATCAACATGAAACGCAATCAAATCCAATGCAGTCAACCAACACGCATCACAATCAACATGAAACGTAATCAAATCCAATGCATGCAACACAATCAATATGCAACGCAATCAAAATGAAACGCAATCAAATCAAATGTATCTATGGCCATGCAACAGAAATGTAATTAATTGAATTCAGCTTACTTTTTTAAATACAACTTTATTCATTTTTAACTCGATTGCAAATCGGGTTTACTTTTAAATACTGTTATTAGCTGATGCCATTTTAACATGTGCCCCTTACATGAACAGTGATGGAGTAGGTCGAACTGGGACATATATAGCTGTGGATCACTTGTTACAACATATACTAAAACATGACCAGGTAGACATATACAACACTGTCATGGAGATGAGGTACTGTCGACTAAATATGGTGCAGACAGTGGTAAGTACAACTACAGTCAAACCTGTGTTAGTGGTCACCTCCCTTAAGCAGCCAACCTGTATTAAACAGCCAGTGTCCAGGTTCCCAAAATGTTGTTTTATTATACATTTGACCTCTATTAAGCAGCCACCTGTGCTAAGCAGCCACTTTCTGTGATTCCCTTGGCTGGCTGCTTAAGACAGGTTTGACTGTATATTCAGTATGTTTGTTTAAACGTATTTATATTGTCCAGTTACATGCGTTATATAACATATTGCACATGTGTATTTAACAATTAATAGTTCTTTTTTGTTCTTCGTCGCTGTATGAATTGTAAGTGTTTTACACCTAATTTTGCAACTGACTGTTTATGTGTTCACGTGTTGTTACCGTTTGTTCAGATAAGCCCATATTAAATTTTACTGTTCTTGTGTGTTAGTTAATATCATTTTGAGGGGTTATCAGACAGTATGGGGTGCTTACATTCTTGTCTATTCGTGACATTATGCTAGTTGGTTTAAACATATTTATTCGTTCATTATGTACAGTACATATCTATTGCATAGCTATACAAACGAACATGGATTTAATCGGAAGCTTAAAGCTTATTGAGATTATCTCCACTATGCTAGTTGCCACTTGCCAAGTTGGTTAAATAATATAGGCATGTATAGCCTACGCCAGGTTTCGGACCCGCACTGCCACCTTGAAGGCGCTTAGCCATTGTAACACTTATTGATACGTCGCCAATTAATATCTTAGAAGGTGATACTCTTATCCTCGTGATATGTAATGTTACCCTGATGTCATGGGCATGCGCATACACAGTGCTGCGCAGCTTAGGCATACAAACACTTTAAACACGACCAATGTAGTTCATACCCCAATGGAAAGTATTAACTAGTGATTTTTATTGAAAACGGAAGTCGTTGATCGCAATATGTAAGCAATTAACTTAACATGCTCTGTGTTTGCAGGATCAGTATGTATACATTCATGAATGCATAAAAGCGTGTATAACAAACGACGACGACGAAGA
>CM026387.1:11194194-11221100 GCA_014843695.1 Archivesica marissinica | reverse complement strand
TTTCAATGCAGCTCCAATTCCTCCATATAGCTGAATATGTCTTTATATTATCCACTGCTGTAGCAATATATATGAAAAATAACGTTTCCAAATAGCATCAAGTATGTTTCAGACTGTGGGGATCTATCCACGGTTGCAAACAGTGAGATTGCAAATACAAATGGAAGTTCATACCTAAGCACAGCCACATATACATGCAATGCCGGATATGATCTATCAGGAAATAATGTGTTAACATGTCAAGCAAATGGGACGTGGACAGATGTTTCATTTAATTGTACTGTGAAAGGTATATATTTATTACAGCACATTATGGCTTTCATTATAATTTACATCCATATTACTAAGTCACAATATTATGAGATTTTGTTACTTTACTCCCTAGGACACTGTATTTGTATGAGTGTATAGTTGTGCCACACGGTTACAAAACACTTCAAAGGGAGAAGGTCCTATGAAATAGCGATTAACTTAGACATGGAAGTAACAAGAGTACTTTTTAATATAAGTGTTCCAGCCTATTGTGTAGCAAAATACTCTAAATCAATAAAATGTAAAATTCTGTAACATTTTATCATTATAATCGAAAGGAATATTTGATAGACCAAGTGCTTTCTAATTATTTCATTTGGAAATTAAAAATATCGCGGTTTTATTATTATTCAGATAAGTGGTAATGTAAAATGACGTACATTACAATGTATGGAGAAATTAACTAAACTTTAATTTGGCATCAATTCATTTTGAATTACTGTTCATAGTTTAAGAAATAACCGAATTGTAAAGGTCAACCACAGAATAAAATTAGACAACACATGTTGAAAACATCATTTATAACTACGTTTCTTCCTGCTATCATGATGTACAATTTGTACATTTAAAGACACATACTTTTATATGAACGTCATGTATTAAGTTCAACTGAGTTGGGACAGGCAATATATCACGTGTGGTACAACAGTGCACAATGAAGATGCTACTAATGCTCCTGTTTTTGTTGTTATTCACGTGTAATATTATAATACTAGTATTGATTTCTTCCCCTGTAAAAAATGAAATGGAAAACAAATATTTCCAATTTCCATGCAACTCCCATTCCTCCATATAGCTAATATAGTCTTTATACTATCCACTGCTGTAGCAATAATATTAAAAAAACGTTTCCAAATATCATCAATATGTTTCAGACTGTGGGATCCATCCACGGTTGCAAACAGTGAGATTGCAAATACAAATGGAAATTCATACCAAGCACAGCCACATATACATGCACTGCCGGATATGATCCATCGGAATAATGTGTCAACATGTCAAGCAGATGGGACGTGGACTGATGTTTCATTTAGTTGTACTGCGAAAGGTATATATTTATTACAGCACATTATGGCTTTCATTATAATTTACATCCATATTACTAAGTCACAATATTATGAGATTTTGTTACTTTACTCCCTAGGACACTGTATTTGTATGAGTGTATAGTTGTGCCACATGATTACAAAACACTTCAAAGAGAGAAGGTCCTATGAAATAGCGATTAACTTAGACATGGAAGGAACAAAAGTACTTTTTAATATAGGTGTTCCAGCATATTGTGTAGCAAAATACTCTAAATCAATAAAATGTAAAATTCTGTAATATGTTATCATTATAATCGAAAGGAATATTTGATAGACCAAGTGCTTCCTAATTATTTCATTTGGAAATTAAAAATATCGCGGTTTTATTACTATTCAGATAAGTGGTAATCAATTCATTTTGAATTACAGTACATAGTTTAAGAAATAACCGAATTATAAAGGTCAACCACAGAATAAAATTAGACAACACATTTTGAAAACATCATTTATAACTACGTTTCTTCCTGCTATCATGATGTACAATTTGTACATTTAAAGACACATTCTTTTATATGAACGTCATTTATTAAGTTCAACTGGTAGTTGGGACAGGCAATATATCACGTGTGGTACAAAAGTGCACAATGAAGATGCTACTAATGCTCCTGTTTTTGTTGTTATTCACGTGTATTATTATAATACTAGTATTGGTTTCTTCCCCGAGTAAAAAGGAATGGGAAAACAAAGATTTCCATTTCAATGCAGCTCCCATTCCTCCATATAGCTGAATATGTCTTTATATTATCCACTGCTGTAGCAATATATATGAAAATTAACGTTTCCAAATAGCATCAAGTATGTTTCAGACTGTGGGAATCCATCCACGGTTGCAAACAGTGAGATTGCAAATACAAATGGAACTTCATACCAAAACACAGCCACATATACATGCACTGCCGGATATGATCCATCAGGAAATAATGTGTCAACCTGTCAAGCAGATGGGATGTGGACTGATGTTTCATTTAGTTGTACTGCGAAAGGTATATATTTATTACAGCACATTATGGCTTTCATTATAATTTACATCGATATTAATAAGTCACAATATTATGAAATTTTGTTACTTTACTCCCTAGGACACTGTATTTGTATGAGTGTATAGTTGTGCCACATGATTACAAAACACTTCAAAGAGAGAAGGTCCTATGAAATAGCGATTAACTTAGACATGGAAGGAACAAGAGTACTTTTTAATATAGGTGTTCCAGCCTATTGTGTAGCAAAATACTCTAAATCAATAAAATGTAAAATTCTGTAACATTTTATCATTATAATCGAAAGAAATATTTGATAGACCAAGTGCTTTCTAATATTTTCATTTGGAAATTAACAATATCGCGGTTTTATTACTATTCAGATAAGTGGTAATGTAAAATGACGTACGTTACAATGTATGGAGAAATTAACTAAACTTTAATTTGGCATCAATTCATTTTGAATTACTGTACATAGTTTAAGAAATAACCGAATTATAAAGGTCAACCACAGAATAAAATTAGACAACACATTTTGAAAACATCATTTATAACTACGTTTCTTCCTGCTATCATGATGTACAATTTGTACATTTAAAGACACATTCTTTTATATGAACGTCATTTATTAAGTTCAACTGGTAGTTGGGACAGGCAATATATCACGTGTGGTACAAAAGTGCACAATGAAGATGCTACTAATGCTCCTGTTTTTGTTGTTATTCACGTGTATTATTATAATACTAGTATTGGTTTCTTCCCCGAGTAAAAAGGAATGGGAAAACAAAGATTTCCATTTCAATGCAGCTCCCATTCCTCCATATAGCTGAATATGTCTTTATATTATCCACTGCTGTAGCAATATATATGAAAAATAACGTTTCCAAATAGCATCAAGTATGTTTCAGACTGTGGGGATCCATCCACGGTTGCAAACAGTGAGATTGCAAATACAAATGGAAATTCATACCAAAACACAGCCACATATACATGCACTGCCGGATATGATCCATCAGGAAATAATGTGTCAACCTGTCAAGCAGATGGGACGTGGACTGATGTTTCATTTAGTTGTACTGCGAAAGGTATATATTTATTACAGCACATTATGGCTTTCATTATAATTTACATCCATATTACTAAGTCACAATATTATGAGATTTTGTTACTTTACTCCCTAGGACACTGTATTTGTATGAGTGTATAGTTGTGCCACATGATTACAAAACACTTCAAAGAGAGAAGGTCCTATGAAATAGCGATTAACTTAGACATGGAAGGAACAATAGTACATTTTAATATAAGTGAAGACATCCAATATACTCACCTGGGGATTATATGTAACAAGTACTGCTCATTAAATGACAATATTCACTCGGCAAGTATCAAACTCCGTGGTACCCTACTTAACATTTCCAATAGTGGTGTTGGATCTGGGAACCTAAACATATTCAGTCTCACAACACTGTATAGGACAGTAGTATTGCCGACATCCCTATACGGGTGTGAACTGTGGAGCTATCTTACATCCGCCAATATCCTTGAAATCGAACGAGCCCATATATTTTGCATAAAATCTATTCAACGCCTACCGTTGTTCACTAATAATCAGGCATCACTCAGCTGCCTGGGCCTTGTTCCGATTGAAACAGAAATTAATTACAAGAAACTCCAGTTTCTGGGTCAACTCGTCCGACTCCCCTGCCAATATCTCTCGAAACGTATCTTTATAAACAGGTTGGTACGCTATAAATCTTGCATTGAAAGCCAAAGTCTTGGGTTTATTCCTGATGTGCTTGGATTACTTAGAAGTATGATCCCATGCATTATGTAGATATCTTTCTTGAAACTGCATACTTTCCATCGAAATATCAATGGAAATATATTCTTAAACGGAATGTAAATGGAATTGATTCCGAAAAATGTACTATATCAGCATGTAGCTCTTTGCCTACAGGTATTGGTAAAACTATATCCCAAAAACAGGAACCTTGTACTATCTGGCAATTAAGTCGTAAATTCCCAAGCGTAAATATGTACCGTTTCACAGCTATATATGTACTGTGTAGATTACTTTCTTTCTCACGTCCTGAGTTATGCACACAATGCGATAAATGTGTTGTGAACTTAGTTGTTCATAAGCTGTTATTATGTACATCTCAGGATAAATTAAGAAAGTGCTTATG
The DNA here is from genome assembly GCA_014843695.1 of Archivesica marissinica. Classification (NCBI taxonomy): domain Eukaryota; kingdom Metazoa; phylum Mollusca; class Bivalvia; order Venerida; family Vesicomyidae; genus Archivesica; species Archivesica marissinica. Next base: position 11,216,537 of record CM026387.1, on the reverse strand, counting down.
GCAGAACATAAGTTGTGTGACTGGTATTAAGACATACATTGATTTTATCACACAACCGCGCGAGACACAGATATATGATATGGTTGCATGACTGGAGACACATGAACTTCCAGACACCGCAAGCGAAACACTTATGATAATATGTTTTAGGGCATTCTGACAAATGCTCCTAACCTAAGGTTGTGTGGTCAATCAGTAATCTAAACATGTTTGCTTCTTTTTACATACTATTGTGTTGCTTTTAGGTACCTGAACCGTTTTCACTACTGAAGAATGGTGTTCCGGTTATAAACACTGTATCAGCCTTTGTGTGCGCTACCATCATCTCTTTCCCTTGCATTTCGTGTCGGCAAGTTATGATGATCGGTATACTCTAATTAATAGCTGCATGGTTATGTCAGTTCTTATGACCATTATTGTACACTTGTACTACTTTGTATATATGTATGTTTATATGTGTCCATGTAAAACGTGTAATTGTATATTATGTATGTTCACTTGTGCTCTTCATGTATATGGAGGTAATAAAAGGATTATACATTAAGTTCAACTGGTAGTTGGGACAGGCAATAGTGATAGATCACGTGTGGTATAACAGTGCACAATGAAGATGCTACTGATACTCCTGTTGTTGTTGTTATTCATGTGTATTATTATAATACTAGTATTGGTTTCTTCCCCGAGTGGCAATGAATGGGAAAACAAAGATTTCCATTTCAATGCAGCTCCCATTCCTCCATATAGCTGAATATGTCTTTATATTATCCACCGCTGTAGCAATATATATGAAAAATAACGTTTCCAAATAGCATCAAGTATGTTTCAGACTGTGGGAATTCATCCACGGTTGCAAACAGTGAGATTGCAAATACAAATGGAAGTTCATACCTAAGCACAGCCACATATACATGCATTGCCGGATATGATCTATCAGGAAATAATGTGTTAACATGTCAAGCAGATGGGACGTGGACAGAAGTTTCATTTAGTTGTACTGTGAAAGGTATATATTTATTACAGCACATTATGGCTTTCATTTTAATTTAAATCCATATTACTAAGTCACAATATTATGAGATATTGCTACTTTAATCCCTAGGACACTGTATTTGTATGAGTCAGTTGTGCCACATGATTACAAAACACTTCAAAGAGAGAAGGTCCTATGAAATAGCGATTAACTTAGACATGGAAGGAACAAGAGTACTTTGTGATATAAGTATTCCAGCCTATTGTGTAGCAAAATACTCTAAATCAATCAAATATAAAATTCTGTAACATTGTATCATTATAATCGAAAGGAATAGTTGATAGACCAAGTGCTTTCTAATTATTTCATTTTTGAAATTAAAAATATCGCGTTTTTATTATTATTCAGATAAGTGGTAATGTAAAATGACGTACGTTACAATGTATGGAGAAATTAACTAAGCTTTAATTTGGCTTCAATTCATTTTGAATTACGGTTCATAGTTTAAGAAATAACCGAATTGTAAAGGTCAACCACAGAATAAAATTAGACAACACATGTTGAAAACATCATTTATAACTACGTTTCTTCCTGCTATCATGATGTACAATTTGTACATTTAAAGACACATACTTTTATATAAACGTCATTTATTAAGTTCAACTGGTAGTTGGGACAGGCAATAGTGATATATCACGTGTGGTACAACATTGCACAATGAAGATGCTACTGATACTCCTGTTTTTGTTGTTATTCATGTGTATTATTATAATACTAGTATTGGTTTCTTCCCCGAGTGGCAATGAATGGGAAAACAAAGATTTCCATTTCAATGCAGCTCCCATTCCTCCATATAGCTGAATATGTCTTTATATTATCCACTGCTGTAGCAATATATATGAAAAATAACGTTTCCAAATAGCATCAAGTATGTTTCAGAGTGTGGGAATCTATCCAAGGTTGCAAACAGTGAGATTGCAAAGCCAAATGGAAGTTCATACCCAAGCACAGCCACATATACATGCAATGCCGGATATAATCCATCAGGAAATAATGTGTCAACATGTCAAGCAGATGGGACATGGACAGATGTTTCATTTAATTGTACTGCGAAAGGTATATATTTAATACAGCACATTATGGCTTCCATTATAATTTACATCCATATTGCCAAGTCACAATATTATGAGATTTTGTTACTTTACTCCCTAGGACACTGTATTTGTATGAGTATATAGTTGTGCCACGTGATTACAAAACACTTCAAAGGGAGAAGGTCCTATGAAATAGCGATTAACTTAGACATGGAAGGAACAAGAGTACTTTTTAATATAAGTGAAGACATCCAATATACTCACCTGGGGATTATATGTAACAAGTACTGCTCATTAAATGACAATATTCACTCGGCAAGTATCAAACTCCGTGGTACCCTACTTAACATTTCCAATAGTGGTGTTGGATCTGGGAACCTAAACATATTCAGTCTCACAAAACTGTATAGGACAATAGTATTGCCGACATCCCTATACGGGTGTAAACTGTGGAGCTATCTTACATCCGCCAATATCCTTGAAATCGAACGAGCCCATATATTTTGCATAAAATATATTCAACGCCTACCGTTGTTCATTAATAACCAGGCATCACTCAGCTGCCTGGGCCTTGTTCCGATTGAAACAGAAATTAATTACAAGAAACTCCAGTTTCTGGGTCAACTCGTCCGACTCCCCTGCCAATATCTCTCGAAACGTATCTTTATAAACAGGTTGGTACGCTATAAATCTTGCATTGAAAGCCAAAGTCTTGGGTTTATTCCTGATGTGCTTGGATTACTTAGAAGTATGATCCCATGCATTATGTAGATATCTTTCTTGAAACTGCATACTTTCCATCGAAATATCAATGGAAATATATTCTTAACCGGAATGTAAATGGAATTGATTCCGAAAAATGTACTATATCAGCATGTAGCTCTTTGCCTACAGGTATTGGTAAAACTATATCCCAAAAACAGGAACCTTGTACTATCTGGCAATTAAGTCGTAAATTCCCAAGCGTAAAAATGTACCGTTTCACAGCTATATGTGTACTGTGTAGATTACTTTCTTTCTCACGTCCTGAGTTATGCACACAATGCGATAAATGTGTTGTGAACTTAGTTGTTCATAAGCTGTTATTATGTACATCTCAGGATAAATTAAGAAAGTGCTTATGGCAGAACATAAGTTGTGTGACTGGTATTAAGACATACATTGATTTTATCACACAACCACCCGAGACACAGATATATGATATGGTTGCATGACTGGAGACACATGAACTTTCAGACACCGCAAGCGAAACACTTATGATAATATGTTTTAGGGCATTCTGACAAATGCTCCTAACTTAAGGTTGTGTGGTCAATCAGTAATCTAAACATGTTTGCTTCTTTTTACATACTATTGTGTTGCTTTTAGGTACCTGAACCGTTTTCACTACTGAAGAATGGTGTTCCGGTTATAAACACTGTATCAGCCTTTGTGTGCGCTACCATCATCTCTTTCCCTTGCATTTCGTGTCGGCAAGTTATGATGATCGGTATACACTAATTAATAGCTGCATGGTTATGTCAGTTCTTATGACCATTATTGTACACTTGTACTACTTTGTATATATGTATGTTTATATGTGTCCATGTAAAACGTGTAATTGTATATTATGTATGTTCACTTGTGCTCTTCATGTATATGGAGGTAATAAAAGGATTATACATTAAGTTCAACTGGTAGTTGGGACAGGCAATAGTGATATATCACGTGTGGTACAACAGTGCACAATGAAGATGCTACTGATACTCCTGTTTTTGTTGTTATTCATGTGTATTATTATAATACTAGTATTGGTTTCTTCCCCGAGTGGCAATGAATGGGAAAACAAAGATTTCCATTTCAATGCAGCTCCCATTCCTCCATAAAGCTGAATATGTCTTTATATTATCCACTGCTGTAGCAATATATATGAAAAATAACGTTTCCAAATAGCATCAAGTATGTTTCAGACTGTGGGGATCTATCCACGGTTGCAAACAGTGAGATTGCAAAGCCAAATGGAAGTTCATACCCAAGCACAGCCACATATACATGCAATGCCGGATATAATCCATCAGGAAATAATGTGTCAACATGTCAAGCAGATGGGACGTGGACAGATGTTTCATTTAGTTGTACTGCGAAAGGTATATATTTATTACAGCACATTATGGCTTTCATTATAATTTACATCCATATTACTAAGTCACAATATCATGAGATTATGCTACTTTACTCCCTAGGATACTGAATGTGTATGCATGTCACATGATTACAAAACATTTCAAAGGTCCTGTGAAATAGCGATTTACTTAGACATAGAAGGAACATGCGTACTTTTCAATATACGTGGGCATGCAAGGTGTGTAACAAAATACTTTAAATCAGTAAAATGTAGAATTCTTTACAATTATATTATTATAATGGAAAGGAAAATATGGAGAGAAGAATTGCTTTCTAATGGTTTCATTTGGAAATAAGAAAAAATCGCTGTTTTGTTATTATTCATATAAATGGTAACGTTTAATGACGTACATTACAATGTTGTAATTTGTAATCATCAGATTCACCTAAGTTGCAATACAATGAATAATTCCAGATTTTGATTTTTCAAGGGCATATATTTTAGCGTAAAACTGCTTACGAGATATTATCAAGGCATCACTATTGAAATTATGACGAACATTTAACGGCATTTAGGATTTATTTTTGTTTATTTAAGTTTATTTAACGTCACTACCGGCTTCCCATTTGAGCGACGGGCAGTTTACATGACAACACATTTCCTGGGCAGGCTCCAATGGTTAACCAATTCTTGGTGCACCAACCTCTGTAAGAAACTGCCAAACGTTTCATATTAAGAGACACGGTCTGAGCGGCGCTCGAACCCGTGACCATCAGTGATGATAGGTTACAGTGGTATACAAGTCAGTGACCGTAACCACTCGACCACGGAGGCGGACCTTTTATGAAGTTTGAAAAAGAATATCCCATATTTAAACTCTGATTGCTCTAATACATGGGATATTATCCACTATTGTTTTCAGTTCCGTTGCATCCATTGAATATCCAAGCTGATGCATCCGCCAATAATGCAACTATTCTCATAGTGAAATGGATTAGACCGGACATGTACACAGTCCCTACACACTATATTGTCACTGCGGTCGAATCCGAAAGTGATAAAGAATTTACCTGTACAACCGGAGATAGTAAGTGATATAAACAGATTTACACTTTAGGACATTCATTTGTTTTAAAACTTGATTACCACAATACAAATGATATTTTGAAGCTCATCGATTTCACAAATTTATGTATATTTAATACACTGTCGTGACGTCATTCCTTTGTACTGGCAGTCCATTATTATTAATATTGGACTGGTGTCAAAAGGCCAGAGTATTATCTCAAATTATACGCGTACTTGTACGAAATTAACAATTTTAATTAGTAGTTGATAGTAGTTTAATTAGTAATTAAACTGATCCAATATGTAAACTATTTTACATATTGAATCATTTTCGGCTTATATCCTATACATAAATGTGCATTTTCACAGGTGTATCATGCATGAACTAAGTTGTATTTACCGCAACTACCATAACTAATATAACATGACGTACATCAGTAGTAACGGTATATTTTATTGGATAGCTATTTAATGAACCAATCATATCGATCGACACAACCGACTTGCGACATGACTCAGCTATCACAGTGTTCTTAAGCAGTAGATTTAGACCATGCTCTCTATAACAGTTTCTCTTTTATGAAAATACAATAGATTACAACGCAATGAATTGTACAATATACGATCTTGAAGAATACTGGATGTATGTTGTCACTGTAACAGCCGTGAATGAAGCTGGAAACACTACGTCTAACAAAACAACTGGACGAACATCAGAAGATGGTATTATATTAATTGTACCAAGTGTGTGAAACAAATAAAAATCATGTAGCATTTTTCTATAATGACACGTCCATTTGGTCATTCTGGTAATATTTGCAAATGCACTTCTTGTGCTGTATCTAGAGCGAAACAGCTGCCCAGCGGTGACGCACACTATTGGTAAGCTATGGGTTGTAGGTTCGATACCCAACGACAGTGAGACATTAATCCGATTCGGTGCTTACCCCATATATAATAGTCGCTGAAATATAGCATGCATTAGACCAGGGGCCCTCCGTCGTCTAGTGGTTATGGTCGTTGATTTTAAAACATTTGCCTTTGCTGTAGGGTCAAATCCGATGGGAGTGTTGAATTATTTCATATTAGGAAGCTATCCAACTGGCTGGCGGAGATCGGTGGTTCTACCCGGCTCTCCTTAGTTTCCTGAACACTGCTCGGATCCGGGATCTTCCTCCACCAATAATAGCCGCAGAATCAATAGTGCGATTTCAAACCCTAACAACCATATGCACTAGGCTATGGCAACTAAGAGCGACAATAAAGACACGTTTAATACAAACATCGTCGGTAATAATATATATAATAATAAGAACTTGTGTTTTATTGTCGCCTCATCGGTGCTTAACATCTGGAACATCATAAGTAGTCTTAACACCACCATTACAAAATACAACTCAACAACTGTTGCCAGGGCTAGACACAGCATTTATTGTGAGGACAGAGCACATTAGCATTTACATGCATGTTATAATTCTGTTTCACACCTAATGCGACATATGTACGCTAAATGACCACTACATATCCGTCATAAAAACAGCAAAGCCGCACACGAAAACCCTTTTTAGGAAACGTGTACCCGTAGCAATGCTCTTAACTGCTTCTCTGGATATAAGACGACGGGATATTTTCATCTTATGGTACACAGTATGTCCCTCTTACTGAAAACGCAATATATATATTGTATAATATATTCATGAGAATATTCATCTATGATTCGATGTACCAAGTATCGGTATTAAAACCATTTCTGTCATATAAGCAAACTAGTTCCTAGAATTTCAGTATAAAATGTGAATTTGAATATTAAATATCGATAGCCCTCGCGTTGTCCTAGCGTAGAAGTAATTATCACACACAATATTCCCTATAAATACCTTTCATGAACATATTTCTGCATGAAATACTCGCCTAATCCGCCCTGTATTGTGTGTGCACAATCCGTGTTAAGACATCCGTTCTCAGCTATACGATGTAACGCACACGCCGTGTTAAGACATTCGTTCTCAGCTATACGATGTAACGCACAAGCCGTGTTACGACATTCGTTCTCAGCTATACGATGTAACGCACAAGCCGTGTTACGACATCCGTTCTCAGCTATACGATGCAACGCACAAGCCGTGTTACGACATCCGTTCTCAGCTATACGATGTAACGCACAAGCCGTGTTACGACATCCGTTCTCAGCTATACGATGTAACGCACAAGCCGTGTTACGACATCCGTTCTCAGCTATACGATGTAACGCACAAGCCGTGTTACGACATCCGTTCTCAGCTATACGATGTAACGCACAAGCCGTGTTACGACATTCGTTCTCAGCTATACGATGTAACGCACAAGCCGTGTTACGACATTCGTTCTCAGCTATACGATGTAACGCACAAGCCGTGTTACGACATTCGTTCTCAGCTATACGATGTAACGCACAAACCGTGTTACGACATTCGTTCTCAGCTATACGATATAACGCTCAAGCCGTGTTACGACATTCGTTCTCAAGCTATACGATGTAACGCACAAGCCGTGTATGACATTCGTTCTCAGCTATACGATGTAACGCACAAGCCGTGTTACGACATCCGTTCTCAGCTATACGATGTAACGCACAAGCCGTATTACGACATCCGTTCTCAGCTATACGATGTACCACAAAGCACAAGCCGTGTTAAGAACATTCGTTCTCAGCTATACGATGTAACGCACAAGCCGTGTTACGACATTCGTTCTCAGCTATACGATGTAACGCACAAGCCGTGTTACGACATCCGTTCCAGCTATACGATGTAAACGCACAAGCCGTGTTACGACATCCGTTCTCAGCTATACGATGTAACGCACAAGCCATGTTACGACATCCGTTCTCAGCTATACGATGTAACGCACAAGCCGTGTTACGACATCCGTTCTCAGCTATACGATGTAACGCACACGCTGTGTTACGACATTCGTTCTCAGCTATACGATGTAACGCACAAGCCGTGTTACGACATCCGTTCTCAGTTCTCAGCTATACGATGTAACGCACTAGCCGTGTTACGACATCCGTTCTCAGTTCTCAGCTATACGATGTAACGCAGAAAACTTACAATTACCACTCATCTCATTGATGCGCGTGTAGTAAACGTTATTTATATCTTAACGTCTTATTCCTGTTCAAAAATATGAAATTACACTGTATGTGAATATCCAGTTTTTATGGCAACTATTTATCCCGTAAGCTGCCGAATCAATTGGGTGGAATGTGCAAACAACATTGATCCTGATCACAGGTGGCCACTTACCAGTAACCCTTAAAAATGCTGAATAAACTGGAAGGAATGTGCAAACAACATACAATGTAGATCCAGATCAGTGAAGCGCCACGTCTGATCAAGATCAATGTTGTTTGCTATTCAGCCAACTATTTTTGCTCCAATATCGGAATAGCACGCAGCATAGAACCTGATCAGACAGCACGTTATGCTGTTTGCAAAAGCGACTTTAGTCGTGATTAACATGTTACGGGTTAAGAAAACATGCTAAAAGTGACTGTGAGAAACGGAGATACGAAGAGAGCCGAATAAAATAAGTATACCAGTCAACATAAAATTATTGATTATTTCACAAGTAAATTAAAAATGTTAAAAAGTTTGTAATACCTGTAATGGTTTCGTATTGAATACAATTTTTGAGCAATTGTGACAATTTATTTGAACATGGATATGACTTTTAAATATACAAAAATGTCAAACGTTTCCTTTCAGTTCCCAAAGCTGTGACTGATCTAGCAGTAGAGCCAGAACGAAACGTAACACGCAAACGATCGATGTCAGTTACATGGAAACCACCCACAAGGAGAGAGCGAAATGGTATTATTACAAAATATGTAATAAATTACACGGATCTTCATAAGGTATTTATGTCACCTTTGCACATTTGTTATCAACCGAAAATAAGCATAAATATGTCTGCATTGTTCTTAAATTCAAATACCAGGTACTAGCAGGAATATAGATAGATATGTCAATCAAACGGGTCCTGGTATTTATTTCCTAATTCGCTCTGCTCAAACGTAAATAAATCATTTATCCCATAATCAAGTAATTCTAGGGGGGAAAGAATGACAAACAAGATTTAGGATGAGTCATTTGCATTACCATGTTAATAATTTATTATATAAATGTATAAGCAGTTTCTTCAAGTTTAAACCTGCGACCATAATATTAATTCTGTGCGAATATTTAATGTTTAGAAACCTCATAACATAAAATCAATCTGTGATGTTAAGTACACCCTACTCTGTGTTAAATTATACATCTCGATATAAGACAGCCACGTAAATACGAAACTGTAATGCCGGCTGCCCCAACCCACTTCCCTAATTATATTAAATATAATATAATCTCCTCATCTTTTTCTATTATTTCTTTTTTGTGGAGGAGGAGGAGGGGGAGGTAGAAAGAAACCATGCAACTATCCAGTGTGAAAAGGCCTTCTTTGCTGCCCCGTGACTTTCCCAACGAGCAGTATAACGATAAATGTTATCATAATTGTATAGGCTAAAAACTGTTTAACATCTATTATATCAATATTGGCTCAAACCGGTACCGCCACTTAGATTAACCTAATATAGCCTGTCTGAGCTAACAATCTTAGAAACTTAAATCACATGCATTGAAATAGAGTGGCTGCGTGACAAAGTAAAAAAAAAAAGACATAAAGCTAAAATCCGAAATTCATTTCTTAAGCCGCCTTTAATAAAGATGCCATTCCTCTGACGATTCTTCTCTTTGTAAACAACCACTGGATATAAACGTTTGGACAATCCTGGTAAAGGGCGTCGAACCTGTCGATATATAAAATTTGATTTTAATAGAATTACCAGGTACCCCAAGATCTGCAACGATCAATTACCCTCCAATTGCTGCCCTTGCAAACAGAGATTATTTTCATCAAAAAACAGATCTTAATCTTTCGAGACTGACGTATTCATTTCAGGGTGGGTGGGCGGGGGCCAATAAAATGACGTATCGTAATGCAAAACGACTTCGAATGGAGATAACTATCTACATTCCACTATTTATACTATCCGAAAATGCACGAAATAATCGTGCATACAAACATAACACTTGATTACACACCATTACCTGAATTACTGTGAACCTAGGATAAATATATTTAGCTACTTTGGACGAGTAAGATTATATTATGAAGAAAAACAACATGTGCGTAATAAACTTATATCTATCTATAGCGAAGTTAAACTCTTAAGATGCGTCGTATTTGTGTGGACGAGAAGAAGAATTGTCCTCCAAACTATTGTCAATACACATAAATGCCAAGTGACTACTGCATTCAACTGACAATAACATGGTGTTTATAATATTATATGACATCACATCACTTACCCTTCACCGATATGGGTTCAAATATCACATGAGGGGTGACCCGTGTCGAATTCTTTCATGTGAGGAAGCTTGCGGTATGTCGGGGGTTCTATACGAGTACCCGTTCGAGCCTGAACAACTGTTCGGAACGGAACCAGGGGTCTACCTCCACCAATAATAGCTGGAGAGTGACCATATTGACCTAGGGTGTTGGGGCGACTTTCAACAGAAAAATAACAGACAAAATGTAGGTATTGTAGGAGCGCCCGATGAGCAACAAATGATAAATGAAATGTTTACCTTTCCGAAACAAAGTGAACATCGGCATGAAATTAAATACACAGTAGAAACATTTTCCAAATGTTCCATCAATCGAATTGAATAGTGTTGTGTTGAGCTAATGGTTGATACGATCTGCAAACGAGGCCTTACAAAACGGTATGCACGTGTTATTAAGACATCACTGTTGTTGACTAAAACTAGTGGCCCGACCCTTTATCTGTGCTACATAAATGCACGCATATATAGTAGTTAATTAGTTTCTCATCACATCTGTATGCTGCATTGTATGTACTGCAAAACTGTATTTTCTAATCGGTACATATAATAATTATATATTATAAAAATTAGAATAGCATTCATTTTATGATACAGAGCACTACTTTGACAATTGAAGTAAACGACAGTGTAGTAAATGACACAGTGGAGATGGACCGTGTTATTGATGTTTTACCCGGAACATATTTTATTCAGGTACTATTTTTATACTTTCCAATGCTCTGACTATAAACGCAACCTTGATAAGTAAGTGGATGCTGCCCGAATTATGTAGATTATGAAAATGTATCATAACTGTGGCAGAATGATCAATAAAACCACATGATCAGACCTCCCCTGTTGAGTGTTGTCATGTATGTGACCATTCTAGCTACCACATATCCCGTATTGGCATCAGTTGATACTGTATTGTAGGTAACTGCTGCAACTTCAAAAGGACTTGGGGAACCGTCAGGGCAAAATATTACAGTCGATCCGGGAGGTATGTATTACAAAACTAATGACTGAGGAAAACAATTAATTTCATTGTTACTTTCACGGTTTCATGGTATTATATAATAATAGTCTATAATAGAATAACACATAATACTGATAAGATATAGGACATAGCAAAACGCACACTTCGGATAAGTGTGTTTTACATGAAAAACAATAACATATAAATACATATATGCATGTTCTTAAAGTTGTCCAGTTTGTGTTTTGTAATACAGATGTGATATATCTTTGATGGAATCTTCGTATTTCGTTTTCATGTAATAATTAATAATCATATACTGTAAGTGTTGGTGTGCGTTTTCTATGCATTCTAGTATACATGCTGAACTGTTACGTTTTTAATAGTATTTGTATGATCAATATACGATTGAAACTTGTCTTGCATGAATTAATCAAATACGTTATGTACAGAGTGTGACCCAATTAGCTATTAGACTAATATTTACGATTTAGTCCATATTTTCCCAGAATGTCTATTGAAAAGGACATTAGAAATATGTAAGCTACTATTATAGCGATAGCATACCTGTCACTTGAAAACATACAATCATGTTATAAACTGTACAGTTTGGATCATTCTAATGGCTGTTTGATTCTACTGCCTGCAAACCCGTGTTAGACGTCATCTATTCTGTGTCACCATGACAACCTCCATATATGCCATGCATATTACATTGCAGTTACGTCATATCAAGGTAACTTATTGAGAACCAGACCTCTTTAGGTTTCAATTGTTCTCATATTTAAGTCCATTCCATGAGGTTATAAAACTGTTCTCCAATCTCAAACTTGTATAGCAGAGTGTAAATTTCAGAATCATCCAATCAAATCACTGGATCTAGAGTTTGAGATCTAAGAAAAGCTCATATTTGAAATGGAGTAACTTTTACAATCGGCTATAAAAGACAAAACGAGGTTACTACTAAAATTGCGAATGCTTTAGTTTCTCAATAGACCATGCGTCCTATGAATCCACGTCATTTTGCTTTAGGGCCTGTTGGCTGAATACCAACTTTGACTTTCAAATGAGATAAACAAATACAACATAATATACAGAAGTCGTGATAGCGCAGTAGTAGCGCGTTCGCTTCAGGAGCGAACGACCCGGAGTTCGAGTACCACTGGAGCCGTTGCGATACGATTGTGCCCTTAGGCAAGGCATTTAAATTCCATATTTCCTCTTCTCTCTCCCTCGTGGCAATAGATTCCATCAGAAATGAGGCATCGAGAGTGATTAATATAAGTTGTAAGAACTAGTTTCGCAATGGAGCTAAAATCAATTTGTATAGACTAACATAATAATTATATGGCAATCCCAATTGGCCCAAAATAACGGGAAGTCAGTGATGAACATTATTAAAATTTCGTCCCAGCAATGTATCTGGGCACGTAGATCATTACTAACATGACATATTGTGTACACTCAGCTCCTCCCAAGACCGAGGCAAACGCTAGCTCGTTGATACTTCCGGCTGCGCATTCTGTATCGGATAAGCAGACACAAATTGCAGTACAACTGTCACTAACTGGAATTCTTTGCAACGTAAATAGTGGACTATTGACACTTCGAGCAGTTATTGTAGCTGAGGCTAATGAGGCGATGAGTGGTAAGTAAACAGCATGCCGTACAACAGTCATTGAATGGAATGTTTTGCAACGTAGATAGTGGACTATTGACAGTTATTGTAGCTGAGGCAAATGATGCGATGAGTGGTAAGTAAACAGCATGCCATACAACTAACTGGACTGCTTTGTAACGTAGATAGTGGATCGTTGACACTTCTGCCATGATTGGATGAAACATATTTGATTTCCTCTTCAATATACATAATAAAGGCAACATGTTTGGGCCACAAGTGCAAACGACATACGGTATCCGCCCTCGCCAAAAAAGGGCATGATAGCAGCCGAGGATAAAGATGGGTGATAAGTAATTATATAGGCATACGCCAGGATTAGAACCCACACGACTACTGCGACCTCGCATAGCAATAACAACTCGTATTACTAATTAATTAATTCATTTTAGTACAAATATACAAATACATAGCATTTATATAGCGCAAAAATTAATAATTATTCTATTGAGCTTCACAATTACAGATGCAATTTTAAAAATTTACATATGACAATAATATATGGAAATATAAATAAAAAATTATACATATATAGATATACCTAGGATTCTAGTGCATCCATATACACGGAGAGCACACATGAACATACACAATATTACATGTTTTACATGGACACACATAGACATACACACATAGATCAGGTAATGCAAATATACAAACAGAGTCAGAAACACTGGCACAACCATGTTTTACATGGACACACATAGATCAAGTAATGCAAATATACAAACAGAGTCAGAAACACTGGCACAACCATGTTTTACATGGACACACATAGATCAAGTAATGCAAATATACAAACAGAGTCAGAAACACTGGCACAACCATGTTTTACATGGACACACATAGATCAAGTAATGCAAATATACAAACAGAGTCAGAAACACTGGCACAACCATGTTTTAAATGGACACACATAGATCAAGTAATGCAAATATACAAACAGAGTCAGAAACACTGGCACAACCGTGTTTTACATGGACACACATAGATCAAGTAATACAAATATACAAACAGAGTCAGAAACACTGACACAACCATGTTTTACATGGACACACATAGATCAAGTAATACAAATATACAAACAGAGTCAAAACACTGGCACAACCATGTTTAACATGGACACACATAGATCAGTAATACAAATATACAAACAATCAGAACACTGACACAACCATGTTTTACATGGACACACATAGATCAAGTAATACAAATATACAAACAGAGTCAGAAACACTGGCACAACCATTTTTACATGGACACACATAGAGCAAGTAATACAAATATACAAACAGAGTCAGAAACACTGACACAACCATGTTTTACATGGACACACATAGATCAAGTAATACAAATATACAAACAGAGTCAGAAACACTGACACAACCATGCAACTATTAATGAGTGATACCAGTCGTCATATATCTGGATGAAACGAAAGGAAAGGGAAGTAGATGAATATACAACACAAAGCTGTGTGTGTTTTACGTTTATTTATCGTCGCTACCGGTAGCACAAATGAGCGACACCTCCTGATGAGATTAGTCATTTTAGAGGAGGATTTGGAGGATAGTGCAATGATACAGACAGAGACCCATTCCAGAGTCTCATCTGGTTCTTTTACGTGTACAGTGTAAAGCACCGACACGACTCCCCGGTATAACGTCCCAACTGAAAGACTGTTAATTTTATTAGGGTCAGACGGGGGATCGAACCTGCGATCCCTGGATTACCAGTCTAGCGTGTTACCACGGGACAACAGATCCGTCTGTAACAACAGCTTGTACACTGTATTAGCTTTTATAGCCAAAACACCTGTTTTCCAGACGAGAAAGAAAATTACAGTTGCCAAAATCAACAAAAAAAGAAGATAAATTAAGTGTGCAACAACCACAGCACAAAGTGATCACCAATGCTACTTACACGCTTAACATGATAGCAAATAATAATTTTATGACTGTAAGCATGGGGTAAATGTTAAGTCAACGACCTTAACCACTCGGCCACGGAGGCCACGTTATGATTTTAGACTATGAAACGTCACACACTGTACTAAAGAAAAGTGTACGCCCCTGATTGGTTCATTGGAATCATACAAAACAACTATCGAACCATATGTATCATGTTGTACAATAACATTGCTATCTTTATTGTTGTCTATATATATGTAGATACGCAGTTTTATGGGACTAAGGATGATTTTAATCGAAAGATGAGGCACACATATAAATCCTGGTTTGCTGTAAATAATCTAGATTCCATACCACCGTACATAGCGACACATAGTGACTGGACACCAAATTGTGCTTCTACCAGTGGTAAGTTCAGTCACATTTTATTACAGTACAGATTACAATTAATTAATGCAATACTATCTTAACAGTCAACCTTTTCTACAAAGACCACATTTTTTTATCTACTATATCAAGCCATTATCGATGATATTTAATCCCCGATACGAGACAAATAACATGTTGACAATTTCCGTAGTCATTAGAGACATGTTTGACTGTACATAATTCAGAATAGTTTAGTATACTATGGCCCAACGATAACGTGTTATTTACAAGCATTACTATAAATAGGTTTGGAATAAGCCAAATCAATACGTAGAGTGTAATAAATAATCCTGTGTGCCAAGTAATGCATACATAAATGATAATAAACTTCTTTTTACCCATTATAATAATATTAGCCCGAGCTATCTTTTTCGCGGGACTCACGTTATCGTTGGGGTATAGTAGTTGTAACAATGACAACGGGTTATTATTATTATTATTATTATTATAACTACAATGTCAGAATTAGCCTTGTCTTATGAGTAGAATAATGCATACACAATGGGGATCGGAAAACGAGTTATTATTAAAATTACAACTCCAGATTCTGCCTACTTCTATGAGTAGCGTTCGTTTCAGGTGCGAAAGGTCCGGAGTTCGAGCCCCGCTGGAGCCGCTAGGATTGTGCCCTTAGGCAAGGCATTTAAATGCAGGAATGAGGTATCTAGAGTGATTAATATAAGTTGAAAGAACTTGTTTCGCAATCGAGCTAAAATAAATGTGTATAAACTATTAAAATTACAACTCCCGAATCGGCCTTCTCTTGTGTGTAAATTGATGCATGTAGAATGGGATCGGACAACATTGCAACGCCAGCATATTACTGATATGTATTATTGCAATATGTAGATGTACATGTATCCAAAATCAATTTATTAATATCACACTAATAGGAAATCGGAAACGAAGAGCGACGACTGATGAATCGATGACCTATATAATAGGAGAGCAGGGTGATTGTGAAAGTGTCTCGAGTCAAGGATATTGCAATGGTGAACTTCAACCAGGCCGGACATACAGGTAACATATGGTTTCTATAGTGACAGCTCGGGGTCTTACCAATGTTGTTCATTGGTACTATTGGATTTTCGACAAAGGTATCAACTCAACTGTCTTAGAACTAGACAATATACAACATATTCTATGAAAGATTCTAAGTTAGATGAAAACATGATATTTTTGAAAAGATCGTTGTTTGAGAACCTAATATCCTATCTATTGATAAAAAATGATTTAGAGAGGAAACATTACCGAATATCCATGACCTTCTGATGTTATGTTATATTTCGGGTTTTACGCCTGCATCAGCATCATTTTGGGCTATATCTCCGGCGGGCAGTTTACCTAACAACACCTTTCCTGGGCAGGCTCCAGCGGTTAACCAGTACCTGGGTGCACAAACCTCCGTAAGAAACTGCCAACTTGTTCATATAAATGAGACACGGCCTGAGCGTGGCTCGAACCCGTGAACATCAGTAATGATAGGTTACAGTGGTATACAAGTCAGCGACCTTAACCACTCGACCACGGAGGCGGACGAATGACCTTCTGAATGTTATCATACCAACGATGAACATATATATGCACGCAGCGTTATGACATCACGAAAAGCTTATTAGGCACTGCTAATAAAGCAGGGTTTTCTAGGCAGGCCGATTTTGACCATTATTACACACGATGGTCGGATAAGTATATATATGTATGTAACAATTACAATCAAATTACAAATTCACAATTAGCAAATTGGTTGGGCCACAAGTTCTAACAACATTGGTGATTGACCCTCCCCATAAAAGAGATTTGAACACTGCATATAATGATAAACACACGTGGACGTTGTGATAGCTATGTGGTTGCGAGTTCGCTTCAGGTGTGAGATCACAAGAGAACGCACCCAGCTGTAGCGGTTACGATTGTGTCCTTAGGCAAGGAGTTTAAATTCCACTTTTCCTCTTCGCTCTCCCTCATGAAGATATTAATTTATAAGACAGTAACCTATACAATACAATATTATCAAATAAAACGATTACAGAAAGCCAACTGACGATATTCCATACTATTCCAGTTCAATTCAGTAGGTGGTGTAGCGAAATATAGATTAACATCAGTTGGTAATGTCATCACATAGCTTAAAATGTGTGGTTGCTAATTAATGATTTAGCAACTATTCGTATCCCGTTTCCCTTCGGGCTGTAAAGCAACAACTAAATTGCCTATTAAATACATAGTAAAAAGTAACAACATACTCAAGTTCAATTATATTTCCAATCTAATCATTTATTTCTGATATCACATCCACTGTGAAGAGGTATTCACATCAAACTGAAAAACAGCAACATATCACACATGTAATGTTCAGCATTGCCAATGCTCACCAATCTTCAAGTACAGTAAATGTGTTACCAACGATGGATTTCTTTACTGCAAAACGAGTGCAATATTAATTTCGTAAGGAATACAATTGTACGATAGTAACTTCGTGGCATCCGTTTGAACAGTACTATTTAAGTTGTACAGTAAAGAAATGAAACCTATTTTAACATGTTTATGTACTTGAACTATATCGACTTTTTATTGTTATAGGTTGGTCTTTTTTCTCCATCTTTGGTTCAGTTTAATTTTCATCCTATATTTTGTATAATCTTTTCTTTTCATTTAGTTTAATCAAACGTTAGCTAGACTTGCTTGTGCGGGCCGTTATCTAATGTTGTCAAAACGTGTGGCCCAAACCATTTGCATTTTCATATTCTGTATTATATCGTTCTGTGCATAACATGATTTGCAATAAAACATGATTAAATTAAACTAGTTGAACATTGTTTAAAAATATATATACTCTTATTTCGACTAGGATATTCCCTTTTTCTGTTCACGTTTAGCATGTCGTTAGAACGTGCTGGCATAAATAACGGGTCATTCACATATCAGCACATTGGGATGTGTGTACAGGAATATGACTTTAAGATACTAAAGCTTGCTAATATTGTTTATAGGACGAACACTATTTCTGAATTATTTCCTGCTTGATTAATAGGGTCAAGACAGTTGCTTGCACAGCCGGTGGTTGTACGGAGTCGCCGTATTCGGAGCCCATCTCTACAGGTATTCAGTGCTTACATTACATGCGCATTTTTTTACGTTTATTTATCGTCGCTATCGGTTGCCCATATGAGCGACGGGCAGTTTACATAATAACACCTTTCTTGGGCAGATGTCCGCTGTTATCCACTATTTGGGGCACCAACCTCCGTAAGAAGCTGCCAACTGTTTCATATAAAGAGACACGGTCCGGGTGGCACTGGGACCCGTGACCATCAATGATGATAGGTTACAGTGGTATACAAGTCAGCGACCTTAACCATTAGACCTCGGAGGCGGACAATATGCAGATATTTACAACACATCGATTTGCAGAGCTTTAACAGCATGTTCAAATACATTTCGGTTTGCTATTAAAAATAAGTAAGAGTTCAATTAGTTCAGTTAGGAGCATGGGCTAGTGGTGCTTTCATACCATATTTTATGAAACTCGTTTTGTAATTTTACAATTAAGCGAGCCATTTGTCGAGCTTAATAACAAAATTCCCAAACGAGTTTCATAAAATATGGTATGAAATCACCACGAATGCATGGCGTCACTAAATTATCATGACGCCACTACGCTAAACATCTATATAAAAAAATATAATTACGTCAATACTTCTTTTAAATCGTCGTGTGTCTTATCGTTAACACTATGCACCAATTCAAATACAAAAAAGTATGTGAGATGGTACGATGGTCGCCAGATCGGACAGGTGGGTTTTCTCCGGGTACTCCGGTTTCCTCCCACATGAATGACCACATAAGTATACGCTTTCATCCGAGCCAACGAGAGTGATTAATATAAGTTGTTAAAACTTGCTTCGCAATCGTTGTAAAATAAATAAAGTATAAAAAAATAAAATTTTAAAAAATGCATATCTTAAATTTTAATTTATAAATTATAAGGTTTATTCTCTCAATCAACCAATCATAATCATTCCAGGTTGTATTACGAGAATGTGTATATATAACCAACTATGTTTGGGATTTAGCAACTCAGTTGTGCATACATGTAACGGGTCATATTGCACTGTGTTCATTGACACATTAATATAATATAAGCAGCTTAGGATATGTGTCTTTATGTATGTAAGATATGATATTTTGTTTCATTGAGTGATCATGATTCTTACACTAATAAACACATATCTATTTCTTTAAGATTTTGGCCAATATAATATTTGTTCTCAAATTTTATTCATTTTAACTGCCATGTCGGGAGCCTCATTGCACTACAATACACAACCGCATAGCCACTTATGTTAGTGTGAACGTCCGTAATAAAAATATGTTCCGGTATAAGTTTGCAAGTTAGTGTCTGTTTACTGTCAAAATTAAAAACAAATTCATTTGAATATATTAATTTATAATTTTAACTGTTAATGATTGTCAGAAAATATCTAATATTTAAAAGTACATCCAACCGTGAAGGAATACGAAACTCAAGCAGCGATAGAGAAAATGCCATCTTCCACTGTTTGTAAATAGCCGACGAAAACTCAATCATTCATTGGAAAACATAACAAAAATCAATTTCTTGGGGACTATGTGCAGATATGTCGATTATATGTCGTCAACGGTTTGAAATGTGTGCAGCTATGTCTGTCATAAAGGAAATAATATTGATGATAAATTAACACAGAGACATGTCAATTCTTTATTGTAAGCAATATGTTGGCAAAAATATAACGTTTTTAATATACACATAGAATCTGATAGCACGGCAGTGGTTGTGATAGTCGTAACCATAGTCATATTGTTAATGGCTGCTGGAGGTGCAGGGGTGGTGCTGTACATCATGAGGATGAGACGAAAGGCGTGAGTATCTTTCTTAGCAAATACTAACGTATATATATAATATAACGGAATATATAAATAAGGAGGCATATATGTATATTCTGTTTATTTAACATAGTATTAATGAAATCTACTTCATTATGTACTTCAAAAATAATGGTCACTGATAAATATGAGAAACATATGAACAGACTCAACATCGCTATTTTGTTTACGAAGTAATATTTGTCTTGCCGTTGTTCATTGGCCAATAAATAACCGAAAGACCGAGTGCGCATGTCAGCTGCATATCATTAGTGACGAAATACTATACTATAATGGATGCAAAAGGCATATATATTCGTCGAAGGAAAAGCAATAACGATGTAAACTTAGTTACCAGCTTGACCACAGGTTTTATTTAACCGAATTATCTGTTTCTCCTGGACCAATCTATGTACATAGGTTCATCAAAATCCATCCACCAAAACAATAACCACGGATCCTATCAGCGGGGATTAAATAGTAGTATAGATGTATATCTATTTCATATATATGGGATCTTACATGACTGGTGATTTCATACCATATTTTATGAAACTCGCTTTGGTAATTTGCTATTATGCGAGTCTTTTATTGAGCGTAATAGTAAAATTTCAAAACATGTATCATACAATATGGTATGAAAATCACCACGAGTCTAACATCCTTTTCATCACTTTACCACAGTAATCATTAATTAAAATAAAGTGTGTGTCTGTATACTTTGAGGCATATTACTACTCAGGGAAATCAGTAAGGTGTATTTATACGCTGTAGTAAATAGTCCTCGGTAATCAAACAAACGATTCCACGTAAACAATTGAAGCAATACTTCCCTGGTCCATGTTTAACATTGTATTGATTTTCAACGGCAATGTTTCAAACTATATGTCAAATGTTTCAATACCAAACTGTCATGCTGCGACAAATCAGAATCATGCCAGGTGTTATTACACGTGTGTTGATATAAGAACATATATAATGGCTATATTACCTTAATACAAGCAAATGTATGTGATAAAAATATATAATGTTCACGTTATACAGGTTGAAGTATGATGGAATGAACGAACGACCTAACGGGGTGGAATTGACGCCAACAACTGAAGCTCATGTCTTCAGGTATTATTCGGTATAGGTATACTACTGTATCTGTACTGTACTGTAATAAACGGAGACAGAAACAGAACCTCCTTGACAGGTCCATATAGCAATATACCCCGGGAACAAAGACTCTGTAAATCATGTAATATGAAAAAATTGAATCGGAAGTCCATTTTGGTTTACTGGTCTGCCCCAACTACATGGATTTAAGGATAACGTACTTCAAACAATATTTATGTCATTGGCCAAACCTATGTACGCTTGCGTCATTGGTAAATTCTACTACTAAAATTGTAATAAATAATTTGTCAAAATAGCTCTACTTTGCAAATAATATTAGAGTTTCTGTCTGCAATAGTTTGGTCAAAGAACATGATTGTCTGATATGTATTATCTGTATTTGTTAAAATCTACTTGTACGTACATGCAGCCGTTTTTCTGGATTTGTATATGACCATCAGAAAATGGTATCTATATATGTCCATGTCTTCTCTTACAATTTGTATATTACTATAAACATTGTAATAATGTTTTATGTGGAATATAATGTATTGGTATTTGTATTTGTATTGACTGAGATAAATATCACTAATCGTAATACAGTCTCGTCCATATCACCGTCCATTGTTCCGAGTACATCAGTATGGTACACACATCAGTTGACAGGGATGGGTCCGTGCTCTCCGGATGTGATTAT
>CM026387.1:11171570-11193194 GCA_014843695.1 Archivesica marissinica | reverse complement strand
ACAGCAAGCAGACTGCTTTCATTTGCACTACATCAAGCAGACTGCTTTCATTTACACTACAGCAAGCATACTGCTTTCATTTACACTACAGCAAGCACACTGCTTTCATTTACAATACAGCAAGCATACTGCTTTCATTTGCACTACAGCAAGCATACTGCTTTCATTTCAAAACAAACCACACACTACAGCAAGCAAACTGCTTTCATTTACAATACAGCAAGCATACTGCTTACATCTACACTACAGCAAGCAAACTGCTTTCATTTACAATACAGCAAGCATACTACTTTCATTTGCACTACAGCAAGCATACTGCTTTCATTTACACTACAGCAAGCACACTGCTTTCATTTACACTACAGCAAGCAAACTGCTTTCATTTACACTACAGCAATCATACTGATTTCATTCAAAACAAACCACTACACTACAGCAAGCAAACTGCTTTCATTTGCAAGAAAGCAAGCAGACTGCTTTCATTTACACTACAGCAAGCAGACTGCTTTCATTTACAACAGCAAGCAACTGCTTTCATTTGCACTACAGCAAGCATACTGCTTTCATTTACACTACAGCAAGCATACTGCTTTCATTTACACTACAGCAAGCATACTGCTTTCATTTACACTACAGCAAGCAGACTGCTTTCATTTACACTACAGCAAGCAGACTGCTTTCATTTGCACTACAGCAAGCATACTGCTTTCATTTACACTACAGCAAGCAGACTGCTTTCATTTACACTACAGCAAGCAGACTGCTTTCATTTACACTACAGCAAGCATACTGATTTCATTTACACTACAGCAAGCAGACTGCTTTCATTTACACTACAGCAAGCATACTGCTTACATTTGCAATACAGCAAGCAGACTGCTTTCATTTACACTACAGCAAGCAGACTGCTTTCATTTACACTACAGCAAGCAGACTGCTTTCATTTACACTACAGCAAGCAACTGCTTTCATTTACTACGTTGGTACGCATCAAACAAATACTCGGATGATCAAGAATCACGATAACCTGTTATATACATGGTAAGCACAATACCCATCCTCTTTACGTACTGAGTGTCGTTTATATGACGTACTGAGTGTCGTTTTAAGCATTTTGATGGCATACTGAGTGTCGCTTTAAGCAGTTTAATGTCGTACTGAGTGTTGCTTTAACCACCTGTATGACGTACCGAGTGTCGTTTTAAGCAATTGGATGACCTACAGAGTGTCGCTTTAAGCACTTGGATGGCATACTGAGTGTCGCTTTAAGTACTTGAGTGGTCTACTGGCCAACCATCACCACATCAGTATAGCAAATATATATAAATATTCATAAACATGTATCAGCTAAGTTCCTAATCATACTGCGCCACTATATACAGTCTACATCCGTTATGTCAAAATCGGTTACGTCGAATTATCCGGTTATCTCGAAGTCGACCAAAGTCCCATTTCAGACACTATCATTTTTAGGTAACTGGATATGATTATATCGAATTACGTTACGTCAAACTTCGGTTATGTCGAAGTATTTTGTTCGGTCCGACGGAATTCGACATAACGGATGTAGACTGTATACATAATTGAAATTATTTATGGATATAGAGCATGTAACTTTATAGTAAGAATTTTTTTAATTACCCTACACTATACAGGGAGCGTAGCTTGAGCTTGATATATGTGTAGGTACCATTATAATTGGTGTTCCGGTGTTATCTACCCCTTAATATTTTGAATGTCCATCACACCGCACAATGTTAACAGGCATATATATGTTTTGATGACAAATGAGGAACTGGTTTTCGCAGTTGTGTAAATCTACACTTTGAATAAAATGTGTAGGCACGTCACTGCTAAGATGCAATTGCAATTTTATTCGTAGTTGTTCTTTGTGGATTCATGGCTCATTCGAAATAGTTTACATGTACTGGGCATATAATTGTAACAGAGAAGTTGCATTATGTTACAATATTATACAATGCGTATATAACTATATTAATGTGAAAGAAAGGTGGGGCTTTAGTGGTTATGGTCATTTATTTCAGATTACTAGCCCATCACTGCAGTTTGTTAGAATTTCATTGGGGGTGTCGAATTCGTTGTTGTCCAGCTGACTTGAGGACGGTTGGTGGTTCTATCCGGGTGTCTGTGAGTGCGTGACATACTGCTCGAAGGACAGCCGGGGTCTTCCTCATCCAGTAACAGCTGGGTAACCAAAGTAAGCCACTTAACCTAAGGTGTTAATTGTTGCGATAGCCGACGCGCCATCATCTCAATATATATCTTTGCTCAATACTTTTCTGGAGTATGTTAGGTTAGACCATACAGGCCATGTGTCGTCCTGATACTAATTCTTAACTATAGTAGCTTCCTGTTATAAGGGGATACCGAATTGGTATATTTAGAACGGTTGTTGGTACATAGCTGAATCATACATGAAATCAGGATACGTATGAGGTCCAAACAGGCTGTCCGATTAGCGGAGTGGTTAGCGCGCTCGCTTCTCACCAATGCAACGCGGGTTCGATCCTCGAACCTGGAAGTATACGAGATGGACGGTGGTCGACAGATCGGACAGTTGGGGTTTCTTCGGGTACTCCGGTTTCCTCCCAAACGAATGACCACATATACGCTGTCATCCGCGCCAACGAGATGTGATTAATATAAGTTGTTAGAACTTGCTTCGCAATCGTTGTAAAATAAATAACGTTTTAAACTAAACAGCTGTTCTTAAGTCTGAGTCACGGTCATACCCGAATGTATATTTTGAACATTAAATATTATTCTAACACGACCCAGCTAATAACATACGTACTTGTAGAGTAAATTCTACCGCGGGTTATTCTGCAATATACCTACCTTGAACTATGCTGCGTGCGCCCCGTGTTTCGGCCTTCGTTATTTACTTATTATTTCTTAAATATAGTACGCGAAGCCAATTGATGATTGTTAGGTTATTCTCAACAAAAGTCTAATTCGGTATAAAAACACATATTAGCCATTCCTATAAGAGTGAGTAATGATTGCAGTCAAACTTGTGTCAAGCAGCCAGCCAACTGAATTACAAAGAGTGGCTGCTAGGTACAGGTTGTTGTTAACTAGAGGTCAAATGTATAATAAAGCAGCATTTTGGGAATATGTAAACTGGCTGCTTAATACAGCGTGGCTGTTTAATAGATGTGACTACAAACACAGGTTTGACTGTGTTTATTTCCATATTCTCTATTTTTCGTCGCTTCCGGTTGCATTGTGTAATGTTATGTTAAATTTTAATGGTGCATAATACAGATATAATCGCGTTCCAAAGACTCGTCTGGCTAATCGATGTAAAAGCACCGACAGGAAACTAAAGATTAAAATATCATCCCATTTACCTTTATAAGTCACGTTAGTACAGTGGAGCGAGAGATCGAACACACGATTACTGGATAAGTGGAACAGCGTATAATCACTTATCTATTGTCATACACAATAGTTGTAAATTCACATTCAAGTTTGTATTGTTTTTATTCAACTAGGAAGTGAACTGCCATGTTAAGACAACCTCAACAAGTGATGTTGGCGATCGTTTTATTAGCATATGTAAGTATATATTGCTTTATTTGTATCGTTGTTGCGATATATAAGCAGTGTTATTGTCTACTTAAAGCCACTTTATGTGTTTACGTGCAGAATGTACTGCATATGGTGATATGATTAATAGTCTTTCAAGTGTGACTTTAAACCGAGGTCTCGTGTCGGACCGATTTATAAACAACAGCGCCTTAGCATATCTGTGTGTTTTACATTTATTTATTGATCGCTACCGGTTGCCCATATGAGCGACGCC
The DNA here is from genome assembly GCA_014843695.1 of Archivesica marissinica. Lineage (NCBI taxonomy): Eukaryota > Metazoa > Mollusca > Bivalvia > Venerida > Vesicomyidae > Archivesica > Archivesica marissinica. Next base: position 11,189,365 of record CM026387.1, on the reverse strand, counting down.
TCCTGAAGAGATTCGTCATTCTAGATATTTGGAGGAAAGTGCAATGATACAGACATAGACCCATTCCAGAGTCTCCTCTGGTTCTTTTACGTGCACGGTCTAAAGCACCGACACGAGACCTCGGTTTAAATCCCATCTGAAAGACTGTTAATTGTATTAGTGTCAGACAGGGGATCGAACCTGCGATCCCTGGATTACCAGTCCAGCATGTTACCACTGGACTACAGATCCGTCAGTAATTCCCCCATTATGTATATATGTTGGACGCTATATATATATATTTATATTTATATATATATATTATATTATATATATACCTATATTTTATGACATTAAAATTGAAGAATATCTTATTGTTGAATGTGTCTTAAGTGTTATGTATCGGATAGAAGCCGTAACGATTCAATATGTAACTACTAGACTATGCGAAGCGTAGAGCCGAACACAGTACTTACCATTATTTTACATAATGGATCCGTTTGATATTTATTTCTTACTTAAAACAAACATTTATATAACAATATCTTACTAATTAAAAATGTTAATTTCGTATGATTTAATATAATACTTATAATTATGACGATTATTTACCGTCTCCGTGGCCTAGACTATTTAGTGGTTATGGCGTCCGCCTACGGATGTCGAAGGGTCGGACATCGTCAGGGATTCTTTCTGACATGGCCGGTTGGTGAGCCGCCAGCTAGGTAAATAATGGTTACCGATTGCCTACCAGCCTGGCGTCTGGCCTACTAGAATATGATTCGGGAAGTACCGATGTTCATAAAAGAAGATGCCCGATAAGTCAGAAATGACTGATACTTTCGATAGGGGTGACACTATAATAAACAAACACTTATTTACAACGTTTAAACAGTCAGATTACGCAACTAGAAACACGTACATATAAATTGTTTTCTTGTTTAAAATATCAACCTTATTTAGATAATATTAATATTTAAAAAATAGAGTACCATATACATAAGTAGGAGTGTGCACCCATCATTTACAAATTAAAAAGCTAAAATGACTAATGCCTTCAGGAGGGAGGCGTCGCTCATATGTGCAACCGGTAGCGACGATAAATAAACGTAAAACACACATCATTTACAAGTGACATCGGCATGGAAGATAGCATAATCACGGATAATACAACTAAATGACTGATAGTGCCAGTTATGTACATTATGTAATGTCGAAGACGAGCTTCACTTTATATTTGGATGGAAACACCACACAAATGTACTCAAAGTAGAGAACTATTCCTATCAGAAAACATGAGATAACTTTGAACCCATTTAGATATGCTTATATTTCAGGGTTTTGAAAATGTTTATATTTCAGGGTTTTGAAAATGTTTATATTTCAGGGTTTTGAAAATGTTTATATTTCAGGGTTTTGAAAATATTTATATGTATAATATGTGCTACTGTCAATAACTATTCAGGTTTATCTGTCAGAAATGTTCTGTAATATGTACAAATCTGTTATATATAAACGGGGAGTTAGGTATTCCATACACGATTATAGGGATACGTGTTTGCGTACACATGCATACTCTTAGCATTAATATTACTATTACTATTTTAGTTTATACAAATTTATTTTAACTTGATTGCGAAACAAGTTCTTACAACTTATATTAATCACTCTCGAGACCTCATTCCTGATGGAATCCATTGCCATGAGGGAGAGAGAAGAGGCAATGTGGAATTTAAATGCCTTATACACTCGTAACGGCTGCAACGGGGCTCGAACTCCGGACCTTTCGTACCTGAAGCGAACGTGCATCCACTGCGCTATCACGACTTCCTACTACTATTACTATTATCATAACATGCCATTACATACATCGTTCAAATAATATATACGTACTTTACGTTACAAATGTTAAGAATTTGTAAGTGGAAGTCGTGATAGCGCAGTGGATGCGCGTTCGCTTCAGGTGCGAACGGTCCGGAGTTCGAACCCCGCTGGAGCCGTTACGATTGTGCCCTTAGGCAAGGCATTTAAATTCCACATGGCCTCTTCTCTCTCCCTCGTGGCGATGGATTCCATCAGGAATGAGGTCTCGAGAGTGATTAATATAAGTTGAAAGAACTTGTTTCACAATCGAGCTAAAATAAATTTGTATTAACTAAGAATTTGTATGATGTAAATATGTGTACTGTTAGGCTAAATGCCTTTGTATTTATAGAATATATATACCAAGTAGCTTATATTGACTCCTTTAATTGCTACCTCGTAGGCTTCACTAAGTAAATACAAACGTACATGTACATTGTGTAAGAAATTTACCATCTAAAACACACAAATACAATTAAGTTGTACAAACAAATAAATGAAAACGCTAAATGGTAGACAATATGTATAGCATACTGCCTGAATGATTTTTAAAGATTTAATCTTCTACTTGATATATGACCTGTTCACAGGCAAGTTATTGTGAACCCCATCGTTCTATCGAACGAAGCTTGATGTGCGTGTGTTTTACGTTTATTTATCGTCGCTACCGGTTGCCCATATGAGCGACGCGTCCTGGAGAGATCAGTAATTTTAGATTGTTAGAGGATAGTGCATTGATACAGACAGAGACCCATTCCAGAGTCTCCTCTGGTTCTTTTACGTGCACGGTGTATAGCACCTCGGTTTAACGTCCCGTCTGAAAGACTGTTCATTTTATTAGGGTCAGACGGGGGATCGAACCTGCGATCCCTGGATTACCAGTCCAGCGTGTTACCGACTACAGATACGTCTGTGTTTTTTAAAGATTTAATCCTCTACATAATATATGACCTGTTCACAGGCACGTTATTGTGGATCTCATCGTTCTATCCACTGGACTACAGATCCGTCTGTGTGAAGCTTGATGTGTTGATTGTCTATTTATATACTGACACCAACAAACTGTGTACTTGCCATAAGGGTAATCTTTATATTCTTTTAGATAAAATACAGGCACATTTGATATCAAAATATTGGGTATATTAGTGCAATGTGTGAAGGATTATTTTCTTCACTCATTATAGTAAACTCCATAATTCTAAAATGGGTAGCGAAAAAGTAACGCTCAATATAAAAGTGCAGAGATTTTGTTTATGATGTCAGTATATGTTAATACATGTATATGTAACAGTGTGAAATCTTTTAATTAAACAGAGTTATCAGTTATGTCCCTTTGACTGAAATGTACAGAATTTCAGGGCTATATTTAGAATATATCCCATGTCACACATGTAAGGTCACGTGACCGATCATCTGTTCAGTGCCACCATATTCCAGTCACTGAGAGTGACCACATGTGTTTTATTTGTGTTGGACAGTTTCTATAATTTTACCAGAGTGTTTAAAAATTCCAACTACAACTTGAGTTTTAAGTTGAGGAAACCAACAGGCTCATTGATTGTAATAAATGAATTATTGGAACTATACAGATGTGTTGACCCGTCACTTAGTCCAAATCATCATTCTGTAGCTAACCCACTCCCTCAGGACATATAATTACACAAAGAGCTAGTCGGAAGGGTATTTGTCCAAGATTAAAGGACATGAAAACCGAGAGGCTACATATATAAGATCTAGTAAACATTTTAATAAATACCCAGATAAAAGATCGGGGAATACCAAATTTAATGTCGTGACAAAAAAGCCCCCATACATTCTAACCGCACACAATAACCTGCGCCGGACGCATTACTACGCTATACATTACATAGCAACAATAGCATTTACATTCTATATCCAGTTTCAGTTACATTTATATAAGGTCTATACGTCTGTATGAGGTTCTCTATTTTCATGATCACGAAGAAGGATTGTGAATGTTTCATGCTAAGGATACGATTAGAAAAACACGAATATTTATTGAAATAAAGCAGTCCCATTGTGCAATGAAGGAATATGTAGCTCTTGCACATCGACGTAAACTTGTAATAAGATATGTAATCTGCACTGTTACCTAATGTAAATCTGCGTTTTAGAAGTTGGTTTACGCTAATGTGAATTGCTCGTAGATAATTGAAGGATTCGTCAATAGAGTGTTACTACACATGCTGTCGCGCCGTCATGAACATTATGTTTTGTTTAAAACACCATCGTGAGGTCATACATTTGTACTTGCAGTCCATTATTATTAATATTGGACAGCTGTCAAAAGGCAAGAGCATTATGTTAAATCATAGGTACGAAATTAACAATTTTAATTAGTATGACATTCATCGCCGACGCACCTTCTTGTAAATGTATGCAGTGTAACCTTAGCAAGGTGAGTATTTGATTTCAATATGTTGGGGACCTCCGTGGCGTAACTGTTTAAGGTAGTTTACTACAAATCACGTGTCTCTCACCACTGTAGGTTGGAATCTCACTGGGACGAATCCAGTCGGTGGTTCTACCCGAGTGACCGCCTGTACCGGACATATTGCTCGGCATGACACCCTGTGTATTTCTCCATCAATAACAGCAGCTGAGAGTCACCATGTAACTTATGTTGTCGGTGCAACTCTAAACACCAACACTCAATTAACCCTTAACCCGCCAATCACGACTAATGTCGCTTTTGCAAACATCATAGAGCCAGATCAGACGGCCGAAAACCGTCTGCTCAGGCTATATGCTGTTTGCTATTCGAATAGAGGGGCTCAAACACTCGTCGGAATAGCGAACAACATATATCCTCGTCAGACGCGGCGCTACGACGAGGCTGATCTGAATCTATGTTGATTGCACATTCAGTCCAATTTATTCGGCAGGTTATAGGTTGTTTACATAACTAACAAATCAGACGATCACAACACTCTCGGTGCTTTGATATAGCTTGTTTCAGTTAGACTTTGTTTTTTCAAGCAACTATGAGCATACAGGTATATGCTTCGATTTATTTCCAGTTGATAATCAGGCATAGTATACATAGCTTGTTGCAGTCATTGAACGAGTGCTTTGGGCTTCGATCCCTCACTTGGTGTGTTGTCAGGTTATTTGAGCTTCGATCGTTCACTTGGTGTGTCTTCAGGTTGTTTGTGCTTCGTTCGTTTACTTGGCGTGTCGTCAGGGTGTTTGTATTTCGATTGCTCACTTGGTGTGTCGTAAGATTGCTTAGTTTATACACATATATTTTAGCTCGATTGCGAAACAAGTTCTTTCAACTTATATTGATCACTCTCGAGACCTCATTCCTGATGGAGTCCATCGCCACGAGGGAGAAAGAAGAGGCAATGTGGAATTTAAATGCCTTGCCAAAGGGCACAATCGTAACGGCTCCAGCGGGGCTCGAAGTCCGGGCCTTTCGCACCTGAAGCGAACGCGCATCCACTGCGCTATCACGTCTTCCACAAAGTAAGATTGCTTGAGCTTCTCGCTCACTTATTGCGTCGTCACGTTGTTTGTGCTTCGATCGCTCACTTGGTGTGTCGTCACGTTGTTTGTGCTTCGATCGCTCACTATGTGTGTCGTCATGTTGTTTGTGCTTCGATCGCTCACTTGGTGTGTCGTCAGGTTGTTTGTGCTTCGATCGCTCACTTGGTGCGTCGACACGTTGTTTGTGCTTCGTTCCCTCACTTGGTGTGTCGTCACGTTGTTTGTGCTTCGATCGCTCACTATGTGTGTCGTCACGTTGTTTGTGCTTCGTTCCCTCACTTGGTGTGTCGTCAGGTTGTTTATGCTTCGTTCCATAACTTGGTGTGTCGTCAGGTTGTTTGTGCTTCGTTCCATCACTTGGTGTGTCGTCAAGTTGTTTGAGCTTCGATCGCTCAGGTGGTGTGTTGCTAAGTTGTTTGTGCTTCGATCGTTTATTTGATGTGTTGTTAGGTTGTTTGAGCTTCGATCGCTCACGTGGTGTGTTGACAGGTTGTTTGTGCTTCGATCGTTTACTTGATGTGTTGTTAGGTTGTTTGAGCTTCGAATGCTCACTTGGTGTGTCGTCATGTTGTTTGTGCTTCGATCGCTCACTTTGGTGTGTCGTCCGGATGTTTGAGCTTCGATCCACCACTTGGTGGTCGTCAGGTTGTTTGAGCTTCGATCGCTCAGGTGGTGTGTTGTCAGGTTGTTTGTGCTTCGATCGTTTACTTGATGTGTAGTTAAGTTGTTTGAGTTTCGATCGCTCACGTGGTGTGTTGACAGGTTGTTTGTGCTTCGATCGTTTACTTGATGTGTTGTTAGGTTGTTTGAGCTTCGATCGCTCACTTGGTGTGTCGTCAGGATATTTGAGCTTCGATCGCCCACTTGGTGGTCGTCAGGTTGTTTGAGCTTCGATCCACCACTTGGCGTGTCGTCAGGATGTTTGTGCTTCGATCCCTCACTTGGTGTGTCGTCACGTTGTTTGAGCTTCGATCGCCCACTTGGTGTGTCGTCAGGTTGTTTGTGCTTCGACCGCTTACTTGGTGTGTTGTCATGATATTTGAGCTTCGATCGCACACTTGGTGTGTCATCATGTTGTTTGTGCTTCGATCGCTCACTTGGTGTGTTGTCAGGATGGCAAACCTTCATATACTCGAACGATATGTTGGGTGGGATGATGATGAATCTGTTTAGCTATCCTAGCCACCACTAAGTAAAATGGACGGGCATTCCAAGGCGATTATGAAGAATCGTGCTAAGCACCGTCGATTATCGTGAGATGTTGTTGAGTTAATGAATGTGTGTCTAGTGCTCCTGAAGTTTCTTGTGATGGTGCTGTAGGAGATTACTTATTTCTGTACAGGGTGGTGTAACTTCTTTCTTTCTAACGGCTCTTCCATCCTTCTCACTGTTGGCCACAACGCATGCATCAGAATATAAACGGATCTGGCAGTTTTAGACATCTGGTTGGCATGGTCTTGGGTATAGTCATGCAAAATACTGTGCCAAAGCCTGCAATGATATTTTACTTACCAGAAGAGATCTTCTATATAGATAATGATATACACAATAATGATATGACTGCTCCATATTTTTAATATTTATGGCTCTTATGTTGTAATTTGTAAATTGTTTTATGTAATTATTATGTCTTTTTTTTTAAGTCAAATTCTTTTAGAATTTAATACGTTTTATTCGATAAAATCTTCTTTTTTTTTTTTTTTGTTCTGGTTAGTACAATTAATAAATGAATGGGATATAGAAACTGTCTTAAGTCTTATTTAAGCCTCTTACTTTGTATCATTAATTACGTTTAGGTATTTAAATTATTGCTCAAGATGTTGTCTTATGTTTTATAAAGTGTCAATTTTATTTACCCATAGTCTCTCATAACTCATTATTGAGTGGCTTTGTATTTTATTTGATAATACATGTATAATATCATGCATTTTGTGTATAATATTTATGTTGTATCATATATTTATACTGTATAATTAAATAAATAATCTGTCTGTCTGTCTGTCTGTCTGTCTGTCTGTCTGTCTGTCTGTCTGTCTGTCTATCTGTCTGTCTGTCTGTCTGTCTGTCTGTCTGTCTGTCTGCAATGTGTTAGTGTAGCACCTCCTCCGTGATCGAGTGGTTACGGTCTCTGCTTTGTATACCACTGTATCCTATCATCACTGATATCAAGCACTTTAGAGGCCGAGTCTGTTTATTTGAAAATGTTGGAAGTTTCTTAAGGAGGTGTTTGTGTACCATGTAATTGTTAACCGCTGGAGCCTGTCCAGGAAAGGTGTTGTTAGGAAATTTGCCCGGCGGCGATTTAGCTCAAAATGGTGCTGATGAATGAGTAAAACCGGAACAAGCAAACAAACAAACAAACTTATTATATCGTTGTGTAGTTCCACTAACAAACCACATTATCATTACGCATGTAGTCATATATAGACTAGTAGTACACTATAGTATTGGGTTTTGCTAGGTGATACTACAGGACCGTACATACATATGATCACTATCTCCCGCCCTCAACTAAGCGTGTCGAGACACGTGTATATAATAAAATACCGGTATTGGGAAGAAATATCACTTTCGGGACTGTTATGATTATAATTACATATAAAACTCCCATATTACCAGAGTTTTAAAAAATCAAATTGAAAATATGTTTTCATTTTTAATACATGTCCAGTGTAATCCTTTATATTAGTATGTAATTGTACCTCTGCACAGAAATAGAATACAAAACAATTGCAAATATGAAGCTCTTTTAGTGCCCATTTTTCGAATTTATATTTCAAATAGTTTCCATTTTAATGCATGCTCAGTGTATAACACTGAGATTGGTTCATGTATTCTTATATTTCTAAAATGCTCTAGAGATTGGAAACGTTATATATTATAACAAACATTGTCTTCCACTCTGCCCATCCCATGGCTCCATGTAATATGTTTTCTGTTGTCCACTGGTATAACACTAAATACACACGAACGTTCCAACATAATAACAAGTATGTTTCAGACTGTGATGAACCACCTACTGTTGCAAACAGTACGACTGGAAAGACCAATGAAAATACATACCTAAGTGTAGCTACATATGCATGCGATGAAGGTTATACTCCATCAGGAAATATTACGTCATCATGTCAATCAAATGGGACGTGGACGGATGTATTATTTAATTGCACTGGGAAAGGTATATATTTATATCCTGCTCATTTCGGATTTCATAAATAATTTCTTACATATTATTGATACATACCACCTTGCGCAAACCGGCTGGATAGCTACCTCACAGGACAGTATCCAACAACCAAGTGGGATTCGAATTGACAACGGTGAGAGGCAAATGATTTGATGGCAAAGACAACTCGACCAAGGAGATACATTCATTAACGATAACCATAAACATGGAAAGAACATGAGGTATCTCTAATCGGTCTGGCATATTGCGAGACAAAATAGTTTGCATCGCTCAAATGAGGTATCTTCCTATCTATGGAGATATTAACAAAACTGTCACTAGGCGTCACATCGTATTGTATTGCTCCGTAATTTTAATAATTAAATAAATTGTAACATTAGATTCCAGAATAGAGGCATATTTACAATACCTCCTATATCCTGTTAATAACACATGCAGAATGATACTGCCACTGCTGCTTTTGTTGATGTCACCGCTCATGTGAAATATTGTAATACTAGTATTGCTTTCTTCCCAAGTGGCAATGGTTGGGAAAACAAGGATTTCCATTGCTATCAGCTCCCATTCCTGCACATAATATGTCTTTATATTATCCACTGCTGTAGCAATATATATGTAAAAGAACGTTTTAAAGTAGCATCAAGTATGTTTCAGAATGTCCGTCTCCATCCACGGTTGAAAACAGTCAGATTGCAAAGACAAATGGAAATACATACCCAAGTACGGTCACATATACATGCGATGCCGGATATGATCCATCAGGAATTAATATGTCAACATGTCAATCAAATGGGACATGGACATATGTTTCATTTAATTGTACTGCGAAAGGTAAATATTTATTACAAGCAAATTATGGCTTTCATTATAATTTACATCCATATTACTAAGTCACAATATTATGAGAATTTGTTACTTTACTCCCTAAGACACTGAATTGGTATGAGCATATAGTTCTGCCACCTGATTAGAAAACAATACATAGGTATAAGGTCCTATGAAATAGCGATTAACTTAGACATGGAAGGAACATGAGTACTTTTCAATATACGTGGTCAAAAAAAGTGTGTAACAAAATACTTTAAATCAGTAAAATGTAGAATTCTTTAAAATTGTGTTATTATAATGGAAAGGAAAATATGGAGAGAAGAATTGCTTTCTAATGGTCTCATTTGGAAATACGAAAAATCGCTGTTTTGTTGTTATTCATATAAATGGTAACGTTTAATGACGTAATGTTGTAATTTGTAATCATCCGCTTCACCTAAGTTGTAATACAATGAATACTTCCAGATTTTTATTTTTCAATGGCGTATATATGAGCATATAACGGCTTACGAGATATTATCAAGGCATCACTAATGAAATTAGGACGAACATGTAACGGCATTTAGGATTTATTTTTGTTTATTTAAGTTTATTTAACGTCGCTACTGGCTTCCCATTTGAGCGACGGGCTGTTGACATAACAACACATTTCCTGGACAGGCTCCAATGGTTAACCAATTATTGGTGCACCAACCTCTGTAAGAAACTGCCAACCTTTTCATATTAAGAGACACGGCCTGAGCGGCGCTCGAACCCGTGACCATCAGTGATGATAGGTTACAGTGGTATACAAGTCCGTGACCGTAACCACTCGACCATGGAGGCGGACCATTTATGAAGTTTGAAAAAGAATATCCCATATTTAAACTCTGATTGCTCTAATAAATGGGATATTATCCACTATTGTTTTCAGTTCCGTTGCAACCATTGAATATACAAGTTGATGAATCCGCCAATAATGCAACTATTCTCATAGTGAAATGGATTAGACCGGAGATGTACACAGGCCCTACACGATATATTGCCACTGCGGTCGAATCCGAAAGTGATAAAGAATTTACCTGTACAACCGGAGATAGTAAGTGATAAAAACAGATTTACACTTTTGTTTTAAAACTTGATTACCACAATACAAATGATATTTTGAAACTCATCGATTTCAAAAATTTATGTATATTTAATACACTATCATGACGTCATACCTTTGTACTGGCAGTCCATTATTATTAATATTGGACTGGTGTCAAAAGGCCAGAGTATTATATCAAATTATACGCGTAATTGTACGAAACTAACAATTTTAATTAGTAGTTGATAGTAGTTTAATTAGTAATTAAACTGATCCAATATGTGAAATATTGGTACTGTCTTAGGAGCTACGCGCCTCACACAGTCCAATATTTTACATATTGAATCGTTTTCGGCTTATATCCTATACATAAATATGCATTTACGCAGGGTATCATGCAAGGACTAAGTGGTATTTACCGCAACTACCATAACTAATATAACATGACGTACATCAGTAGTAACGGTATATTTTATTGGATGGCTATTTAAAGAACCAATCATATCGATCGACACAACCGACTTTCGACATGACTCAGCTATCACAGTGTTCTTAAGCAGTAGATGTACACCATGCTCTATATAACAGTTTCTCTTTTATGAAAATACAATAGACTACAACGCAACGAATTGTACAATATACGATCTTGAAGAATACTGGATGTATGATGTCACTGTAACAGCCGTGAATGAAGCCGGAAACACTACGTCTAACAAAACAACTGGACGAACATCAGAAGATGGTATTATATTAATTGTACCAAGTGTGTGAAACAAATAAAAAGCATGTAGCATTTTTCTATAATGACAAGTTCATTCATTTGGTCATTATGGTAATATTTGCAAATGCACGTCTTGTGCTGTATCTAGAGCGAAACAGCTGTCCAGCGGTGACGCATACTATTGGTAAGCTAGGGGTTGTAGGTTCGATACCCAACGACAGTGAGACATTAATCCGATTCGGTGCTTACCCCATATATATAAAATAGTCGCTGAAGTGTAGCATGCATTAGACCATGGGCCCTACGTCGCCTAGTGGTTATGGTCGTTGGTTTTAAAACACTAGCCATAGGTTCAAATCCAGAGTGTTGAATTATTTCATATTAGGAAGCTATCCAACTGGCTGGCGGTAGGTCGGTGGTTCTACCCGGCTCTCCTTAGTTTCCACCAATAATAGCCGCAGAATCAATATGAGATTTCAATCCCTAACAACCATAGCAACTAAGGGCGACGATAAAGACACGTTTAATACAAACATCGTCGGTAATAATATATATAATAATAAGAACTTGTGTTTTATTGTCGCCTCATCGGTGCTTACCATCTGGAACATCATAAGTAGTCTTAACACCACCATTACAAAATACAACTCAACAACTGTTGCCAGGGCTAGACACAGCATTTATTGTGAGGACAGAGCACATTAGCATTTACATGCATGTTATAATTCTGTTTCACACCTAATGCGACATATGTACGCTAAATGACCACTACATATCCGTCATAAAACAGCAAAGCCGCACACGAAAACCCTTTTTAGGAAACGTGTACCCGTAGCAATGCTCTTAACTGCTTCTCTAGATATAAGACGACGGGATATTTTCATCTTATGGTACACAGTATGTCCCTCTTACTGAAAACGCAATATATATATATAATATATCCATGAGAATATTCATCTATGATTCGATGTACCAAGTATCGGTATTAAAACCATTTCTGTCATATAAGCAAACTAGTTTCTAGAATTTCAGTATAAAATGTGAATTTGAATATTAAATATCGATATCCCTGGCGTTGTCCTAGCGTAGAAGTAATTATCACACACAATATCCCCTATACATACCTTTCATGAACATATTTCTGCATGACATACTCGCCTAATCCGCCCTGTATTTTGTGTGCACAAGCCGTGTTAACACCTCCACAACGAGTAACGCACAGCGTGTTAGACATCCGTTCTCATATACGATGTAACGCACAACGTGTTAAGACATCCGTTCTCAGCTATACGATGTAACGCACAAGCCGTGTTACGACATTCGTTCTCAGCTATACGATGTAACGCAGAAAACTTACAATTACCACTCATCTCATTGATGCGCGTGTAGTAAACGTTATTTATATCTTAACGTCTTATTCCTGTTCAAAAATATGAAATTACACTGTATGTGAATATCCAGTTTTTATGGCAACTATTTAACCCGTAAGCTGCCGAATCAATTGGGTGGAATGTGCAAACAACATTGATCCTGATCACAGGTGGCCACTTACCAGTAACCCTTAAAAATGCTGAATAAACTGGAAGGAATGTGTAAACAACATACAATGTAGATCCAGATCAGTGAAGCGCCACGTCTGATCAGGATCAATGTTGTTTGCTATTCAGCCAACTGTTTTTGCTCCACTATCAGAATAGCACGCAGCATAGAACCCGATCAGACAGCACGTTATGTGCCGTCTGATCTCGCTCTATGCTGTTTGCAAAAGCGACTTTAGTCGTGATTAACATGTTACGGGTTAATAAAACATGCTACAAGTGACTGTGAGAAACGGAGATACGAAGAGAGCCGAATAAAACATGTATCCCAGTCAACATAAAATTATTGATTATTTCACAAGTAAATTAAAAATGTTAAACAGTTTGTAATACCTGTATTGGTTTCGTATTGAATACAAGTTTTGAGAAATTGTGACAATTTATTTGAACATGGATATGACTTTTAACTATACAAAAATGTCAAACTTTTCCTTTCAGTTCCCAAAGCTGTGACTGATCTAGCAGTAGAGCCAGAACGAAACGTAACTCGCAAACGATCGATGACAGTTACATGGAAACCACCCAGAAGGAGAGAGCGAAATGGTATTATTACAAAATATGTAATAAATTACATGGATCTTCATAAGGTATTTATGTCACCTTTGCACATTTGTTATCAACCGAAAATAAGCATAAATATGTCTGCATTGTTCTTAAATTCAAATACCAGGTACTAGCAGGAATATAGATAGATATGTCAATCAAACGGTTCCTGGTAACTAGCTACTTTGGACGAGTAAGATTATATTATGAAGAAACACAACATGTGCTTAATAAACTTATATCTATTTAGCGAAGTTAATCTCTTAAGATGCATCGTATTTGTGTGGACGAGAAGAATAATTGTCCTCCAAACTATTGTCAATACACATAAATGCCAAGTGACTACTGCATTCAACTGACAATAACATGGTGTTTATAATAGTATATGACATCATATCACTTACCCGTCACCGATGTGGGTTCGAACATCACATGGGGTGTCGAATTCTTTCATGTGAGGAAGCTATGCTTGCGGTATGTCGGGGGTTCTATACCGGTACCCGTTCGAGCCTGACCAACTGCTTGGAAGGGAACCAGGGGTCTACTTCCACCAATAATAGCTGGAGAGTGACCATATTGACCTAAGGTGTTGGTGCGACTTTCAACAGAAAAATAACAGACAACATGTAGGTATTGTAGGAGCGCCCGATGAGCAACAAATGATAAATGAAATGTTTACATTTGCGAAACAAAGTGAACATCGGCATGAAATTGAATACACAGTAGAAACATTATTCCAAATTTTCCATCAATCGAATTGAATAGTGTTGTGTTGAGCTAATGCCTGATACGATCTGCAAACGAGGCCTTACAAAACGGTATGCACGTGTTATTAAGACACCACTGTTGTTGTCTAAAACTAGTGGCCAGACGCTTTATATGTGCTACATAAATGCACGCATATGTAGTAGTTAATTAGTTTCTCATCACATCTGTATGATGCATTGTATGTACTACATAACTGTATTTTCTAATCGGTACATATAATAACTATATATTATAAAAATTAGAATAGCATTCCTTTTATGATACAGAGCACTACTTTGACAATTGAAATAAACGTGGACAGTGTGGTAAATGACACAGTGGAGATGGACCGTGTTATTGATGTTTTACCCGGAACATATTTTATTCAGGTACTATTTTTATACTTCCCAATGCTCTGACTATAAACGCAACCTTGATAAGTGGATGCTGTCCGAAATATGTAGATTAAGAAAATGTATCATAACTGTCGCAGAATGATAAATACAATAACATAATCAGACCTCCCCTGTTGAGTGTTTTCATGTTTGTGACCATTCTAGCTACCACATATCCCGTATTGGCATCAGTTGATACTGTATTGTAGGTAACTGCTGCAACTTCAAAAGGACTTGGGGAATCGTCCGGGCAAAATATTACAGTCGATCCGGGAGGTATGTATTACAAAACTAATGACTGACAAGAAAAGAATGAGACTGAGGAAAACAATTTATTTCAGTGTTACTTTCACGGTTTCGTGGTATTATATAATAATAATAGTCTATAATAGAATAACGCATAATACTGATAAGATATAGCACAAAGCAAAACGCACACTTCGGATAAGTATGTTTTACTTGAAAAACAATAACATATAAATATATATATGCATGTTCTTAAAGTTGTTCAGTTTGTGTTTTGTAATACAGATGTGATATATCTTTGATGGAATCCTTCGTATTTCGTTTTCATATAATAATAATCATATACTGTTGGTGTGCGTTTTCTATGTATTCTAGTATACATGCTGAACTGTTACGTTTTAATGGTATTTGTATGATCAATATACGAATGAAATTGAAACTTGTCTTGCATGAATTAATCAAATACATTATGTACAGATGGTGACCCATTTAGCTATTAGACTAAGTTTTACGAGTTAATCCATATTTTCCCAGAATGTCTATTGAAAAGGACATTAGAAATATGTAAGCTACTATTATAGCGATAGCATACCTGTCACTTGAAAACATACAGTCATGTTATAAGCTGCACAGTTTGGATCATTATAATGGCTGTTTGATTCTACTGCCTGCAAATCCGTGTTAAACGTCATCTATTCTGTGTCACCATGACATCCTCCATATATACATATGCATATTACATTGCAGTTACGTCATATCAAGGTAACTCATTGAGAACCAGACCTCTTTAGGTTTCAAATGATCTCATATTTAAGTCCATTCCATGAGGTTATAAAACTGTTCTCCAATCTCAAACTTGTATAGCAGAGTGTACATTTCAGAATCATCCAATCAAATCGCTGGATCTAGAGTTTGAGATCTAAGAAAAGCTCATATTTGCAATGGAGTAACTTTTACAATCGGCTATGAAAGACAAAACGAGGTTACTACTAAAATTGCGAATGTTTTAGTTTCTCAATAGACCATGCGTCCTATGAATCCACGTCATTTTGCTTTAGGGCCTGTTGGCTGAATACCAACTTTGACTTTCAAATGAGATAAACAAATACAACATAATATACAGAAGTCGTGATAGCGCAGTAGTAGCGCGTTCGCTTCAGGAGCGAACGACCCGGAGTTCGAGCACCACTGGAGCCGTTACGTTACGATTGTGCCCTTAGGCAAGGCATTTAAATCCCATATTTCCTCTTCTCTCTCCCTCAGGGCAATGGATTCCATCAGAAATGAGGCATCGAGAGTGATTAATATAAGTTGTAAGAACTAGTTTCGCAATCGAGCTAAAATAAATTTGTATAGACTAACATAATATATGGCATCCAAATTGCGATATTCCAGTTATAAAATATGATTTTAAAATTGGCCCAAAATAACGGGAGTACATATTTTAGTAGGTTCTATGCTTCCAAGAAGTCAGTGATGAACAATATTAAAATTTCGTCCCAGCAATGTATCTGGGCACGTAGAAAATTACTAACATGACATATTGTGTACACTCAGCTCCTCCCAAGACCGAGGCAAACGCTAGATGGTTGATACTTCCGGCTGCGCATTCTGTATCGGATAAGCAGACACAAATTGCAGTACAACTGTCACTAACTGGAATTCTTTGCAACGTAGATAGTGGACTATTGACACTTCGAGCAGTTATTGTAGCTGGGGATAATGAGGCGATGAGTGGTAAGTAAACAGCATGCCGTACAACTGTCATTGAATGGACTGTTTTGCACCGTAGATAGTGGCTCATTGACACTTCGAGCAGTTATTGTAGCTGAGGAAAATGATGAGATGAGTGGTAAATAAACAGCATGCCGTACAACTAACTGTACTGCTTTGCAATGTAGATAGTGGATCATTGACACTTCGAGCAGTTATTGTAGCTGAGGCAAATGATGCGATGAGTGGTAAGTAAGCAGCATGCCGTACCACTAGCTGGACTGCTTTGTAACGTAGATAGTGGATCGTTGACACTTCTGGCATGATTGGATGAACATATTTTATTTCCTCTTCAATATACATAATAAAGGCAAAAGGTTTGGGCCACAAGTGCAAACGACATACGATATCCGCCCTCGCCAAAAAGGGCATGATAACAGCTGAGGATAAAGATGGGTGATAAGTAATTATATAGGCATACGCCAGGATTAGAACCCACACGACTACTGTGACCTCGCATAGCAATAACAAATCTTATTACTAATTGATTAATTCATTTTAGTACAAATATACAAATACATAGCATTTATATAGCGCAACAATTAATAATTATTCTATTGCGCTTCACAATTACAGATGCAATTTTAAACATTTACATATGACAATAATATATGGAAATATAAATAAAAAATTATACATATATAGATATACCTAGGATTCTAGTGCATCCATATACACGGAGAGCACACATGAACAGACACAATATTACATGTTTTACATGGACACACATAGACATACACACATAGATCAGGTAATACAAATATACAAACAGAGTCAGAAACACTGACACAACCATGCAACTATTAATGAGTGATACCAGTCGTCATATATCTGGATGAAACGAAAGGAAAGGGAAGGAGATGAATATACAACACAAAGCTGTGTGTGTTTTTGCGTTTATTTATCGTTGCTACCGGTAGCACAAATGAGCGACACCTCCTGATGAGATTAGTCATTTTAGAGGAGGATTTGGAGGATAGTGCAATGATACAGACAGAGACTCATTCCAGAGTCTCATCTGGTTCTCTTACGTGTACAGTGTAAAGCACCGACACGAGACCTCGGTTTAACGTCCCAACTGAAAGACTGTTAATTTCATTAGGGTCAGACGGGGGATCGAACCTGCGATCCCTGGATTACCAGTCCAGCGTGTTACCACGGGACTACAGATCCGTCTGTAACAACAGCTTGTACACTGTATTAGCTTTTATAGCCAAAACACCTGTTTTCCAGACGAGAAAGAAAATTACAGTTGCCAAAATCAACAACAAAAGAAGATAAATTAAGTGTGCAACAACCACAGCACAAAGTGATCACCAATGCTACTAATGACACG
>CM026387.1:11019244-11170570 GCA_014843695.1 Archivesica marissinica | reverse complement strand
CACATGTTGAAAACATCATTTATAACTACGTTTCTTCCTGCTATCATGATGTACAATTTGTACATTTAAAGACACATACTTTTATATGAACGTCATTTATTAAGTTCAACTGGTAGTTGGGACAGGCAATATATCACGTGTGGTACAACAGTGCACAATGAAGATGCTACTAATGCTCCTGTTTTAGTTGTTATTCACGTGTATTATTATAATACTAGTATTGGTTTCTTCCCCGAGTAAAAAGGAAGGTGAAAACAAAGATTTCCATTTCAATGCAGCTCCCATTCCTCCATATAGCTGAATATGTCTTTATATTATCCACTGTTGTAGCAATACATATGAAAATTAACGTTTCCAAATAGCATCAAGTATGTTTCAGACTGTGGGAATCCATACACGGTTGCAAACAGTGAGATTGCAAATACAAATGGAACTTCATACCAAAACACAGCAACATATACATGCACTGCTGGATATGAACCATCAGGAAATAATGTGTCAACCTGTCAAGCAGATGGGACGTGGACTGATGTTTCATTTAGTTGTACTGCGAAAGGTATATATTTATTACAGCACATTATGGCTTTCATTATAATTTACATCCATATTACTAAGTCACAATAGTATGAGATGTTGTTACTTTACTCTCTAGGACACTGTATTTGTATGAGTGTATAGTTGTGCCACACGGTTACAAACACTTCAAAGGGAGAAGGTCCTATGAAATAGCGATTAACTTAGACATGGAAGGAACAAGAGTACATTTTAATATAGGTGTTCCAGCCTATTGTGTAGCAAAATACTCTAAATCAATCAAATGTAAAATTCTGTAACATTTTATCATTATAATCGAAAGGAATATTTGATAGACCAAGTGCTTTCTAAATATATCATTTGGAAATTAACAATATCGCGGTTTTTTTACTATTCAGATAAGTGGTAATGTAAAATTACGTACGTTACAATGTATGGAGAAATTAACTAAACTTTAATTTGGCATCAATTCATTTTGAATTACTGTTCATAGTTTAAGAAATAACCGAATTATAAAGGTCAACCACAGAATAAAATTAGACAACACATGTTGAAAACATCATTTATAACTACGTTTCTTCCTGCTATCATGATGTACAATTTGTACATTTAAAGACACATACTTTTTATATGAACGTCATTTATTAAGTTCAACTGGTAGTTGGGACAGGCAATATATGACGTGTGTTACAACAGTGCACAATGAAGATGCTACTAATGCTCCTGTTGTTGTTGTTATTCACGTGTATTATTATAATACTAGTATTGGTTTTCCCCCGAGTAAAAAGGAAGGGAAAACAAAGATTTCCATTTCAATGCAGCTCCCATTCCTCCATATAGCAGAATATGTCTTTATATTATCCACTGCTGTAGCAATACATATGAAAATTAACGTTTCCAAATAGCATCAAGTATGTTTCAGACTGTGGGAATCCATCCACGGTTGCAAACAGTGAGATTGCAAATACAAATGGAACTTCATACCAAAACACAGCAACATATACATGCACTGCTGGATATGAACCATCAGGACATAATGTGTCAACCTGTCAAGCAGATAGGACGTGGACTGATGTTTCATTTAGTTGTACTGCGAAAGGTATATATTTATTACAGCACATTATGGCTTTCATTATAATTTACATCCATATTACTAAGTCACAATTGTATGAGATTGTGTTACTTTACTCCCTAGGACACTGTATTTGTATGAGTGTATAGTTGTGCCACATGATTACAAAACACTTCAAAGAGAGAAGGTCCTATGAAATAGCGATTAACTTAGACATGGAAGGAACAAGAGTACATTTTAATATAGGTGTTTCAGCCTATTGTGTAGCAAAATACTCTAAATCAATCAAATGTAAAATTCTGTAACATTTTATCATTATAATCGAAAGGAATATTTGATAAACCAAGTGCTTTGTAATTATATCATTTGGAAATTAAAAATATTGCGGTTTTATTACTATTCAGATAAGTGGTAATGTAAAATGACGTACGTTACAATGTATGGAGAAATTAACTAAACTTTAATTTGGCATCAATTCATTTTGAATTACTGTTCATAGTTTAAGAAATAACCGAATTATAAAGGTCAACCACAGAATAAAATTAGACAACACATGTTGAAAACATCATTTATAACTACGTTTCTTCCTGCTATCATGATGTACAATTTGTACATTTAAAGACACATACCTTTATATGAACGTCATTTATTAAGTTCAACTGGTAGTTGGGACAGGCAATATATGACGTGTGGTACAACAGTGCACAATGAAGATGCTACTAATGCTCCTGTTTTTGTTGTTATTCACGTGTATTATTATAATACTAGTATTGGTTTCTTCCCCGAGTAAAAAGGAATGGGAAAACAAAGATTTCCATTTCAATGCAGCTCCCATTCCTCCATATAGCTGAATATGTCTTTATATTATCCACTGCTGTAGCAATATATATGAAAATTAACGTTTCCAAATAGCATCAAGTATGTTTCAGACTGTGGGAATCCATCCACGGTTGCAAACAGTGAGATTGCAAATACAAATGGAACTTCATACCAAAACACAGCCACATATACATGCACTGCCGGATATGATCCATCAGGAAATAATGTGTCAACCTGTCAAGCAGATGGGACGTGGACTGATGTTTCATTTAGTTGTACTGCGAAAGGTATATATTTATTACAGCACATTATGGCTTTCATTATAATTTACATCCATATCACTAAGTCACAATATTATGAGATGTTGTTACTTTACTCCCTAGGACACTGTATTTGTATGAGTGTATAGTTGTGCCACATGATTACAAAACACTTCAAAGGGAGAAGGTCCTATGCAATAGCGATTAACTTAGACATGGAAGGAACAAGAGTACATTTTAATATAGGTGTTCCAGCCTATTGTGTAGCAAAATACTCTAAATCAATCAAATGTAAAATTCTGTAACATTTTATCATTATAATCGAAAGGAATATTTGATAGACCAAGTGCTTTCTAATTATATCATTTGGAAATTAAAAATATCGCGGTTTTATTACTATTCAGATAAGTGGTAATGTAAAATGACGTACGTTACAATGTATGGAGAAATTAACTAAACTTTAATTTGGCATCAATTCATTTTGAATTACTGTTCATAGTTTAAGAAATAACCGAATTATAAAGGTCAACCACAGAATAAAATTAGACAACACATGTTGAAAACATCATTTATAACTACGTTTCTTCCTGCTATCATGATGTACAATTTGTACATTTAAAGACACATACTTTTATATGAACGTCATTTATTAAGTTCAACTGGTAGTTGGGACAGGCAATATATGACGTGTGGTACAACAGTGCACAATGAAGATGCTACTAATGCTCCTGTTTTTGTTGCTATTCACGTGTATTATTATAATACTAGTATTGGTTTCTTCCCCGAGTAAAAAGGAATGGGAAAACAAAGATTTCCATTTCAATGCAGCTCCCATTCCTCCATATAGCTGAATATGTCTTTATATTATCCACTGTTGTAGCAATACATATGAAAATTAACGTTTCCAAATAGCATCAAGTATGTTTCAGACTGTGGGAATCCCTCCACGGTTGCAAACAGTGAGATTGCAAATACAAATGGAACTTCATACCAAAACACAGCCACATATACATGCACTGCCGGATATGATCCATCAGGAAATAATGTGTCAACCTGTCAAGCAGATGGGACGTGGACTGATGTTTCATTTAGTTGTACTGCGAAAGGTATATATTTATTACAGCACATTATGGCTTTCATTATAATTTACATCCATATAACTAAGTCACAATAGTATGAGATTTTGTTACTTTACTCCCTAGGACACTGTATTTGTATGAGTATATAGTTGTGCCACATGATTACAAAACACTTCAAAGAGAGAAGGTCCTATGAAATAGCGATTAACTTAGACATGGAAGGAACAATAGTACTTTTTAATATAGGTGTTCCAGCCTATTGTGTAGCAAAATACTCTAAATCAATCAAATATAAAATTCTGTAACATTTTATCATTATAATCGAAAGGAATATTTGATAGACCAAGTGCTTTCTAATTATATCATTTGGAAATTAAAAATATCGCGGTTTTATTACTATTCAGATAAGTGGTAATGTAAAATGACGTACGTTACAATGTATGGAGAAATTAACTAAACTTTAATTTGGCATCAATTCATTTTGAATTACTGTACATAGTTTAAGAAATAACCGAATTATAAAGGTCAACCACAGAATAAAATTAGACAACACATGTTGAAAACATCATTTATAACTACGTTTCTTCCTGCTATCATGATGTACAATTTGTACATTTAAAGACACATACTTTTATATGAACGTCATTTATTAAGTTCAACTGGTAGTTGGGACAGGAAATATATGACGTGTGGTACAACAGTGCACAATGAAGATCCTACTAATGCTCCTGTTTTTGTTGTTATTCACGTGTATTATTATAATACTAGTATTGGTTTCTTCCCCGAGTAAAAAGGAAGGTGAAAACAAAGATTTCCATTTCAATGCAGCTCCCATTCCTCCATATAGCTGAATATGTCTTTATATTATCCACTGTTGTAGCAATACATATGAAAATTAACGTTTCCAAATAGCATCAAGTATGTTTCAGACTGTGGGAATCCATACACGGTTGCAAACAGTGAGATTGCAAATACAAATGGAACTTCATACCAAAACACAGCAACATATACATGCACTGCTGGATATGAACCATCAGGAAATAATGTGTCAACCTGTCAAGCAGATGGGACGTGGACTGATGTTTCATTTAGTTGTACTGCGAAAGGTATATATTTATTACAGCACATTATGGCTTTCATTATAATTTACATCCATATTACTAAGTCACAATAGTATGAGATTTTGTTACTTTACTCCCTAGGACACTGTATTTGTATGAGTGTATAGTTGTGCCACATGATTACAAAACACTTCAAAGAGAGAAGGTCCTATGAAATAGCGATTAACTTAGACATGGAAGGAACAAGAGTACATTTTAATATAGGTGTTCCAGCCTATTGTGTAGCAAAATACTCTAAATCAATCAAATGTAAAATTCTGTAACATTTTATCATTATAATCGAAAGGAATATTTGATAGACCAAGTGCTTTCTAATTATTTCATTTCGAAATTAAAGATATCGCGGTTTTATTACTATTCAGATAAGTGGTAATGTAAAATGACGTACTTTACAATGTATGGAGAAATTAACTAAACTTTAATTTGGCATCAATTCATTTTGAATTACTGTTCATAGTTTAAGAAATAACCGAATTATAAAGGTCAACCACAGAATAAAATTAGACAACACATTTTGAAAACTTCATTTATAACTACGTTTCTTCCTGCTATCATGATGTACAATTTGTACATTTAAAGACACATTCTTTTATATGACGGTCATTTATTAAGTTCAACTGGTAGTTGGGACAGGCAATATATCACGTGTGGTACAAAAGTGCACAATGAAGATGCTACTAATGCTCCTGTTTTTGTTGTTATTCACGTGTATTATTATCATACTAGTATTGGTTTCTTCCCCGAGTAAAAAGGAAGGTGAAAACAAAGATTTCCATTTCAATGCAGCTCCCATTCCTCCATATAGCTGAATATGTCTTTATATTATCCACTGTTGTAGCATACATATGAAAATTAACGTTTCCAAATAGCATCAAGTATGTTTCAGACTGTGGGAATCCATACACGGTTGCAAACAGTGAGATTGCATATACAAATGGAAGTTCATACCCAAGCACAGCTACATATACATGCAATGGCGGATATGATCCATCAGGAAGTAATGTGTTAACATGTCAAGCAGATGGCACATGGACAAATGTTTCATTTAGTTGTACTGCGAAAGGTATATATTTATTACAGCACATTATGGCTTTCATTTTAATTTAAATCCATATTACTAAGTCACATTATTATGAGATTTTGTTACTTTACTCCCTAGGACACTGTATTTGTATGAGTGTATAGTTGTGCCACATGATTACAAAACACTTCAAAGAGAGAAGGTCCTATGAAATAGCGATTAACTTAGACATGGAAGGAACAATAGTACATTTTAATATAAGTGTTCCAGCCTATTGTGTAGCAAAATACTCTAAATCAATCAAATGTAAAATTCTGTAACATTTTATCATTATAATCGAAAGGAATATTTGATAGACCAAGTGCTTTCTAATTATATCATTTGGAAATTAAAAATATCGCGGTTTTATTACTATTCAGATAAGTGGTAATGTAAAATGACGTACGTTACAATGTATGGAGAAATTAACTAAACTTTAATTTGGCATCAATTCATTTTGAATTACTGTTCATAGTTTAAGAAATAACCGAATTATAAAGGTCAACCACAGAATAAAATTAGACAACACATGTTGAAAACATCATTTATAACTACGTTTCTTCCTGCTATCATGATGTACAATTTGTACATTTAAAGACACATACTTTTATATGAACGTCATTTATTAAGTTCAACTGGTAGTTGGGACAGGCAATATATGACGTGTGGTACAACAGTGCACAATGAAGATGCTACTAATGCTCCTGTTTTTGTTGCTATTCACGTGTATTATTATAATACTAGTATTGGTTTCTTCCCCGAGTAAAAAGGAATGGGAAAACAAAGATTTCCATTTCAATGCAGCTCCCATTCCTCCATATAGCTGACTATGTCTTTATATTATCCACTGCTGTAGCAATACATATGAAAATTAACGTTTCCAAATAGCATCAAGTATGTTTCAGACTGTGGGAATCCATCCACGGTTGCAAATAGTGAGATTGCAAATACAAATGGAACTTCATACCAAAACACAGCCACATATACATGCACTGCCGGAAATGATCCATCAGGAAATAATGTGTCAACCTGTCAAGCAGATGGGACGTGGACTGATGTTTCATTTAGTTGTACTGTGAAAGGTATATATTTATTACAGCACATTATGGCTTTCATTATAATTTACATCCATATTACTAAGTCACAATATTATGAGATTTTGTTACTTTACTCCCTAGGACACTGAATGTGTATGCATGTCACATGATTACAAAACACTTCAAAGGGAGAAGGTCCTGTGAAATAGCGATTTACTTAGACATGGTAGGAACAATTGTACTTTTAAATATACGTGGGCATGCATATGTGTAACAAAATACTTTAAATCAATAAAATGTAGAATTATTTAAAATTGTATTATTATAATGGAAAGGAAAATATGTAGAGAAGAATTGCTTTCTAATGGTCTCATTTGGAAATAAGAACAAATCGCTGCGTTGTTATTTATATAAATGGTAACGTTTAATGACGTAATGTTGTAATTTGTAATCATCCGCTTCACCTAAGTTGCAATACAATGAATAATTCCAGATTGTGATTTTTCAAGGGCATATATTTTAGCTTAAAACGGCTTACGAGATATTATCAAGGCATCACTAATGAAATTAGGATGAACATTTAACGGCATTTAGGATTTATTTTTGTTTATTTAAGTTTATTTAACGTCACTACCGGCTTCCCATTTGAGCGATGGGCAGTTTACATAACAACACATTTCCTGGGCAGGCTCCAATGGTTAACCTATTCTTGGTGCACCAAGCTCTGTAAGAAACTGCCAACCATTTCATATTAAGAGACACGGCCTGGGTGGCGCTCGAACCCGTGACCATCAGTGATGATAGGTTACAGTGGTATACAAGTCAGTGACCGTAACCACTCGACCATGGAGGCGGACCATTTATGAAGTTTGAAAAAGAATATCCCATATTTAAACTCTGATTGCTCTAATAAATGGGATATTATCCACTATTGTTTTCAGTTCCATTGCAACCATTGAATATCCAAGCTGATGCATCCGCCAATAATGCAACTATTCTCATAGTGAAATGGATTAGACCGGAGATGTACACAGGCCCTACACGATATATTGCCACTGCTGTCGAATCCGAAAGTGATAAAGAATTTACCTGTACAACCGGAGATAGTAAGTGATAAAATCAGATGTTTTGAAACTCATCGATTTCAAATATTTATGTATATTTAATACACTATCATGACGTCATACCTTTGTACTGGCAGTCCATTATTATTAATATTGGACTGGTGTCAAAAGGCCAGAGTATTATATCAAATTATACGCGTAATTGTACGAAACTAACAATTTTAATTAGTAGTTGATAGTAGTTTAATTAGTAATTAAACTGATCCAATATGTAAAATATTGGTACTGTCTTAGGAGCTACGCGCCTCACACAGTCCAATATTTTACATATTGAATCGTTTTCGGCTTATATCCTATACATAAATATGCATTTACGCAGGTGTATCATGCAAGGACTAAGTGGTATTTACCGCAACTACCATAACTAATATAACATGACGTACATCAGTAGTAACGGTATATTTTATTGGATGGTTATTTAAAGAACCAATCATATCGATCGACACAACCGATTTGCGACATGACTCAGCTATCACAGTGTTCTTAAGCAGTAGATTTACACCATGCTCTATATAACAGTTTCTCTTTATGAAAATACAATAGACTACAACGCAACGAATTGTACAATATACGATCTTGAAGAATACTGGATGTATGATGTCACTGTAACATCCGTGAATGAAGCCGGAAACACTACGTCTAACAAAACAACTGGACGAACATCAGAAGATGGTATTAGATTAATTGTACCAAGTGTGTGAAACAAATAAAAAGCATGTAGCATTTATCTATAATGTAGTATTTGCAAATGCACTTCTTGTGCTGTATCTAGAGTGAAACAGTTGTCCAGCGGTGACGCACACTATTGGTAAGCTAGGGGTTGTAGGTTCGATACCCAACGACAGTGAGACATTAATCCGATTCGGTGCTTACCCTATATATATATATATATATATATATAATAGTCGCTGAAATGTAGCATGCATTAGACAATGGGCCCTCCGTCGCCTAGTGGTTATGGTCGTATGTTTTAAAACACTTGCCTTTGCTGTAGGTTCAAATCCGATGGGAGTGTTGAATTATTTCATATTAGGAAGCTATCCAACTTGCTGGCGGTAGGTCGGTGGTTCTACCCGGCTGTCCTTAGTTTCCACCAATAATAGCCGCAGAATCTCCTTATGACCGAAGCTGATTTGATACCCCAACAACCATATGCACTAGGCCAGAGCAACCAAGCGCGACGATAAAGACGCGTTTAATACAAACATCGTCGGTAATAATAAAGTATACGTCGTTTATCATGCTACACATTACTACTAGGCTGAAATCATGCAATCGAAACGTATGCGACTGAGCATTGGGCTTGTGTTTTATTGCCGCCTCATCGGTGCTTACCATCTGGAACAACATAAGTAGTCTTAACATCACCATTACAAAATACAACTCAACAACTGTTGCAATGGTTAGACACAGCATTTATTGCGAGGACAGAGCACATACAACATTTACATACATGTTATAATTCTGTTTCACATCGAATGTGACATATGTATGCTAAATGACCACCACATATCCATCATATAAAACAGCAACGCCGCAAACGAAAACCCTTTTTAGGAAACGTGTACCCGTAGCAATGCTCTTAACTGCTTCTCTGGATATAAGACGACGGGATATGTTCATCTTATGGTACACAGTATGTCCCTCTTACTGAAAACGCAATATATATATATATTCATGAGAATATTCATCTATGATCCGATGTAGCAAGTACTGGTATTAAAACTAGTTCTGTCATATAAGCAAACTAGTTTCTAGAATTTCAGTATAAAATGTGAATTCGAATATTAAATATCGATAGCCCTCGCGTTGTCCTAGCGTAGAAGTGATTATCACACATAATATCCCCTATAAATACCATTCATGAACATATTTCTGCACGACATACTCGCCTAATCCGCCCTGTATTTTGTGTGCACAAGCCGTGTTGACATCCGTTCTCAGCTATACGATGTAACGCAGAAAACTTACAATTACCACTCATCTCATTGATGCGCGTGTAGTAAACGGTATTTATATCTTAAAGTCTTATTCCTGTTCAAAAATATGAAATTACACTGTATGTGAATATCCCGTTTTTATGGCAACTATTTAACCCGTAAGCTGGGTGGAATGTGCAAACAACATAGATCCTGATCAGCCACGGCGCAGCGCCGCGTCTGATCAGTATCAATGTTGTTTGCTATTCAGCCACAATCGGAATAGCACGCAGCATAGAGCCTGATCAGACAGATCGTTATGTGCCGTCTGATCTCGCTCTATGCTGTTTGCAAAAGCGACTTTAGTCGTGATTAACATGTTACGGGTTAAGAAAACATGCTAAAAGTGACTGTGAGAAACGGAGATACGAAGAGAGCCGAATAAAACAAGTATCCCAGTCAACATAAAATTATTGACTATTTCACAAGTAAATTAAAAATGTTAAAAAGTTTGTAATACCTGTATTGGTTTCGTATTGAATACAATTTTTGAGCAATTGTGACAATTTGTTTGAACATGGGTATGACTTTTAACTATACAAAAATGTCAAATATTTCCTTTCAGTTCCCAAAGCTGTGACTGATCTAGCAGTAGAACCAGAACGAAACGTAACACGCAAACGATCGATGACAGTTACATGGAAACCACCCACAAGGAGAGAGCGAAATGGTATTATTACAAAATATGTAATAAGTTACACGGATCTTCATAAGGTATTTATGTCACCTTTGCACATTTGTTATCAACCGAAAATAAGCATAAATATGTCTGCATTGTTCTTAAATTCAAATACCAGGTACTAGCACGAATATCGATAGATATGTCAATCAAACGGGTCCTGGTAACTAGCTACTTTGGACGAGTAAGATTATATTATGGAAAAAAACATGTGCTTAATAAACTTATATCTATTTAGCGAAGTTAAACTCTTAAGATGCGTCGTATTTGTGTGGACGAGAAGAATAATTGTCCTTCAAATTATTGTCAATATACATAAATGCCAAGAGACTACTGCATTCAACTGACAATAACATGGTGTTTATAATAGTATATGACATCACATCACTTACCCGTCACCGATGTTGGTTCGAATATCACATGGGGTGTCGAATTCTTTCATGTTTGCGGTATGTCGGGGGTTCTATACCGGTACCCGTTCGAGCCTGAGCAACTGCTCGGAAGGGAACCAGGGGTCTACCTCCACCAATAATAGCTGGAGAGTGACCATGTTGACCTAAGGTGTTGGGGCGACTTTCAACAGAAAAATAACAGACAAAATGTAGGTATTGTAGGAGCGCCCGATGAGCAACAAATGATAAATGAAATGTTTACATTTGCAAAACAAATTGAACATCGGCATGAAATTGAATACACAGTAGAAACATTTTCCAAATTTTCCATCAATCGAATTGAATAGTGTTGTGTTGAGCTAATGCTTTATACGATCTGTAAACGAGGCCTTACAAAACGGTATGCACGTGTTATTAAGACACCACTGTTGTTGTCTAAGACTAGTGGCCCGACCCTTTATTTGTGCTACATAAATGCATGCATATGTAGTAGTTAATTAGTTTCTCATCACATCTCAATGATGCATTGTATGTACTGCATAACTGTATTTTCTAATCGGTACATATAATAACTATATATTATAAAAATTAGAATAGCATTCTTTTTTTGAAACAGAGCACTACTTTGACAATTCAAGTAAACGTGGACAGTGTGGTAAATGACACAGTGGAGATGGACCGTGTTATTGATGTTTTACCCGGAACATATTTTATTCAGGTACTATTTTTATACTTTCCAATGCTCTGACTATAAACGCAACCTTGATAAGTGGATTCTGCCCGAAATATGTAGATTAAGAAAATGTATCATAACTGTGGCAGAATGATCAATAAAATAACATGATCAGACCTCCCCTGTTGGGTGTTTTCATGTATATGACCATTCTAGCTACCACATATCCCGTATTGGCATCAGTTGAAACTGTATTGTAGGTAACTGTTGCAACTTCAAAAGGACTTGGGGAACCGTCCGGGCAAAATATTACAGTCGATCCGGGAGGTATGTATTACAAACCTAATGACTGAGGAAAACAATTTATTTCATTGTTACTTTCACGGTTTCGTGGTATTATATAACAATAATAGTCTATAATAGACTAACACATAATACTGATAAGATATAGGACATAGCAAACGCACACTTCGGATAAGTGTGTTTTACATGAAAAACAATAACATATAAATACATATATGCATGTTCTTAAAGTTGTTCAGTTTGTGTTTTGTAATAAAGATGTGATATATCTTTGATGGAATCCTTCATATTTCGTTTTCATGTAATAATAATCATATACTGTTGGTGTGCGTTTTCTATGTCATCTAGTATACATGCTGAACTATTGCGTTTTAATGGTATTTGTATGATCAATATACGAATGAAATTGAAACTTGTCTTGCATGAATTTATCAAATACTTTATGTACAGAGGGTGACCCAATTAGCTATTAGACTAATGTTTACGAGTTAATCCATATTTTCCAGGAATGTCTATTGAAAAGGACATTAGAAATATGTAAGCTACTATTATAGCGATAGCATACCGCTTCTGTCACTTGAAAACATGCAATCATGTTATAAACTTCACAGTTTGGATCATTCTAATGGCTGTTTGATTCTACTGCCTGCAAATCCGTGTTAGACGTCATCTATTCTGTGTCACCATGACAACCTTCATATATGCCATGCATATTACATTGCAGTTACGTCATATCAAGGTAACTTATTGAGAACCAGACCTCTTTAGGTTTCAATTGATCTCATATTTAAGTCCATTCCATGAGGTTATAAAACTGTTCTCCAATCTCAAACTTGTATAGCAGAGTGTAAATTTCAGAATCATCCAATCAAATCACTGGATCTAGAGTTTGAGATCTAAGAAAAGCTCATATTTGCAATGGGGTAACTTTTACAATCGGCTATAAAAGACAAAACGAGGTTACTACTAAAATTGCGAAAGCTTTAGTTTCTCAATAGACCATGCGTCCTATGAATCCACGTCATTTTGCTTTAGGGCCTGTTGGCTGAATACCAACTTTGACTTTCAAATGAGATGAACAAATACAACATAATATACAGAAGTCGGGATAGCGCAGTAGTAGCGCGTTCGCTTCAGGAGCGAACGACCCGGAGTTCTAGCACCACTGGAGCCGTTACGATACGATTGTGCCCTTAGGCAAGGCATTTAAATTCCATATTTCCTCTTCTCTCTCCCTCGTGGCAATGGATTCCATCAGAAATGAGGCATCGAGAGTGATTAATATAAGTTGTAAGAACTAGATGCGCATTCGAGCTAAAATAAATGTGTATAGATTAACATAATATATGACATCCAAATTGTGATATTCCAGTTATAAAATATGATTTTAAAATTGGCCCACAATAACGGGAGGACATACTTTAGTAGGTTCTATGCTTCCAAGAAGTCAGTGATGAACATTATTACAATTTCGTCTCAGCAATGTATCTGGGCACGTAGATCATTACTAACATGACATATTGTGTACACTCAGCTCCTCCCAATACCGAGGCAAACGCTAGATCGTTGATACTTCCGGCTGCACATTCTGTATCGGATAAGCAGACACAACTTGCAGTACAACTGTCACTAACTGGAATTCTTTGCAACGTAAATAGTGGACTATTGACACTTCGAGCAGTTATTGTAGCTGAGGATAATGAGGCGATGAGTGGTAAGTAAACAGCATGCCGTACAACTGTCATTGAATGGACTGTTTTGCACTGTAGATAGTGGCTCATTGACACTTCGAGCAGTTATTGTAGCTGAGGCAAATGATGAGATGAGTGGTAAGTAAACAGCATGCCATACAACTAACTGGACTGCTTTGCAACGTAGATAGTGGATCGTTGACACTTCTGACATGATTTGATGAAACATATTTCCTCTTCAATATACATAATAAAGGCAAAATGTTTGGGCCACAAGTGCAAACGACATACGATATCCGCCCTCGCCAAAAAAGAGCATGGATGCAAGAGGATAAAGATGGGTGATAAGTAATTATATAGGCATACGTCAGGATTAGAACACACACGACTACTGCGACCTCGCATAGCAATAACAAATCTTATTACTAATTAATTAATTCATTTTAGTACAAATATACAAATACATAGCATTTATATAGCGCAAAAATTAATAATTATTCTATTACGCTTCACAATTACAGATGCAATTTTAAACATTTACACATGACAATAATATATGGAAATATAAATAAAAAATTATACATATATAGATATAACTAGGATTCTAGTACATCCATACACACGGAGAGCACACATGAACAACTAGGATTCTGGTACATCCATATACACGGAGAGCACACATGAACAACTAGGATTCTAGTACATCCATATACACGGAGAGCACACATGAACAACTAGGATTCTAGTACATCCATATACACGGAGAGCACACATGAACAACTAGGATTCTAGTACATCCATATACACCCAGAGCACACATGAACAGACACAATATTACATGTTTTACATGGACACACATAAACATACACACACAGATCAGGTAATACAAATACACAAGCAGAAACACTGGCACAACCATGCAACTATTAATGAGTGATACCAGTCGTCATATATCGGGATGAAACGAAAGGAAAGGAGATCAATATACAACACAAAGCTGTGTGTGTTTTACGTTTATTTATCGTCGCTACCGGTTGCCCATATGAGCGACGCCTCCTGAAGAGATTAGTCCTTTTAGATTTTGGAGGATAGTGCAATGATATAGACAATTTTATTAGGGTCAGACGGAAGATCGAACCTGCGATCCCTGGATCAGAAAGCTGGTACATTGTATTAGCTTGTATAGCCAATGCTACTAAAGATACGCTTAACATGGTAGCAAATCTGACTGTAAGCACGGGGTAAATGTTAAGTCAACGACCTTAACCACTCGGCCACGGAGACCCCGTTATGATTTTAAACTATGAAACGTCACACACTGTACTAAAGAAAAGTGTACGCCCCTGATTAGTTCATTGGAATCATACAAAACAAGTATCGAACCATATGTATCATGCTGTACAATAACATTGCTATCTTTATTGCTTTCTATATATATGTAGATACGCAGTTTTATGGGACTAAGGATGATTTTAATCGAAAGAAGAGGCAAACATATAAATCCTGGTTTGCTGTAAATAATCTAGATTCCATAACACCGTACCTAGCGACACCTAGTGACTGGAAACCGAACTGTGCTTCTACCAGTGGTAAGTTTAGTCACGTTTATTACAGAACAGATTACAATTAATTAATGCAATACTATCTTAACAGTCAACCTTTTCTACAAAGACCACATTTTTGATCTACTATATCAAGCCATTATCGATGATATTTAATCCCCGATTCGAGACAAACAACATGTGGACATTTTCGGTAGTCATTAGAGACATGTTTGACTGTGCATAATTCAAAATAGTTTAGTATAGTTGTAGCAATGAGAACGAGTTATTATTATTATTATTATTATAACTACAATGTCAGAATTAGCCTTGACTTATGAGTAGAATAAGGCATACACAATGGGATCGGAAAACGAGTTATTATTAAAATTACAGCTCCAGATTATGCTTACTTCTATGAGTAGAATAATGCATACACTATGGCATCGGGCAGTGGGTTATTATTAAAATTACAACTCCCGAATCGGCAATCTCGTGTGTGTAAATTAATGCATATACAATGGGATCGGACAACATTGCAACGCCAGCATATTACTGATATTTATTATTGCAATATATAGATGTACATGTATCTAAAATGAATTTATTAATATCATATATCACACTAATAGGAAATCGAAAACGAAGAGCGACGACTGATGAATCGATGACCTATATAATAGGAGAGCAGGGTGATTGCGAAGGTGTCTCGAGTCAAGGATATTGCAATGGTGAACTTCAACCAGGCCGGACATACAGGTAACATATGGTTTCCATAGTGACAGCTCGGGGTCTTACCAATGTTGGTAAGGTACTATTGCGTTTTCGACAAAGTTATCAACTCAACTATCTTAGAACTAGACAATATACACCATATGCTATGAAAGATTAAGTTAGATGAAAACATGATATTTTTGAAAAGATCGTTGTTTGATAACCTAATATTCTATGTATCCTATATATTGATAACTATATATATTGACCTTCTGAAGTTTATCATACCAACGGTGAACATACATATGCACGCATCGTTATGAAATCACGAAAAGCTTATTAGGCACTGCTAATAAAGCAACGTTTTCTAGGCAGGCCGATTTTGACCATTATTACACACGAAGGTCGGATAAGTATATATATGTATGTAACAATTACAATCAAATTACAAATACACACTTAGCAAATTGGTTGGGCCACAAGTTCTAACAACATTAGTGATTGACCCTCCCCATAAAAGAGATTTGAACACTGCACATAATGATAAACACACGTGGACGTTGTGATAGCTATGTGGTTGCGAGTTCGCTTCAGGTGTGAGATCACAAGAGAACGCACCCAGCTGTAGCGGTTACAAGTGTGTCCTTAGGCAAGGAGTTTAAATTCCACTTTTCCTCTTCGCTCTCCCTCATGAAGATATTAATTTATAAGACAGTAACTTATACAATACAATATTATCAAATAAAACGATTACAAAAAGCCAACTGACGATATGCCATACTATTCCAGTTCAGTTCAGTAGGTGGTGTAGCGAAATATAGATTAACATCAGTTGGTAATGTCATCACATAGCTTAAAATGTGTGGTTGCTAATTAATGATTTAGCAACTATTCGTATCCCGTTTCCCTTCGGAACAACTAAATTGCCTATTAAATACATAGTAAAAAGTAACAACATACATATATTTCCAATCAAATCATTTATTTCTGATATCACATCCACTGTGAAGAGGTATTCACATCAAACTGAAAAACAGCAACATATCACAAATGTAATGTTCAGCATTGCCAATGCTCAACAATCTTCAAGTACAGTAAATGTGTTACCAACGATGGATTTCTTTACTGCAAAACGAGTGCAATATTAATTTTGTAAGGAATACAATTGTACGATAGTAACTTCTTTAGAAATTGTGGCATCCGTTTGAACAGTACTATTTAAGTTTTACAGTAAAGAAATCAAAACTATTTTAACATGGTTATGTACTTGAACTATATCGACTTTTTATTGTTATAGGTTGGTCTTTTTTTCTCCATCTTTGGTTCAGTTTAATTTTCATCCTATTTTTGTATAATCTTTTCTGGAAAGAAACTCATTTTGTTTAATCAAACGTTAGCTAGACTTGCTTGTGCGGGCCGTTATCTAATGTTGTCAAAACGTGTGGCCCAAACCATTTGCATTTTCATATTCTGTATTATATTGTTCTGTGCATAACATTAACTATTGATTTGCAATAAAACATGATTAAATTAAACTAAGTTGAACATTGTTTAAAAATATATATACTCTTATTTCGACTAGGATATTCCCTTTTTCCGTTCACGTTTAGCATGACGTTAGAACGTGCTGGCGTAGATAAAGGGACATTCACAGATCAGCCTTTCCGATGTCATATGATTAATGCTAAGGACCACAATGGAAATAAGAGAGCTCTGTTGCTCTCTGTTTGTGTTATCCTTTGTATTGATTATATGTCATCTACTCTGCACGTTAATGCTCACATGTACTATGTTGACATTGATTTTGTATTTGTTTTCTGACATATATTCTATTTTACCAGAATAAAACTACCTATCTATCTATCTATGTATCTACCTACCTACCTACCTACCTACCTATCTATCTATATATCTACCTATCTACCTACCTACCTACCTACCTATCTATCTATATATCTACCTATCTACCTACCTACCTACCTACCTACCTACCTACCTACCTACATATCTATCTATCTATCTACCTATCTATCTATATATCTATCTATCTATCTACCTACCTATCTATCTATCTATCTACCTACCTACCTACCTATCTATCTATCTATGTATCTATCTACCTATCTATCTATCTATCTATCTATCTATCTACCTACCTACCTATATATCTATCTATCTACCTACCTATCTATATATCTACCTATCTATCTATCTACCTATCTATCTACCTATTTATATATCTACCTATCTATCTACCTATCTATCTATCTATCAGCACATTTGGATGTTTGGACAGGAATATGACTTTAATATAATAAAGCTTGCTAATATTGTTTACAGGACGAACACTATTTCTGAATTATTTCCTGCTTGATTAATAGGGTCAAGACAGTTGCTTGCACAGCCGGTGGTTGTACGGAGTCGCCGTATTCGGAGCCCATCTCTACAGGTATTCAGTGCTTACACTACATGCGCAATTTTTACGTTTATTTATCGTCGCTACCGGTTGCCCATATGAGCGACGGGCAGTTTACATAATAACACCTTTCTTGGGCAGATGTCCGCGGTTAACCACTAGTTGGGGCACCAACCTCCGTAAGAAGCTGCCAACTGTTTCATATAAAGAGACTCGGTCCAAGCGGGACTGGAACCCGTGACCATCAATGATGGTAGGTTACAGTGGTATACAAGTCAGCGACCTTAACCATTAGACTTCAGAGGCGGACAATATGCACATATTTACAACACATCGATTTGCAGAGCTTTGACAGCATGTTCAAATAAATTTCGGTTTGCTATTTTTAACTAAGTAAGAGTTCAATTAGTTCAGTTAGGAGCATGCGCTAGTGGTGATTTCATGCCATATTTTATGAAACTCGTTTTGTAATTTTACAATTAAGCGAGCCATTTGTCGAGCTTAATAACAAAATTCCCAAACGAGTTTCATAAAATATGGTATGAAATCACTACGAATGCATGGCGTCACTAAATTATCATGACGCCACTACGCTAAACATCTATATAAATATAATTACGTCAATACTTTTTTTTAATCGTCGTGTGTCTTATCGTTAACGCTATGCACCAATTCAAATATAAAAAAAAGTATGTGAGATGGTACGATGGTCGCCAGATCGGACAGGTGGGTTTTCTCCGGGTACTCCGGTTTCCTCCCACACGAATGACCACATATACGTTTTCATCCGAGCCAACGAGAGTGATTCATATAAGTTGTTAAAACTTGCTTCGCAATCGTTGTAAAATAAATAAAGTATATAAAAAAATATATATGCATAACTTACATTTTAATTTATAAATTATACGGTTTATCTCAATCAACCAATCATAATCATTCCAGGTTCTATTACGAGAATGTGTATATACAACCAACTATGTTTAGGATTTCCTAACTCAGTAACGGGTCATATTGCACTGTGTTCATTGACACATTAATATAATATAATAGAATATGTGTCTCTATGTATGTAAGATATGATATTTTATTTCATCGAGTGATCATGATTCTTACACTAATAAACACACATCTTCTTTTTCTTTAGGATTTTGGCCAATATAATATTTGTTTTCAAATTATATTCATTTTAACTGCCATGTCGGGAGCCTCAATGCACTACAATACACAACCGCATAGCCACTTCTGTTAGTGTGAACGTCCGTAATAAAATTAGTTCCGGTATAATTTTGAAGTTAGTTTCTGTTTACTGTCAAAATTAAAAACAAATTCATTTGAATATATTAATTTATAATTTTAACTGTTTATGATTGTCAGAAAATATCTAATATTTAAAAGTACATCCAACCGCGAAGGAATATGAAACTCAAGCAACGATAGAGAAAATGCCATATTATTGTTTGTAAATAGCCGACGAAAACTCAATCATTCATTGGAAAACATAACAAAAATCAATGTATTGGGGAATATGTGCAGATATGTCGATTATATGTCGTCAACGGTTTGAAATGTGTGCAGTTATGTCTCTCATAAAGGAAATAATATTGATGATAATTAAACAGAGACATATCAGTTCTTTATTGTAAGCAATATGTTGTCAAAAATATATACTTTTTAATATACACATAGAATCTGATAGCACGGCAGTGGTTGTGATAGTCGTAACCATAGTCATATTGTTAATGGCTGCTGGAGGTGCAGGGGTGGTGCTGTACATCATGAGGAGAAGACGAAAGGCGTGAGTATCGTTTTTAGCAAATACTAACGTATATAATTATATAATATAACGAAATATATAAATAAGGAGGTATATATGTATATTCTGTTTATTTAACATAGTATTAATGAAATCTACTTCATTATGTACTTCAAAAATAATGGTCACTGATAAATATGAGAGACATATGAACAGACTCAACATCGCTATTTTGTTTACGAAGTAATATTTGTCTTGCCGTTGTTCATCGGCCAATAAATAACCGAAAGACCGAGTGCGCATGTCAACTGCATATCATTAGTGAGGAAATACTATACTATAATGGATACAAAAGGCATATATATTCGTCGAAGGAAAAGCAATAACGATGTAAACATAGTTACCAGCTTGACCACAGGTTTTAACCGAATTATCGGTTTCTCCTGGACCAACCTATGTACATAGGTTCATCAAAATCCATCCCCCAAAACAAGAACCACGGTTCCTAACAGCGGGGATTAAATAGTAGTATAGATGTATATCTATTTCATATATATGGGATCTTACATACATGAGTGGTGATTTCATACCATATTTTATGAAACTCGCTATTATGTGAGTCTTTTGTTGAGCTTAATAGCAAAATTTTAAAAAATGTATCATAAAATATGGTATAAAAATCACCAAGATTCTAAAATCCTTTTTATCACTTTACCACAGTAATCATTAATTAAAATAAAGTGTTTGTCTGTATACTTTGAGGCATATTACTACTCAGGGAAATCAGTAATGTGTATTTATACGCTGTAGTAAATAGTCCTCGGTAATCAAACAAACAACTCCACGTATACAATCGAAGCAATACATTGTATTTATTCTCAACGGCAAAGTTTCAAACTATATGTCAAATGTTTCAATACCAAACTGTCATGCCGCGACAAATCAGAATCATGCCAGGTGTTATTACACGTGTGTTGATATAAGAACATATATAATGGCTATATTACCTTAATACAAGCAAATTTATGTGATAAAAATATATAATGTTCACGTCATACAGGTTGAAGTATGAAGAAATGAACGAACGACCTAAAGAAGTGGAATTGAAGCCAACAGCTGAAGCTCCTGTCTTCAGGTATTATTCGGTATAGGTATACTACTGTATCTGTACTGTACTGTAATAAACGGAGACAGAAACAGAACCTCCTTGACAGGTCCATATAGCAATATACCCCGGGAACAAAGACTCTGTAAATCATGTAATATGAAAAAATTGAATCGGAAGTCCATTTTGTTTTACTGGTCTGCCCCAACTACATGGATTTAAGGATAACGTACTTTAAACAATATTTCTGTCATTGGCCAAACCTATGTACGCTTGCGTCATTGGTAAATTCTACCACTAAAATTGTAATAAATAATTTGTCAAAATAGCTCTACTTTGCAAATAAGATTAAAGTTTCTGTCTGCAATAGTTTGGTCAAAGAACATGATTGTCTGATATGTATTATCTGTATTTGTTAAAATCTACTTGTACGTACATGCAGCTGTTTTTCTGTATTTGTATATGACCATCAGAAAATGGTATCTATATATGTCCATGTCTTCTCTTACAATTTGTATATTACTATAAACATTGTAATAATGTTTTATGTGGAATAAAATGTATTGGTATTTGTATTGGTATTGACTGAGATAAATATCACTAATCGTAATACAGTCTCGTCCATATCACCGTCCATTGTTCCGAGTAATTCAGTATGGTACACACATCAGTTGACAGGGATTGGTCCGTGCTCTCCGGATGTGATTATCACCGAAGAAGTGAAACGGGTCCACTAATACCTTCCAATCGACAATAGTGAATGTGTCTTCTTAGTGTAGTCAATGATATTAATTTAAAACCGGTATAAAAGTGTTTGTTTATTATAGTGTCACCCCTATTTAATGGGCCAGTCATTTCTGACTTATGAGACACCTCTTTTTATGACCATCAGTACTTCCCGAATCCTATGCTTATATGCCAGGCGCCAGGTTGGGAGGTAATCGATAACTATTATTTAACTAACTGACGGCTCATCAACCGGCCATATCAGAACGAACCCCTGGCGAGATTCGAACCTTCGACCACCCGCTCCGTAGGCGGACGCCTTAACCACTAGGCCATTTAGTATGGGAACTGTTCACATCTGGTTGTCGCAACCCCATTTGGGGATATTAATGTTTTCATATTTTACTGCCCAACAATCATTGTCTGATTACAACTTTGAGATCATATTTTGTTGTGGAAAGAAAAGTTTCCTGGGTACACTTCAACAACTCCAATCACTTACATTCATAAACGACCGGTCGCTTATTATTTGTCTCCTGGAATGGAGCGAATGCACGACAGTGTGTTTAAACGTTCGGGCACGGAGGCCCTAGGTATAGCCAATCTGAAATCCCATCCTACATATTACTAATAGATAAGCATCTTGCGAGCTCTTCAATGTCCTAAACCATTCCGCCATGAGGGTTCTATTTATATACTTACCATCAGTCCCATATATGTGTACATATGCGCAGAAATTAACCAAATTAACGTATCATCGGAGCCGGCTAGGGATCAAAATCAGGCCAGGTATACCGCCAAATGGGTGTTATGATGAATAGTATTGTTATATTCGAGTGAGCCTCTGATTCGTGAATATAAAACTAGCTAAATCATCTCAGTTCTTGGTTTAAGATTATATTCGCACCGCTTCACCGTCCGCCATTTTCTCCCAGAACAAACATCGGTACACTTGATTAGAACTGATATAATGTGCACAGGTAAAGTTAATCGAGTATATCGGTTTGATGTGTTGTGTAACTGTTAATTTGTAATTATAACTTACGTCGTAAATAAAACTCCCATACTATCTAGCAGTGTGCCAGACAATTGGCCAATGTACTATATCAAAGTTCAATCTTAAATATTAGAACTGTATCCTACAAACACTATCAATGTGCTAGACCATTCGGCCACGAATACCCAAATTATATCCCATCCTACCTATTAGATAGGTACTCTATAGTCTTGCATGTAACTGCTATTATTATGACCAATTCCCACAAGAACTATATGAATTGAGTTAATATTCTACTTTATTTTCAGATCAAGCCCTATCCTGTTGTCGGAATATCCAGACTATGTTGATAAGTTGCACGCTAACTCGGATTTACTCTTCGCAGGTGCTTTCAAAGTGAGTTTTTATAGAACACGGTCTCATTGAGTATATTAGGAATATATAACACTGTAATTGTTTTAATATTATGTTCATGGACCAATGTGCAATTTATATGATAGTTAATGTATTAGTTGTGCACAACTTTTATAAATAAGACAACTGTTAAAATAAATAGAACACACATATTAACCAATACAAACAGACCAATACTAAGCAAGTTCCCATCCACACACCATAGCTATGTTAAAATGCGTAATGTATTGAATACGAGTCTGTCAATATTGAAACACTTGTATGACCATATGTAAGTATATAACATGGGTTCATATTAGTTTAAACATATTTTATTTCAAGAATCAAACATTCGACATAGTGTAACATACAAAGTATTTAGGTGGATTGGATTGAAAGTTAAAAACTTATTAAAAATCCTCTCCAATGGTATACAACTGTGCATAAGTTGGCGAATATATAACTATCATTGACAACTAAATGTATAAGAAAAGTAATAGTCATAGATAATAGTAAGAAAATCACTCCACTTTGTCTTAAGTGTGGAAGAACAGTGATATGTAAGTTGTTATTTTATGATAGCTAAATTAGATTCGATAAGATTTAACCTAGATAAAACGAAGATTAGATTAAATAATAAGAACAGAGATCAAAATGAGGTTCAGAATAGAAGAGAAATAAAGGAAAAAGACTGATTTTAGAATGGGAATGGATTTGACGAAGCTGGAAGAACAAAAGCACACAATTTGCACTAGTCGTTATCAAATCTCTTTGTTGGGTTAATATATTCTTCCGAGTTATAATCAAACCAGGTTGTAATTTGCTTATTGGATATTATAAAACTGTGAATAATTCTCAGATTCAAACATCCTTTCTAATTAATTTAGATCAGGTCAAATCTCTGATTCAACCATCCATAGCATTGGCGCCTGAAATTTGTGCAAAGTAATATAATCTCAGAGATTTCACAGTGCATATTTATTTCGTTAGTTCTCCCGATCTCAATTAATTGCATTTTTTCTTCTATTATCGGGCCAATTACCGAGGCATGTGTGTCCTAGTCCGTAGTCCTAGGTTGGAAATCTCAAACTCAAGCTCAAGTAATATGATTGGTTGTGTCTGAGATTTGCTCTTTGCTCAGAATCTGAGACTGGGTTCCAGCTTTGAGAACAGTTTTATCATTTCCAGACTAGGTCTCGTGGCCCTGAATAAACGTTGCGATATATCAGGTCGTTCCCGGCTGCGATGTATTATTCTATGTGGTCAAACTAACTTTGTACAATATACTAGATTGTTACATAGAATGAAACAATATCATAATACGAACAATATACAATAATTACGTATTTATATATTTATATATATATATATATATACTATCTCCAACATCACATATGTCTGGAAGTTCATTTATGTTATATTCAAAGGTAAGGTCTCCCTCCAGATAATTGTTTCTAGAATGACTCGTCATTCCAAACATCCAAAACAACCATTGTAAAGGAACACAAACAATTGAATAGGAATGATTATGTCTGACTCCATAGTGGAGACAGGCGGTATATTTTGAAACAAGATAAATTGATAACCAAAGGTGTAAATGAATGCACCGTAACAATGTTCAAAATGCATAAAGTTGGACATAAAAT
Source organism: Archivesica marissinica (assembly GCA_014843695.1). Taxonomy (NCBI): domain Eukaryota; kingdom Metazoa; phylum Mollusca; class Bivalvia; order Venerida; family Vesicomyidae; genus Archivesica; species Archivesica marissinica. Next base: position 11,145,456 of record CM026387.1, on the reverse strand, counting down.
CCACCAACCGTCCAACCAAGAGACTGACCGACATGTGATGTAGTAGGAATCACAATAATTACGTATTTAGTAATATTCGAAATCCATGTGAATCCGAACCACACCCTTTTCATATAATCAGCATCACTAGTGATTTCCTTAGATAGGTCAACCAAAGGAAACTTTCAAATAGGTAGAGAAAGTGGTGAGGGCGGAGAAATGGAGCTGGAGCCAAGTACATATATGGGCAAGGGACCGAGCACATTTGCAAACTCTGGTAGCGGCCTTATTCACATCCTAGCGCGAATAGGATTAATAATATTAATATCTAGTGTTTGCCTCGCTCTGTCAAGAATATAATCGCAATATGTAAATTTTGTTTATGAATATGTTACTTGTTGTTACAGCTCGTGCATGAGAACAGTCCTAAACACCCAACGACAGCCTCTGCGCAGGAATGCTGTAGAGTGAAAAACAGATACACAAACATTATTCCCTGTGAGTATGTCTCAAACAGCATCTCTGTGTTATCAGGTTACCGGGCCCTGTCCATAAACGATATTAGAGTTTCTGAAATGTCAATTAAATACTAAAAACAACTCTGAAGACAAATAGGAAACCAATGACACAGAAGTGTGTGCCTAACCCTAATGACTCATGAATAGTGTGTAGCATAACATTAGCCTCATATAGGTCTAACATTTATTTATAGACGGTTATAACCTCGTAAAACAGAACGATTATTTGTTAAAATATGCATTTCTTCTCCTCCTATTTGCATTTCTTCTGTTGTCGTAACGACGGACGTATTGCGTTGAATCGGTGTCATGTCTTGTGAGTGGCCACAATGCCGTAAATTATTCTCCATTATCAGACGTGGCATACATACATGGTATGAATATTCCTTAACTGTTTACGCACAGTGCAATTATTTTGGCTAAGAGTCATGCGATGTCGAGGTATGACGAGTTTCCCAAATGACATACATGTAGTTCATATAACCATATGTAATTATTATCGGACAATGTTAAAAATCAGATATTATAGCTGTACTTATATTATTACTATCAGAGATAATAAGATCAATCACTTATCTCCATTGTTTTCAGTTGATCATTCTAGAGTGAAACTGGTGCCATTAGATGACGTGGAAGGATCTGATTTCATCAACGCAAACTACATACCTGTACATATAACTTAATTTTCATTATTTAGATAAGAGTCATCTTCCAATACTAGTAGTAATATGTGAGTGATCTGGATATGTATGACTTTTGTATTACAGTAAATACTGTATAAATCTGGCGGCCATCGTACCAACCTAACGGTCACCATACCAAGTTAACGGCCACCGTACCAACTTAACGGCCATCGTACCAACCTAACGGCTACCGTACCAACCTAACGGCCACCGTACCAACCTAACGGCCACCGTACCAAGTTAACGGCCACCGTACCAACCTAACGGACACCGTACAAACCTAACGGCCACCGTACCAAATTAACGGCCACTGTACCAACCTAACGACCACCGTACCAACCTAACGGCCACCGTACCAACCTTACGGCCACCGTACCAAGTTAACGGCCATCGTACCAACCTAACGGCCACCGTACCAACCTAACGGCCACCGTACCAACCTAACGGCCACCGTACCAACCTAATGGCCACCGTACCAACCTAATGGTCACCGTACCAACCTAACGGCCACCATACCAACATAACGGCCACCATACCAACCAAACGGCCACCGTACCAGCTTAACGGCCACCGTACCAGCCTAACGGCCATCGTACCAACGTAACGGCCACCGTACCAACGTAATGGTCACCGTACCAACCTAACGGCCACCGTACCAACCTAACGGCCACCGTACCAACCTAACGGCCACCGTACCAACCTAACGGCCACCGTACCAACCTAACGGCCACCGTACCAACCTAACGGCCACCGTACCAACCTAACGGCCACCATACCAACCTAACGGCCACCGTACCAGGTTAACGGCCATTGTACCAAGTTAACGGCCACCGTACCAACCTAACGGCCACCGTACCAACCTAACGGCCACAGTACCAACCTAACGGCCACCGTACCAAGTTAACGGTCACCGTACAAACCTAACTGCTACCGTACCAAGTTAACGGCCAGCGTACCAAGTTAACGGCCATCGTACCAAGTTAACGGCCACCGTACCAACCTAACGGCCACCGTATAAACCTAACGGCCACCGTACCAAGTTAACGGCCATCGTACCAACCTAACGACCACCGTACCAAGTTAACGGCCACCGTACCAACCTAACGGCCACCGTACCAAGTTAACGGCCACCGTACCAACCTAACGGCGACCGTACCAAGTTATCGGCCACCGTACAAACCTAACTGCCACCGTACCAAGTTAAAGGCCAGCGTACCAACCTAACGGCCACCGTACCAACCTAACGGCCACCGTACAAACCTAACGGCCACCGTACCAACCTAACGGCCACCGTACCAGCCTCACGGCCACCATACCAACCTAACCGCCACCGTACCAGCCTCACGGCCACCATACCAACCTAAGGGCCACCGTACCAAGTTAACGGCCATCGTACCAAGTTAACGGCCATCGTACCAACCTAACGGCCACCGTACAAACCTAACGGCCACCGTACCAAGTTAACGGCCAGCATACCAGCCTCAGGGCCACCGTACCAACCTAAGGGCCACCGTACCAAGTTAACGGCCACCGTACCAACCTAACGGCGACAGTACCAAGTTAACGGCCACCGTACAAACATAACGGCCACCGTACCAACCTAGCGGCCACCGTACCAACCTAACGGCCACCGTACCAACCTAACGGCCACCGTACCAAGTTAACGGCCATCGTACCAACCTAACGGCCACCGTACCAACCTAACGGCCACCGTACCAACCTAACGGCCACCGTACCAACCTAATGGCCACCGTACCAACCTAATGGTCACCGTACCAACCTAACGGCCACCATACCAACATAACGGCCACCATACCAACCAAACGGCCACCGTACCAGCTTAACGGCCACCGTACCAGCCTAACGGCCATCGTACCAACGTAACGGCCACCGTACCAACGTAATGGTCACCGTACCAACCTAACGGCCACCGTACCAACCTAACGGCCACCGTACCAACCTAACGGCCACCGTACCAACCTAACGGCCACCGTACCAACCTAACGGCCACCGTACCAACCTAACGGCCACCGTACCAACCTAACGGCCACCGTACCAACCTAACGGCCACCATACCAACCTAACGGCCACCGTACCAGGTTAACGGCCATTGTACCAAGTTAACGGCCACCGTACCAACCTAACGGCCACCGTACCAACCTAACGGCCACAGTACCAACCTAACGGCCACCGTACCAAGTTAACGGTCACCGTACAAACCTAACTGCTACCGTACCAAGTTAACGGCCAGCGTACCAAGTTAACGGCCATCGTACCAAGTTAACGGTCACCGTACCAACCTAACGGCCACCGTATAAACCTAACGGCCACCGTACCAAGTTAACGGCCATCGTACCAACCTAACGACCACCGTACCAAGTTAACGGCCACCGTACCAACCTAACGGCCACCGTACCAAGTTAACGGCCACCGTACCAACCTAACGGCGACCGTACCAAGTTATCGGCCACCGTACAAACCTAACTGCCACCGTACCAAGTTAAAGGCCAGCGTACCAACCTAACGGCCACCGTACCAACCTAACGGCCACCGTACAAACCTAACGGCCACCGTACCAACCTAACGGCCACCGTACCAGCCTCACGGCCACCATACCAACCTAACCGCCACCGTACCAGCCTCACGGCCACCATACCAACCTAAGGGCCACCGTACCAAGTTAACGGCCATCGTACCAAGTTAACGGCCATCGTACCACCCTAACCGCCACCGTACAAACCTAACGGCCACCGTACCAAGTTAACGGCCAGCATACCAGCCTCAGGGCCACCGTACCAACCTAAGGGCCACCGTACCAAGTTAACGGCCACCGTACCAACCTAACGGCGACAGTACCAAGTTAACGGCCACCGTACAAACATAACGGCCACCGTACCAACCTAGCGGCCACCGTACCAACCTAACGGCCACCGTACCAAGTTAACGGCCATCGTACAAACATAACGGCCACCGTACCAACCTAGCGGCCACCGTACCAACCTAACGGCCACCGTACCAAGTTAAAGGCCATCGTACCAAGTTAACGGCCAGCGTACCAACCTAACGACCACCGTACCAACCTAACGGCCACCGTACAAACCTAACGGCCACCGTACCAAGTTAACGGCCAGCGTACCAACCTAACGGCCATCGTACAAACCTAACGGCCACCGTACCAAGTTAACGGCATCGTACCAACCTAACGGCCACCGTAACAAGTTAACGGCCACCGTACCAGCCTCACGGCCACCGTACCAACCTAAAGGCCACCGTACCAAGTTAACGGCCATCGTACCAAGTTAACGGCCATCGTACCAACATAACGGCCTCCATACCAAGTTAACGGCCACCGTACCAACCTAACGGCCACCGTACCAACCTAACGGTCACCGTACCAACCTAACGGCCACTGTACTAGCCTCAAGGCCACCATACCAACCTAACCGCCACCGTACCAGCCTCACGGCCACCGTACCAAACTAAGGGCCACCGTACCAAGTTAACGGCCATCGTACCAAGTTAACGGCCATCGTACCAACATAACGGCCACCGTACCAACCTAACGGCCACCGTACCAACCTAACGGCCACCGTACCAACCTAACGGCCACCGTACCAACCTACCAACCTAACGGCCACCGTACCAACCAAACGGCCACCGTACCAACCTAACGGCCAACGTACCAAGTTAACGGCCACCGTACAAACCTAACTGCCACCGTACCAAGTTAACGGCCAGCATACCAACCTAACGGCCACCGTACCAACCTAACGGCCACCGTACCAACCTAACGGCCACCGTACCAACCTAACGGCCACCATACCAACCTAACGGCCACCGTACCAGGTTAACGGCCATTGTACCAAGTAACCCAACCAACCTAACGGCCACCGTACCAACCTAACGGCCACCGTACCAACCTAACGGCCACAGTACCAACCTAACGGCCACCGTACCAAGTTAACGGTCACCGTACAAACCTAACTGCTACCGTACCAAGTTAACGGCCAGCGTACCAAGTTAACGGCCATCGTACCAAGTTAACGGCCACCGTACCAACCTAACGGCCACCGTATAAACCTAACGGCCACCGTACCAAGTTAACGGCCATCGTACCAACCTAACGACCACCGTACCAAGTTAACGGCCACCGTACCAACCTAACGGCCACCGTACCAAGTTAACGGCCACCGTACCAACCTAACGGCGACCGTACCAAGTTATCGGCCACCGTACAAACCTAACTGCCACCGTACCAAGTTAAAGGCCAGCGTACCAACCTAACGGCCACCGTACCAACCTAACGGCCACCGTACAAACCTAACGGCCACCGTACCAACCTAACGGCCACCGTACCAGCCTCACGGCCACCATACCAACCTAACCGCCACCGTACCAGCCTCACGGCCACCATACCAACCTAAGGGCCACCGTACCAAGTTAACGGCCATCGTACCAAGTTAACGGCCATCGTACCAACCTAACGGCCACCGTACAAACCTAACGGCCACCGTACCAAGTTAACGGCCAGCATACCAGCCTCAGGGCCACCGTACCAACCTAAGGGCCACCGTACCAAGTTAACGGCCACCGTACCAACCTAACGGCGACAGTACCAAGTTAACGGCCACCGTACAAACATAACGGCCACCGTACCAACCTAGCGGCCACCGTACCAACCTAACGGCCACCGTACCAACCTAACGGCCACCGTACCAAGTTAACGGCCATCGTACCAACCTAACGGCCACCGTACCAACCTAACGGCCACCGTACCAACCTAACGGCCACCGTACCAACCTAATGGCCACCGTACCAACCTAATGGTCACCGTACCAACCTAACGGCCACCATACCAACATAACGGCCACCATACCAACCAAACGGCCACCGTACCAGCTTAACGGCCACCGTACCAGCCTAACGGCCATCGTACCAACGTAACGGCCACCGTACCAACGTAATGGTCACCGTACCAACCTAACGGCCACCGTACCAACCTAACGGCCACCGTACCAACCTAACGGCCACCGTACCAACCTAACGGCCACCGTACCAACCTACGGCCACCGTACCAACCTAACGGCCACCGTACCAACCTAACGGCCACCATACCAACCTAACGGCCACCGTACCAGGTTAACGGCCATTGTACCAAGTTAACGGCCACCGTACCAACCTAACGGCCACCGTACCAACCTAACGGCCACAGTACCAACCTAACGGCCACCGTACCAAGTTAACGGTCACCGTACAAACCTAACTGCTACCGTACCAAGTTAACGGCCAGCGTACCAAGTTAACGGCCATCGTACCAAGTTAACGGTCACCGTACCAACCTAACGGCCACCGTATAAACCTAACGGCCACCGTACCAAGTTAACGGCCATCGTACCAACCTAACGACCACCGTACCAAGTTAACGGCCACCGTACCAACCTAACGGCCACCGTACCAAGTTAACGGCCACCGTACCAACCTAACGGCGACCGTACCAAGTTATCGGCCACCGTACAAACCTAACTGCCACCGTACCAAGTTAAAGGCCAGCGTACCAACCTAACGGCCACCGTACCAACCTAACGGCCACCGTACAAACCTAACGGCCACCGTACCAACCTAACGGCCACCGTACCAGCCTCACGGCCACCATACCAACCTAACCGCCACCGTACCAGCCTCACGGCCACCATACCAACCTAAGGGCCACCGTACCAAGTTAACGGCCATCGTACCAAGTTAACGGCCATCGTACCAACCTAACGGCCACCGTACAAACCTAACGGCCACCGTACCAAGTTAACGGCCAGCATACCAGCCTCAGGGCCACCGTACCAACCTAAGGGCCACCGTACCAAGTTAACGGCCACCGTACCAACCTAACGGCGACAGTACCAAGTTAACGGCCACCGTACAAACATAACGGCCACCGTACCAACCTAGCGGCCACCGTACCAACCTAACGGCCACCGTACCAAGTTAACGGCCATCGTACAAACATAACGGCCACCGTACCAACCTAGCGGCCACCGTACCAACCTAACGGCCACCGTACCAAGTTAAAGGCCATCGTACCAAGTTAACGGCCATCGTACCAACATAACGGCCACCGTACCAACCTAGCGGCCACCGTACCAACCTAACGGCCACCGTACCAAGTTAACGGCCATCGTACCAATCTAACTGCCACCGTACCAAGTTAACGGCCAGCGTACCAACCTAACGACCACCGTACCAACCTAACGGCCACCGTACAAACCTAACGGCCACCGTACCAAGTTAACGGCCAGCGTACCAACCTAACGGCCATCGTACAAACCTAACGGCCACCGTACCAAGTTAACGGCATCGTACCAACCTAACGGCCACCGTAACAAGTTAACGGCCACCGTACCAGCCTCACGGCCACCGTACCAACCTAAAGGCCACCGTACCAAGTTAACGGCCATCGTACCAAGTTAACGGCCATCGTACCAACATAACGGCCTCCATACCAAGTTAACGGCCACCGTACCAACCTAACGGCCACCGTACCAACCTAACGGTCACCGTACCAACCTAACGGCCACTGTACTAGCCTCAAGGCCACCATACCAACCTAACCGCCACCGTACCAGCCTCACGGCCACCGTACCAAACTAAGGGCCACCGTACCAAGTTAACGGCCATCGTACCAAGTTAACGGCCATCGTACCAACATAACGGCCACCGTACCAACCTAACGGCCACCGTACCAACCTAACGGCCACCGTACCAACCTAACGGCCACCGTACCAACCTACCAACCTAACGGCCACCGTACCAACCAAACGGCCACCGTACCAACCTAACGGCCAACGTACCAAGTTAACGGCCACCGTACAAACCTAACTGCCACCGTACCAAGTTAACGGCCAGCATACCAACCTAACGACCACCGTACCAACCTAACGGCCACCGTACAAACCTAACGGCCACCGTACCAAGTTAACGGCCAGCGTACCAACCTAACGGCCATCGTACCAACATAACGGCCACCGTACCAGCCTCACGGTCACCGTACCAACCTAACGGCCACAGTACCAGCCTCACGGCCACCATACCAACCTAAGGGCTACCGTACCAAGTTAACGGCCATCGTACCAAGTTAACGGCCATCGTACCAACATAACGGCCACCGTACCAAGTTAACGGCCACCGTACCAACCTAACGGCCACCGTACCAAGTTAACGGCCACCGTACCAACCTAACGGCGATAGTACCAAGTTAACGGCCACCGTACAAACCTAACTGCCACCATACCAAGTTAACGGCCAGCGTACGAACCTAACGGCCACTGTACCAACCTAACGGCCACCGTACAAACCTAGCGGCCACCGTACCAAGTTAATGGCCAGCATACCAGCCTCACGGCCACCGTACCAACCTAAGGGCCACCGTACCAAGTTAAAGGCCATCGTACCAAGTTAACGGCCATCGTACCAACATAACGGCCACCGTACAAACCTAGCGGCCACCGTACCAAGTTAACGGCCATCGTACCAATCTAACTGCCACCGTACCAAGTTAACGGCCAGCGTACCAACCTAACGACCACCGTACCAACCTAACGGCCACCGTACAAACCTAACGGCCACCGTACCAAGTTAACGGCCAGCGTACCAACCTAACGGCCATCGTACAAACCTAACGGCCACCGTACCAAGTTAACGGCATCGTACCAACCTAACGGCCACCGTAACAAGTTAACGGCCACCGTACCAACCTCGGGGCCACCGTACCAACCTAACTGCCGCCGTACCAGCCTCACGGCCACCGTACCAACCTAAAGGCCACCGTACCAAGTTAACGGCCATCGTACCAAGTTAACGGCCATCGTACCAACATAACGGCCTCCATACGAAGTTAACGGCCACCGTACCAATCTAACGGCCACCGTACCAACCTAACGGTCACCGTACCAACCTAACGGCCACTGTACCAGCCTCAAGGCCACCATACCAACCTACCGCCACCGTACCAGCCTCACGGCCACCGTACCAAACTAAGGGCCACCGTACCAAGTTAACGGCCATCGTACCAAGTTAACGGCCATCGTACCAACATAACGGCCACCGTACCAACCTAACGGCCACCGTACCAACCTAACGGCCACCGTACCAACCTACCAACCTAACGGCCACCGTACCAACCTAACGGCCATCGTACTAAGTTAACGGCAACCGTACCAACCTAACGGCCACCGTACCAACCTAACGGCCAACGTACCAAGTTAACGGCCACCGTACCAACATAACGGCCACCGTACCAAGTTAACGGCCACAGTACAAACCTAACTGCCACCGTACCAAGTTAACGGCCAGCATACCAACCTAACGACCACCGTACCAACCTAACGGCCACCGTACAAACCTAACGGCCACCGTACCAAGTTAACGGCCAGCGTACCAACCTAACGGCCATCGTACCAACATAACGGCCACCGTACCAAACTAACGGCCACCGTACCAACCTAACGGCCACCGTACCAACCTAACGGCCACCGTACCAACCTACCAACCTAACGGCCACCGTACCAACCTAACGGCCACCGTACCAACCTAACGGCCACCGTACCAACATACACATTTAGTTTGGAGGGTATACGTAGTAAGGACATTTCTCCTCAATGAACAGTTTCATTTTCAATGGATTGATCCAGTCTGAGACGACTTGATTATATTAATGACTTAGTGGAGCCGTTACATTTGTTCCCTTGGGAAAGGCTTTTAAATTCCAGGTTGCCTCTTCTCTCTCCTTTGTGGTGATGGATTCCATCAGGAATTAGTTCTCAAGAGTGATTAATATAAGTTATAAGAACTTGTTTCGCAATCGAGCTAAAATAATTTAAATGTGTATAAACTAATGACTAATATAAAATGCAGATACTCATATTGTGAAATATTTAACAGAGATATGTTGGTTAAATGGATGCTTCTGATGCGTATTTGATCAGGTTTGGGAGATTTACAGTCTGTAACCGTGCACTTGTACATGTGCATAGCTTATTGTGGATGTGTGTTCGGCTTATGGAAAGGGGTTTCCGATTTACAGAGGTTTGTTCTATAATTTACAATGAAAATCGTCATGTTTTGAAGGAATTCCAGATTAGAAGGATTGTGGTTTATATGGAGTTTACTGTTTTATATTTAGCCAATGTTTATATAAGACATTAACAATCTAGATACAGTTGTACCAGTATACATACATTGATTATAAATGGATGCTTACGATATACATGTGCTAGTATGCATACATTGATTATAAATGGATGCTTACGATATACATGTGCTAGTATACATACATTGATTATAAATGGATGCTTACGATATACATGTGCTAGTATGCATACATTGATTATAAATGGATGCTTACGATATACATGTGCTAGTATGCATACATTGATTATAAATGGATGCTTACGATATACATGTGCTAGTATACATACATTGATTATAAATGGATGCTTACGATATGCATGTGCTAGTATGCATACATTGATTATAAATGGATGCTTACGATATACATGTGCTAGTATGCATACATTGATTATAAATGGATGCTTACGATATACATGTGCTAGTATACATACATTGATTATAAATGGATGCTTACGATATACATGTGCTAGTATGCATACATTGATTATAAATGGATGCTTACGATATACATGTGCTAGTATGCATACATTGATAATAAATGGATGCTTACGATATACATGTGCTAGTATGCATACATTGATTATAAATGGATGCTTACGATATACATGTATACGCTTCAGGGATACAATTCGAGACGGGAATTTATTGCCAGCCAGGGTCCTCTGAAAACAACATTTAATGACTTCTGGCGTATGATTTGGGAACAAAATGTGGGCACTATCGTCATGCTTACACAACTGGAGGAAAGGGGACGGGTAAGATGCATCACAATACATTTTTTGCTTCTGTTGTCATTGTATTGTTCGATTTGTGTACTATAATAACGATTATATTTATTCAAAGTTGGAAAATGTATTATGGAAGATCAGCATTATTCATGCGTCTCGCCATTTGAATGGTAAGGGCGTATTCACGTATTGTATTTGCTCTTTAGTTAGTATATTTGACACGGCTAAGCAATCTCGTTTGATTGTTTTTGTTTGCAATTATAGAGAACTATTTCCAAAAAGAGGCCAAAAATAGGCCGTGTGGAATTTAATAAATGTCTTCTCAAATGAATATATATATAGGACAGTACAATAAAAATGGTACTCAACCTCGACTGTGTTCATATTAAAGTTTACAAATGAGTTGATTTCTCTCAATACTGCGTATCTGCCAGTTTCAATTTCCAGCTGATTCGCAGATAGCCTAAATCGTGTTAGTTAATAAATAGATCATAGGTAGTTGCTTGAGGAATTATAATTGTTCGGCTCGTCTCTTATAGTACACAAGGCTTTAATAGTTTCTCCAACTTGACCAGTACATTTAATTTTATAAGAAAGTAACCGAATATTTGCTATGTAGTTTGACAACTGATATTTTATTCATCATTTAATGAGTCATGTAAATGTTTATGCATAACATTCGTATACGCATGCACACATGTTTGTTACATCTTCATTTGAAACAAATGTCGTCTGTGCCAGCTTAAACAATGACAGGGTTCAGTTATTTGCTCTCGTCTGTTTGTGCTTCGAGTTTACTGATATATAATTATGTGTATCCGCCAGAAGGCATTGCAAGGGATGGACCAATGATCATTCACCCGCCGAAGTTTTTCCCATACGTGTACCATTTACGTCTTAAGGATTATGTTAAGTTATAATAGGGTACATTTGGATGAAAGCTGTATGCTTCAAGTCTCTATTTTGGTGACTTTCGATTTCAATTTTCAAATGAATTTCAATGAAACCAGTTAGATTATGCTTCAATCTCGAACGTACAGTGGTTATGTGCAATTGATTTTAAGTCAACGAACTCATCCACTCGGTCACGGAGGCCGCATTAGCTCCCGCATTTCTAAGGCTGAGTTCTTATATCAACTGGACGTACTCTACTTGCTATGACTGAAAACGAGGTCCAAGCTCTCGATTTGCTTTAATCCTATCTACAACTTAGGCGACATGGCCACTATCCAGCTTGAATTGGTTAATCAGAGCACGGATGGGAACATGAGTAGAACCCCCCTCCCTCCCGCCGGAGCACGATCCTTCCGGAAGAATTACCATGTACAATACAACATGTTGCATATTATCGTATCACTTGACTTTTACAGACCAAATGTGACAAGTACTGGCCCGACCAGGACGAGCCGGTCTACTACGGAAATATAGTAGTGTCTGTCATATCGGAGTCAAATATGTCCGACTATATCGTCAAAATATTTGAAGTCAAGTTGGTAAGTCAAAACATTTAGCAGTCGTGCAGACAATAATTAGTATTTAGCATTATATTGTATTACTGGTTAGAGTAGGTATGACAGTTGGTGATCATCCATGTAAATATTTATGGGGGTTTTCTTTTGTTTGGTTATTCGGGGAAACATCTAGGAGGATAGTGCATGTTATTTATCGTTTGGTTATTCGGGGAAACGTCTAGGAGGATAGTGCATGTTATTTATCGTTTGGTTATTCGGGGAAACGTCTAGGAGGATAGTGCATGTTATTTATCGTTTGATTATTCGGGGAAACGTCTAGGAGGATAGTGCATGTTATTTATCGTTTGGTTATTCGGGGAAACGTCTAGGAGAATAGTGCATGTTATTTATCGTTTGGTTATTCGGGGAAATGTCTAGGAGCATAGTGCATGTTATTTATCGTTTGGTTATTCGGGGAAACGTCTAGGAGGATAGTGCATGTTATTTATCGTTTGGTTATTCGGGGAAACGTCTAGGAGAATAGTGCATGTTATTTATCGTTTGGTTATTCGGGGAAATGTCTAGGAGCATAGTGCATGTTATTTATCGTTTGGTTATTCGGGGAAGTCTAGGAGGATAGTGCATGTTATTTATCGTTTGGTTATTCGGGGAAACGTCTAGGAGGATAGTGCATGTTATTTATCGTTTGGTTATTCGGGGAAACGTCTAGGAGGATAGTGCATGTTATTTATCGTTTGGTTATTCGGGGAAACGTCTAGGAGGATAGTGCATGTTATTTATCGTTTGGTTATTTATCGTTTGGTTATTTATCGTTTGGTTATTATCGTTTGGTTATTCGGGGAAACGTCTAGGAGGATAGTGCATGTAACAGAATACATTCCATATTCAGAAGTATCCATTGTTCTTTTACATGTCATGAGCACATCGGTTTATTGTCTCATCTGAAATATTGCTAAACTCCTAAACAATACAAGCATACTCATCTTACTATTAACTATGATATATATCCATTTATTAGCAAATAATTATAATAGACTGTTGACCTGAGAATTATAATAGACTTTTTACCCAAGATTTATAATAGACTGTTGACCCAAAGTATCACAGGCTATCATACATAATTATGCTAACAGAATTTGTCTCTTCTTAAATGCGTTTAATATAGAATATAACTAGTCCATTTTTATATGTAATTTGCCCTAGTATAGCTGTATTCAAATGTGAAATTTGAATTTACAAGGATGATAATAACAATTGTTTGCTATATAGTGTTCTCATAGTGAATATCATAAACTGAACAAATAATGAAAACTGATATTCATCTTCAAGTATATTGCTCTCACATAAAGTACTTAAGTTTCAATAGTCGAATATCATAAATATCCAGGTAGTTAAATAATGGTTACCGATTGCCTACCAGCCTGGCGCCAGACATACGAGCATAGGATTCGGGAAGTACTGATGTTCATAAAAAGAGGTGTCTCATCATAAGTCAGAAATGGCTGGCCCATTAAATAGGGGTGACACTATAATAAACAAAAACTTTACTTTTACTTTATTAAATGTCTAAGTAGCGAGATGATAGTATGATTATGAATGGTCTTAGTTGTTTGTATGATGTTTTAAAGTCGCATCAACAGCTTAGGTCAAGGTTATATGACGACTATACAACCATTATTGCTGGAATAAGACCCCGAACACCCAATCCGAGTAGTATTTCAAGCACGGACATGCACTCGGGTACAACCACCGCAAGCTAGTTGGTTCGACCATGCAGCGGTGAAGTGGAAGTGATTTGATATCAACGACCTTAATAATTCGACCCCCATAACATCTACCAGAGGTCCCGAATTATAAATACAAACATAATTAACATTTGTTCGACGCCCTGTAGATCAATCCATCTCAATTTCATGGAGCTAACCATTTCTGTAAACACTAGTCATTCCAAGGTAATCATGTTCTGTACACAGTGAGCTGTCATTTGATGGACGACTCCTATATTGATTCATTCACGTTCTTTTGATCTGGAACTAATTCTTGTTATTGTGTAGTTAGTAAATAGGGTTTGCCTAGTAAATAAGCATACACATAATTCAAAACATGCCACAGATATACCATACATGCTTATCCATCCATCAAAAATGTTATTTCTCGAATATTAAGGATAGTTGCATTTTAAATTAATTTTATTTATAATTTTGACATATTTAATTTTCTTTCAGAATGGTGAAAACAGGATGGTACGGCATTTCAGTTATCTAAAATGGCCGGATATGGGATGCCCTGAATCACCACAAATGTTTCTCGAGTATGTAAAGGCTGTTCGTCTATATTCAAATCCAAAATTGGGACCGCTATCAGGACCAAAGATTGTTCACTGCAGGTATGAACTATAGTTCAGCATTCTTGAATTAATCCCTTTAAGGTAACTTCCATATTAGTATTATTAAATTTTAGACTTCTTAGCTATTAAGATCACCTCCGAAATACACTATACTTTATTTATTACAAGCTCGATTGCGAAACAAGTTCTTACAACTTATATTAATCACTCTCGAGAGCTCGAGGAATCCATCGTCACGAGAGAGAGAAGAGGCATGTGGAATAAGGGCAAATTCGTGACGGCTCCAGTGGGGCTCGAACGCTGGACCTTTCGCACCTGAAGCGAACGTGCTACCATTGCGCTATCACGACTTCCACCTCCGAAATACAATGTTCTGTTATACTATGCTTTATTACTATTTTTATATCGAATGTTTTGTTGCTTGTTTGTAATTTGTGAAATAAAATATTCGTATGGTACTATCATGTCAAGTCAAATATGTCATTAAAGACTGTGTAGGATACTAACAAAGTCTTGTCTGTGTTGATAAGTGTTTTTTCGTTGACATGTGGTCTTTGTTGACAGTGATTTTTGTTAACATGTGGTCTTTCTTGACAGTGGTCTCTTGACAGTTGTCTTTGTTGACAGGTGGTATTTGTTGACAATAATTCTAGTTGACAGGTGGTCTGTATTGCCAGATCTAGGTTGACAGATGAGATGGTCTTTGTTGACAGTGGTATTTGTTGACATGTGATTATTGTTGACAGGTGGTATTTGTTGACAGGTGATATATGTTGACAGTTGTAATTTGGTGACAGTGATCTTTGTTGACAAGTTAAGATATATTGATAATAACTTGACTGGAAACCAAAATATTGGTATCTATAGCTCTATAGCAGTTAGTCTCCATTCGGAGGTCTATGCTTGACTGGACGGTTAGGAAAATATTATTGCTGGCAGACTGGTACTTCTTGTGCGGAGTTCTATACTTGACTGGATGGTTAGGAAAATATTACTGCTGGCAGACTGGTACTTCTTGTGCGGAGTTCTATACTTGACTGGACGGTTAGGAAAATATTATTGCTGGCAGACTGGTACTTCTCGTGCGGAGTTCTATACTTGACTGTACGGTTAGGACAATATGATTGCTGGCAGACTGATACTTCTCGGGAGGAGGTCTATGCTTGACTGGACGGTTAGGAAAATATTATTGCTGGCAGACTGGTACTTCTCGTGGCATTTTAGACATTAACATGTATTGAGTAAATAATTCAGTGAGTATTTAAGCTTTCTATTAACATTGTTTATATACATGTCTACCAGGCATACGTTTGTTGAGATAATAACTACTAGTAATTGAATCGATTATCTCATCGGTCCAATCAACAGGCAACATATTCAACAAGCAACACAATCACGGCGGCAACCGGCATGCAACGCAATCCCCATGCCACACAGTCACATGAAGTACACTCGTTATGTTACACAATCAACAAGCAACACAATCACGCAACCGGCATGCAACGCAATCCCCATGCCACACAATCAGCATGAAATACAATCGTTATGTTACACAATCAAAAGCGCAATCATGCAATCAACATGTAACGCAATCATATCCAATGCATGCAACACAATCAACATGCAAGGCAATCAACATGAAACGCAATCAAATCCAATGCAGTCAACCAACACGCATCACAATCAACATGAAACGTAATCAAATCCAATGCATGCAACACAATCAATATGCAACGCAATCAACATGAAACGCAATCAAATCAAATGTATCTATGGCCATGCAACAGAAATGTAATTAATTGAATTCAGCTTACTTTTTTAAATACAACTTTATTCATTTTTAACTCGATTGCAAATCGGGTTTACTTTTAAATACTGTTATTAGCTGATGCCATTTTAACATGTGCCCCTTACATGAACAGTGATGGAGTAGGTCGAACTGGGACATATATAGCTGTGGATCACTTGTTACAACATATACTAAAGCATGACCAGGTAGACATATACAACACTGTCATGGAGATGAGGTACTGTCGACTAAATATGGTGCAGACAGTGGTAAGTACAACTACAGTCAAACCTGTGTTAGTGGTCACCTCCCTTAAGCAGCCAACTTGTATTAAACAGCCAGTGTCCAGGTTCCCAAAATGTTGTTTTATTATACATTTGACCTCTATTAAGCAGCCACCTGTGCTAAGCAGCCACTTTCTGTGATTCCCTTGGCTGGCTGCTTAAGACAGGTTTGACTGTATATTCAGTATGTTTGTTTAAACGTATTTATATTGTCCAGTTACATGCGTTATATAACATATTGCACATGTGTATTTAACAATTAATAGTTCTTTTTTGTTCTTCGTCGCTGTATGAATTGTAAGTGTTTTACACCTAATTTTGCAACTGACTGTTTATGTGTTCACGTGTTGTTACCGTTTGTTCAGATAAGCCCCTATTAAATTTTACTGTTCTTGTATGTTAGTTAATATCATTTTGAGGGGTTATCAGACAGTATGGGGTGCTTACATTCTTGTCTATTCGTGACATTATGCTAGTTGGTTTAAACATATTTATTCGTTCATTATGTACAGTACATATCTATTGCATAGCTATACAAACGAACATGGATTTAATCGGAAGCTTAAAGCTTATTGAGATTATCTCCACTATGCTAGTTGCCACTTGCCATGTTGGTTAAATAATATAGGCATGTATAGCCTACGCCAGGTTTCGGACCCGCACTGCCACCTTGAAGGCGCTTAGCCATTGTAACACTTATTGATACGTCGCCAATTAATATCTTAGAAGGTGATACTCTTATCCTCGTGATATGTAATGTTACCCTGATGTCATGGGCATGCGCATACGCAGTGCTGCGCAGCTTAGGCATCCAAACACTTTAAACACGACCAATGTAGTTCATACCCCAATGGAAAGTATTAACTAGTGATTTTTATTGAAAACGGAAGTCGTTGATCGCAATATGTAAGCAATTAACTTAACATGCTCTGTGTTTGCAGGATCAGTATGTATACATTCATGAATGCATAAAAGCGTGTATAACAAACGACGACGACGAAGAAGACGATGAGGAGGAGGAGGGCGAAGAGGAGGGGGAAAGTATGTGGAAATTGTGGTTATTGTAATGTTTTGATTAATGCAAACAATGCGCCATCAATCACTAAAACCTCATATGTCATGCATACAATAATACCCACTAACATATCTAGAGACTACCATTTCCTTTATTCGGTTGATTCTAATTTGAAATGTCCAAAACGCTATTTTGCTATAATTAATGAAGCTATGTGGCTTTGCACTGCAGCCTATGGACAAGGTAGCACTTATGCGAGTCTTGCTGTGAAATCATTTTCCGGCATATTGAAAACTTAACACATTTGGATTTTTCACTTCAAAATATGATACGTCCAACATTAAAGCATCTGGCTATTTATCTTTGGATTATGATGAGTCAATGTTAGTTGTGCGGTTTGTGTTGGGGTTTAAAGTCGAACCGTCCGCTTACATCATATAGCGACTATCCAGCTAGTATTGAAGGAGGAAGACCTCGGATGCCCCTCTCAGCAGTATTCAAGAACGGGCGGCACCCAGGTAGGAACCACCGACATTCCGCAAGCCAGCTTGTCCTTTTCTCACCATCAGTTATACACAGTGTAATAGAAGTAGAGGGAAACCACTCGATATGTCCATCATTGTCAATAGTAAAATATGGAAGTCGTGATAGCGCTGTGGATGAACGTTCGCTTCAGGTGCGAAAGGTCTGGAGTTCGAACCCCGCTGGAGCCATTACGATTGTGCCCTTAGGCAAGGCATTTAAATTGCACGTTGCCTCTTCTCTCTCCCTCATGGCGATGGATTCCATCAGGAATGAGGTCTCGAGAGTGATTAATATAAGTTGAAAGAACTTGTTTCGCAATCGAGCTAAAATAAATGTGTATAAACTAATATTAAAATATTGTGAACAGTATACAATTCATGCATTTGGTAATTTGCATTTGTGAATACTTACCTACTGTTACATATTTTAGATATTTATGATAACACACGACCAGGAGCACAACTGGAGCATGCATATGCGAACACAGCATTCAGCAAAATATAAACGACTTGTACAATTTTTACAAATGCGCAGACAAATAAATATAATGACGGCTCAGTGATCCAGTTGCTAACAAGATGGACTTCAATTCCAGAGTTTGCGAAATAAATGAATATGACGTCGGATCAATGATCCAGTTGCTAACAAGATATACTTCAATTCCAGCGTTTGAGAGTTAAATGAATATGACGTCGGATCAATGATCCAGTTGCTAACAAGATAGACTTCAATTCCAGATGTTGCGAAATAAATGAATATAACGTCGGATCAATGATCCAGTTGCTAACAAGATGGACTTCAATTCCAAGGATAGCGAGTTAGACTCCATGTCCAACCATACTTATATTAATATTCGATGGGATAGGACTATAAAAGCGAAGTCTCGTGCATAGATGATCATGTTAAAATATTAAATAAACTTAAGTAAAAAACAAAACAAAGATGCTATATACCTGGCATGTAAATTAACAAATGTTGCTTATGGAATTTGGGCGTCTACTGTTTTTCGAAAGATCACCCAAACAATTAAATTAATAAATAAATATACATAGTGAGGTCTCTCATCGATAAACGATAAATACACGCTTAGTACAAAATAAACAATTATCATAATTTTAATATAGATCTACTATGGCCCAACGACGTGTTATTTACAAACATTACTATAAATAGGTTTGGAATACTATGGCCCAACGACGTGTTATTTACAAGCATTACTATAAATAGGTTTGGAATACTATGGCCCAACGACGTGTTATTTACAAGCATTACTATAAATAGGTTTGGAATACTATGGCCCAACAGACCTGTTATTTACAAGCATTACTATAAATAGGTTTGGAATAAGCCAAATCAATAGGTAGGGTGTAATAAATAATCCTGTGTGCCAAGTAATGCATACATAAATGATAATAAACTTCTTTTTACCCGTTATAATAATATTAGCCCGTGCTATCTTTTTCGTGGGAATCACGTTATCGTTGTAGTATAGTATATATATTTCTGTTTTATTTTAAATTTATTTAACGTCGCTATAACGTCGTTTCATACTTCCCCCCTTTCTTTTCTTATTCAATTTGTAATAATATCAATGTGATCATGTTTGTGTGACTATGTGATATTCTAAATTATGTCTCCTGTAATTTTAATGAAAGGCTATGTACTGTTGTATATTGTTCATGTTCTGTTTTATTGGTTGTATATGTACATAGATGAGACAATAATAAATATTAAAAACAATATCGCTACCAGTTGCCCATTTCAGCGACAGGGATGTTTACCTGGCAACACCTTTCCTGGGCAGGCTCCAGTGTAGAGCTTTGCACCAGTCTCCTTATGAAACTGCGTACTTTATCATATAAAGAGACAGGGTCTGAGCGGGTCTCGACCCCGTGACCATCAGTCATGATATGTTACAGTGGTATACAACTCCACCACTGAGGCGGACTTTTAATACATATATTAAAATAACATTAAATATAGGTAGGACGAGTCCACGTTGTGCTGCGAATGTCGATAGTATCTTCTTTCTTATCTTCTGGTTTTAAAACAGCACCAACAGCTTCGGCATATCTCGACTCTCCGGCTAGTATTGGCGGAGAAAGACACATGGTGCGGATACGCGCAATATTTCAGTCGTTGGTATATTGTACCTGATCAGTCATATACATATATTTTTAACACCGATACCATTAATTGGGCCGTATTGAGTTTCTGATAATATCATATTGCCAGAAGTAAATTAGTGAAAAATCGACAGACTGGAACCAAGGCTACATAGAAATCAGAGAACACGCAATCGTGTGTGTATATACATATACTCTAAAACCGTTATAATTAGACCACATACAGGTCTTCGAAAAGGTGGTTTTATTAGCGAAGCACGGAAAAGGGGAAATTTTGAAAAAACACTATCTACCAACCTCCACCTGGCGGAGATATGGGGGTACTTTAGGCAAGTAATACTAGCAGGGCGTTGGAGGTATTGTGAACATTCTGAAAAGTTATGATAACTTTTATATAACCCATAAGCCTCGTATCACTTCTGTGGTGTTCTAATGATCTCCAACCTAACTTGGTTGCTTTTGGGTGACATATAAATAGTGGGAGTAGTCAGAATTTACCATCTTATTCAGGCACGTAGCTGCCATTAGGCCAAACGGCCCGGGCCTGCACATCATTTTGACCAAAAAAAATAAATATATATATCATGTTTATTTGTTATAAAAACATGTCCGAATTTGTCTTTTAAATGCAGCAGAATGCTGGTAATTGCATCGTAAAAACCAAAACATTCCCCCTAGCAACCTCGTTCGCTACACTCACTCAACATTCTTTACCCGGGCCTGCACATAATTTGCCTCCTGGCTACGCCCCTGTTATTGCACGGCTCTGGGCCATCTCGATTTTATTAATGTTCCATTTTATATATGGTGACCAAACTGATGAGGTATATGCGAGTTGTGGACAGACAAGTGTTTTGTATGCCAAGGACCAAACATGTTCATTTGTATGATAATGCCTCTCCGGATGAAATACATTGTTCGGTTTGCTGCGGTGCTGACCCAGTCAATGATAGAGTTGCAAGAACTGGTGTTTGAACATTCCACACCTAGATATTTAGTGTGTGGCATGGATTGTTGTACAAGCTGTTTCTCCGTGAAATGTATACTCGTATTAAATGGGGGCATTGTTTTTTTTCTAGAAATACGTATGTATAGTTTGGAGGATCCTGTCTTCTGAAAGAGAGTTAATTGATGATAAGACTGCAAAGATAAAGTGGGAATCGTGATAGCGCAGCGGTTGCGCGTTCTTTTCATGTGCGAAAAACATGGAGTTCGAGCCCCACTGGAGCCGTTACAAATGTGCCCGCTCTTAGGCAAGGCATTTAAATCCTACGTTGCCTCTTCTCTCTCCCTCGTGGCGATGGATTCCATCAGGAATTAGTTCTGGAGAGTGATTAATATAAGTTGCAAGAACTTGTTTCGCAATCAAGCTAAAATAGGCAACGACACACAACTATGCAGACACTGTATCCTAACAGGAAATCACCCAAACGTGTACCCCAAGGTGATGAGAAGAGGGGTAGTCCAAGACGGTCCTTTTCCAGACGAACAACAGCCATTTTTCGAAATTCGTTCCAAACATGTTAGAACTGCTGTAATTTCATGGTCTGAGCTCTCATTGACCTGCAGTACAATAGTTCTATGTGTGTTTTACTTTTATTTATCGTCGCTACCGGCTGTCCATATGAGCGACGCCTCCTGAAGAGATAAGTAATTTTAGATTTAGGAGGATATTGCAATGATACAGACAGAGACCCATTCCAGAGTCTCCTCTGGTTCTTTTACGTGCACGGTGTAGGCCTACAGCAACGACATGGGAGCTCTGTTTAAAGTCCCATCTGAAAGACTGTTAATTTTATCAGAGTGTTACCACTGGACTACAAATCCGTCTGTTACAATAGTTCGTTTTTAGCTTTCGACTTTATTTCCTTTGGCGAACACATTCTACTTTGAGGTGTAAAGTTACCCCTTTGGCCTCAAATAAACAGGATGTAAGTCGTGCGTGGTCCACGTCGAGGTGAAGCCCCTATGGGCGAGATACTGAATGTCATGTAATGATTGGCCTCGAACTAACTCCGTGTTGTGTTACTGTAGTTGACCCACGTCTCATTGTGCCATGAGTGACATGTCTGCTGTTCGATTAACGCAGTGGTTAGCGCGCTCGCTTCTCACCAGTGCAACCCGGGTTCGATCCTCGAACCGGGAATTATGTGAGATGATACCGTCGTCGCCAGATCGTGGGTTTTCTCCGGGTACTCCTGTTTCCTCCCACACGAATGACCACATATATATGCTTTCAACCGCGCCAACGAGAGTGATTAATATAACTTGTTAAAACTTGCTTCGCAATTGTTGTAAAATAAATAAAGTTTAAAATTTCTGCTCAAATAAGTAATAATAATTTAGCAATAATTATTATGCAGAGAGTATCTTTAAAGTTAAATAATGATTGGGGAAATCTCTAAAATACCTAATTGAACCATGACGTATGTCCCTTTGCTCGTGACGTCACACACGAACCGCTGTTTTGGCACAGGATTACGGGGGTGTATCTAAAATAGTTTACCCCAACTCTCATTGATTATGGAAGGGCCATTTTTCTAATGTTTGCCAATAAGTGGACTGACCCATTTACACTGTCATTTTACATACAGCTGGCTCAGTTTATATCGAATTTCGTTTAGTCAAACTTCGGTTATGTCGAAGTATTTTGTTCCGTGCGACGGAATTCGACATAACGGATGTAGACTGTATATGTAGTGTAAATAGTTAATTAATATCTCGTCTGATTAATGCATGTATATGAATTGTAGAAATGTATTGTCTAATATATTAAATATAAAACATGGTCACATGAATTTCCTTAAGATGAGTTTTCCCCACACAACTAGCCCAGCTGTAAATTAAAAATAGTTAGCTCTTAAAGCAGTTCAACAACAACAATAAATGGTTTTAAAAATGTATTCTAACTTGCACGAAATATCACGTACATATCGAGACCACTTGGTTTAAGACACCACTTTTACCACTTTTACAGTTCCCGTTTATCTTGTTAAAGAATAAATTAGTCGGTATTCAGCGGCCATTCCTGCTTCGATATTACCGATTTTGCCCTTCCCTTTGGCGGTCTCTTAATAAAAGTTTGACAGTACTGGGCGTGTGCTCTACTTTGCTTATGGGTAATTTCATTTCTCACACCAAAATAACAACATGTATGAATACAATTGATGTTCAGTAAAACCTGTCTTAAGCAGCCACCCAAGGGACTCATAGAAAGTGGCTGCTTAGCACATGTGGCTGCTTAATAGAGGTCAAATGTATAATACAACAGCATATTGGGAATCTGGAAACTGGCTGCTTAATACAGGTTGGCTGCTTAATAGAGGTCAAATGTATAATACAACAGCATATTGGGAATCTGGAAACTGGCTGCTTAATAGAGGTCAAATGTATAATACAACAGCATATTGGGAATCTGGAAACTGGCTGCTTAATACAGGTTGGCTGCTTAATAGAGGTGACCACTAGCACAGGTTTGACTGTAAATGAAGGGCTAATTTCTTTAAATACCAGTGTGCTTATGAACATGATACCAACTTGTTAATAATAGAACACACAAGGAAATAAAAGCACAATAGTGCTACATAACAGCATAACTTGCTATTTTAGGCAAAAGAAGGACTACTTTCTGCAGCCATTATCTAAATAGCAAATGGTGAATGATGAATGCGTGATGGATGAACAATTGAATTAAGTCATGCATGTAATTGTATTCAAACTGTATGCAAATATTACATGAATTTTGAAATATGATAACACGGACACGGAAGTTCACAAATGATCGACTCGCTGTTATTCACGTAAAGCAGTTAAGATGACCCACTACTCCTGTTAGTTTAATGCTTTCCTCAGCTGCATGCTTTCATTACAGTTAATTAAAACTTATTCACATAAATAAATTTATATACACTCTTTCATAATTTAAGAACATTTTGTAATACTATGCTGTCATGGGGGAAATCCAAATACCCTTTTAGCTTTCGAGTTATTCCATCTTTTCTTGTATATTAATGTATCTATGTTTAATCTATTAAGGCACGACTTTATAGGAAACGTGATCGTAATGTTAAACGTTCACAAAATTTATTGATGATTTTGTAAATAATACCCAACCAATTTACAAATAAGTTCTCATAAACTAGTTCATTTGAGGATAGACTGTTAGTTTTATCAGGATATTTTACCTAGGTTCCTGGTTTTACCTAGGTTCCCGGTTTTACCTAGGTTCCCGGTTTTACCTTGGTTCCTGGTTTTACCTAGGTTCCTGGTTTTACCTAGGTTCCTGGTTTTACCTAGGTTCCCGGTTTTACCTAAGTTCCTGGTTTTACCTAGGTTCCCGGTTTTACCTAAGTTCCTGGTTTTACCTAGGTTCCCGGTTTTACCTAGGTTCCCGGTTTTACCTAGGTTCCTGTTTTACCTAGGTTCCTGGTTTTACCTAGGTTCCCGGTTTTACCTAGGTTCCTGGTTTTACCTAGGTTCCCGGTTTTACCTAGGTTCCTGGTTTACCTAGGTTCCTGGTTTTACCTAGGTTCCTGGTTTTACCTAGGTTCCCGGTTTTACTAGGTTCCTGGTTTTACCTAGGTTCCGGGTTTTACCTAGGTTCCTGGTTTTACCTAGGGTCCCGGTTTTACCTAGGTTCCCGGTTTTACCTAGGTTCCCGTTTTACCTAGGTTCCTGGTTTTATTCACCATCCGAATGAATAATTTATATTGAAAAATGGAAATATATGACAGTAATCACGAGGTATAATCCTAGGAGTGCAACACATTCTACGTCAAAGCTACACGTACAGTCCTTTCATACAGTCAAACCTGTATTCAGAGAAGACACGAGGGACACACAATACATATAGAGGGCTCACTATATTATATGTCCGGACCAATACATATAGAGGGCTCACTCTGTTGCATGTACGGACCAATGCATAGTGAGGGGTCACTATATTACATGTCCGGACCAATACATATAGAGGGCTCACTATATTGCATGTCCAGACCAATACATATAGAGGGCTCACTATATTACATGTCCGGACCAATACATATAGAGGGCTCACTATATTACATGTCCGTACCAATACATATAGAGGGTTCACTATATTATATGTCCGGACCAATACATATAGAGGGCTCACTATATTATATGTCCGGACCAATACATATAGAGGGCTCACTATATTATATGTCCGGACCAATACATATAGAGGGCTCACTATATTATATGTCCGGACCAATACATATAGAGGGCTCACTATATTATATGTCCGGACCAATACATATAGAGGGCTCACTATATTATATGTCCGGACCAATACATATACAGGGCTCACTATATTATATGTCCGGACCAATACATATAGAGGGCTCACTATATTATATGTCCGTACCAATACATATAGAGGGCTCACTATATTATATGTACGGACCAATACATATAGAGGGCTCACTATAGTATATGTCCGGACCAATACATATAGAGGGCTCACTATATTATATATCCGGACCAATGCATATAGAGGGCTCACTATATTACATGTCCAGACCAATACATAGTGAGGGGTCACTATTTTACATGTCCGACCATCACTGGCTTTTCTATTACCTCCTTTGGCAGGTAAAGTCCGATTTATCCCTAAATGTAAAGCGGTCCTTTCAATTGGAATCCTTTGTTTTTATAGTTGTTCCATAACCAGATATTGCGTTATGATAAATGTGATTTTATCCAAATCATGTTAGTTAATTGATAATTTGTTGTTACAGATTTTTTACCCATTGGATATACTGTAGGATATCTTTCGATATATAGTAACATAATAATTATAATATTAGAAAGTGGAAGAAAATTGATAGCATCTTGTGCAAAGGAAACAACGATAAAAACAGAGGAAACAAATTAAGAGGACCTACATATTTTAGGCATTATTCAGGGGCAGTAACTGACCGATGTCTCTCATTAGTTATAAATAACTGGCATTTCATACCTCGATGACAATGCAGAAACGGAACACTCAATTGTTATAACTACACCTACTATTTGCTTTTTAACTCTTTATGCAAACGTGACATTTCATACCTCGATGAAACGCAAGAAAGAGAACATTCAATTGTTATGACTACAACTACTATTTGGTTTTTAACTCTTTATGCAAACGTGACATTTGTACCTCGATGAAACGCAAGAAAGAGAACATTCAATTGATAACAAATATAACAAACAGTTGTCTCTCTGGAAGTGGGCTATGTGTGTGCCTCTTCTGTGTGTTTTTTGTGTGTTTTGCGTTTATTTATCGTCGCTACCGGTTGCCCATATCAGCGACGCCTCATGAAGAGATTAGTTATTTTAGATTTTGGAGGATAGTGCATGATACAGACAGAGACCAAATCCAGAATCTCCACTGGATCTTTTACGTGCACGGTGTAAAGCACCGACACGAGACCTCGGTTTAACGTCCCATCTGAAAGACTGTTAATTTTATTAGGGTCAGACGGGGATCGAACCTGCGATTCCTGGATTACCAGTCCAGCGTGTTACCACTGGACTACAGATCCATCTGTTGTGCCTCTTCTAAAACTTAAGATGCCTAATCTCGACCGGGAGTTTGAACATGACAAGACCCTGTCTTTCATTCTAATCCTTTTCTGTGTTCTGATATGTGTAATGTATGCATTGTTCAAACTGTATAATATTGGGTAATAAATTCAAATATATCTGTAAACTATTTATTACATATTTAGTTTTGCTCTGTTGTGAAACAAGTTATTACAAAATCGTTCTCGACACCTCCTCATTCCTGATCGATGATATACATCGCCATGAGGGAGAGAGAAGAGACAATATGGAATGTAAGTCCCTCGCCTAATGGACCACTCGTAACGGCTACAATCGGGCGCTAAATCCGGGCTCTCACAAGGCCGAAGCGAACTCACTACCACTGCGCTATAGCGACTTCCATATTATTATACCACAGGAACTTGAAAGTTTATCCATAAGCCACCAAATTTCAAGTTCCTGTGATTATGCGCACCATACACATAATTATTGGGAGTTTTAAAATAGATATCAAAATGGATAAAATTATGGAACATTTCGGATTGCGCCCTTCTACTTTAAACCGAATCTAATATTGGCATGACTTGTGGTCTTGCCTGATAACGAGCTTATTTACCCACGCCGCTGTCGAACCACGTGGTCGAGCGTGTCGTCCAACCCATGTGTGTATGGATACATGTATTACACATATGATTGTGATTGTATTTATGTATACATACTAGGCCTAATACATACACATTAAATTATAATTAAACTAAACACATTTAAACAGATTAGCGCAGTGGTTAGCGCTCTCGCTTCTCACCAATGCAACCCAGGTTCGATCCTCGGACCGAGAAGTATGTGAGATGGTACGGTGGTCGCCAGATCGGACAGGTGGGGTTTCTCCGGGTACTGCAGTTTCCTTCCACACGAATGACCACATTTACGCTTTCATCCGCACCTACGAGAGTTATTAATATATATATAAGTTGTTAGAACGTGCTTCCAATCGTTGTAAAAATTAAATAAATAAAAAAGTTTAAACTTTAAATTTAAACAGATACATTAACATTATCAATGTATATCCTTCGACCACACAGTATTGTACATGTATAGATTATAAAGGCATTCAGGAAGACACTGTCGCTACCTGTTGAAATACTGTGTGTGATTTAATGTAAATCAGTGAAACAGGAAGTAGCATTAGAGACGGAACTATTTAAATATGTGATTAAATCATTGTACATATGCATGCGCCATGAGGATAGAGGATGGGTGGCGTATTTTCAACCGGAAGTCAATCTCACCGCAGCTTCATTCTGGGGCATTTTAAGGCATGTATTAATGAGAAATAAGGAAAGTATGTGTGCAGTTATGAAAAAACAACATTCACTAATTAAAAAGTAATGAAATACAGACTTATTTTAATATACGGTGTGTTTGCTGAGCATCATACACTTCCGCCCTTACCCATCATCTTTTATTGCATTTCTTCGCATTATTTTCATATGGTGTCTATAGGAAGCTACGCCCCTGGTTTTACATGTCACGTAATGTTGTAAATGCGTTTTTAGTTCGCATATTGGAAATAGTGTACCTTCCTGTTTTTTTGGTTATCAAAGTGTTATTACACAATCGCTGTATCTCTTGCCACAAACTCAGACAGTGTGCGTGATTTGATAATTAACACATTTGTACCACATCGATGTATAAGATGCTTCAATGTCTCATCAAACATCTTCGGAAGTCGTGATAGCGCAGAGGTAGCGCGTTCGATTCAGATGCGAAAAGGCCCGGAGTTTGAGCCGCACTGTAACCGTTACGAGTGTGCCCTTATTCAATGCATTTGAATTCCACGTTGCCTCTTCTCTCTCCCTCATGACTATGTAATTCCATCAGGAATGATGTCTCGAGAGTGATTAATATAAGTTGTAGAAACATATTTCGCAATCGAGCTGAACGAAATTCAGGTTCACGATTTATGTCACGTTCACTAATCTCTCGAACTACTCAATTTTCATGACAACATTGAAACTTGTAATGACTTAGTTTATATATATTTATTTTAGCTCGATTGCGAAACAGGTTCATATAACTTACATGTATATTAATCACTCTCGAGACCTAATTCCTGAATTCATTGCCATGAAGGAGAGAGAAGAGGCAACGTGGACTTTATATACCTTGCCTAAGGGCATAATTCTTCGTCTTTCGTCTTTCTCTTTCTCATTTTCGTCTTTACATTAACATGTCCGACCTATATAATTTCGAAATTTCGGTTTATCATCATGTTGCACTACAGCAAGCAGACTGCTTTCATTTGCACTACAGCAAGTAGACTGCTTTCATGTGCACGACAGCAAGCAGGGTGCGTTCATTTGCACTACAGCAAGCAGAATGCTTTCATTTGCACCTACAGCAAGCAGACTGCTTTCATGTGCACGACAGCAAGCAGGGTGCGTTCATTTCCACTACAGCAAGCAGACTGCTTTTCATTTGCACTACAGCAAGCATACTGCTTTGATTTGCACTACAGCAAGCAGACTGCTTTCATGTGCAGGACAGCAAGTAGACTGCTTTCATTTACACTACAGCAAGCAGATTGCTTTCATTTACAATATAGCAAGCAGGCTGCTTTCGTTTGCACTACAGCAATCAAACTGCTTTCATCTGCACTGCAGCAAGCACACTGCTTTCATTTGCAAGAGAGCAAGCAGTGTGCTTTCATTTGCACTACAGCAAGCAAACTGCTTTCATTTACACTACAGCAAGCAGACTGCTTTAATTTGCACTACACCAACCCCAGCAGACTGCTCACTTCTTTTGCAAGAGACACACCAACACACACCAACACACACAACCACACAGCAGGCAAGCTGCTTTCATCTGTACTACAGCAAGCACACTGCTTTCATTTGCAAGAGAGCAAGCAGTGTGCTTTCATTTACACTACAGCAAGCAGACTGCTTTCATTTACACAACAGCAAGCAGACTGCTTTCATTTGCACTACAGCAAGCAGAATGCTTTCATTTGCACCTACAGCAAGCAGACTGCTTGCATGTGCACGACAGCAAGCAGGGTGCGTTCATTTCCACTACAGCAAGTAGACTGCTTTTCATTTGCACTACAGCAAGCATACTGCTTTGATTTGCACTACAGCAAGCAGACTGCTTTAATGTGCACGACAGCAAGTAGACTGCTTTCATGTGCACAACAAGCAGGGTGCGTTCATTTGCACTACATCAAGCAGACTGCTTTCATTTGAACTACAGCAATCAGACTGCTTTCATTTGCAAGAAAGCAAGCAGGGTGCTTTCATTTACACTACAGCAAGCAATAGACTGCTTTCATTTGCACTACATCAAGCATACTGCTTTCATTTACACTACAGCTAGCATACTACCTTCATTTGCACTATAGCAAGCATACTGCTTTCATTTACACTACAGCAAGCATACTGCTTTCATTTACACTACAGCAAGCAGACTGTTTTGATTTACACTACATCAAGCAGACTGCTTTCATTTGCAAGAAAGCAAGCTGGGTGCTTTCATTTGCATTACAGCAAGCATACTGCTTTCATTTACACAACAGCAAGCATACTGCTTTCACTTGCACTACAGCAAGCATACTGCTTTCATTTACACTACAGCAAGCATACTGCTTTCATTTACACTACGGCAAGCAGACTGCTTTCATTTACACAACATCAAGCAGACTGCTTTCATTTGCACTACAGCAAGCAGACTGCTTTCATTTACACTACAGCAAGCAGACTGCTTTCATTTACACTACAGCAAGCAGACTGCTTTCATTTACACCACAGCAAGCATACTGCTTTCATTTACACTACAGCAATCAGACTGCTTTCATTTACACTACAGCATGCATATTGCTTTCATTTACACTACAGCAAGCATACTGCTTTCGTTTGCACTACAGCAAGCAAACTGTTTTCATCTGCACTACAGCAATCAAACTGCTTTCATTTGCAAGAGAGCAAGCAGTGTGCTTTCATTTACACTACAGCAAGCAGACTGCTTTCATTTACACTACATCAAGCAGACTGATTTCATTTGCACTACAGCAAGCATACTACTTTCATTTACACTACACCAATCAGACTGCTTTCATTTACACTACAGCAAGCAGACTGCTTTCATTTACACTACAGCAAGCAGATTGCTTTCATTTACAATATAGCAAGCAGGCTGCTTTCGTTTGCACTACAGCAAGCAAACTGCTTTCATCTGCACTGCAGCAAGCACACTGCTTTCATTTGCAAGAGAGCAAGCAGTGTGCTTTCATTTGCACTACAGCAAGCAAACTGCTTTCATTTACACTACACAAGCAACTGCTTTCATTTCACTACAGCAGCAAGCTGCTTTCATCTGTACTACAGCAAGCACACTGCTTTCATTTGCAAGAGAGCAAGCAGGTGCTTTCATTTACACTACAGCAAGCAGACTGCTTTCATTTACACTACAGCAAGCATACTGCTTTCATTTGCACTACAGCAAGCAAACTGCTTTCATTTGCACTACAGCAAGCAGACTGCTTTCATTTACACTACAGCAAGCAGATTGCTTTCATTTACACTACAGCAAGCAGACTGCTTTCATTTACACTACATCAAGCATACTGCTTTCATTTGCACTACAGCAAGCATACTGCTTTCATTTACACTACACCAATCAGACTGCTTTCATTTACACTACAGCAAGCAGATTGCTTTCATTTACACTACAGCAAGCAGACTGCTTTCATTTACACTACATCAAGCAGACTGCTTTCATTTACACTACAGCAATCAGGCTGCTTTCGTTTGCACTACAGCAAGCAAACTGCTTTCATCTGCACTACAGCAAGCAAACTGCTTTCATTTGCAAGAGAGCTAGCAGTGTGCTTTCATTTGCACTACAGCAAGCAAACTGCTTTCATTTGCAAGAGAGCAAGCAGTGTGCTTTCATTTGCACTACAGCAAGCAAACTGCTTTCATTTACACTACAGCATGCATACTGCTTTCATTTGCTCTACAGCAAGCAGAGTGCTTTAATTTGCACTACAGCAAGCATACTGCTTTCATTTGCATTACAACATGCAGATTGTTTTCATTTACACTACAGCAAGCATACTGCTTTCATCTGCACTACAGCAAGCAAACTGCTTTCATTTGCAAGAGAGCAAGCAGTGTGCTTTCATTTGCACTACAGCAAGCAAACTGCTTTCATTTACACTACAGCATGCATACTGCTTTCATTTGCTCTACAGCAAGCAGAGTGCTTTAATTTGCACTACAGCAAGCATACTGCTTTCATTTGCATTACAGCATGCAGATTGTTTTCATTTACACTACAGCAAGCATACTGCTTTCGTTTGTACTACAGCAAGCAAACTGCTTTCATCTGCACTACAGCAAGCAAACTGCTTTCATTTGCAAGAGAGCAAGCATTGTGCTTTTATTTACACTACAGCAAGCAGACTGCTTTCATTTACACTACAGTAAGCAGACTACTTTCATTTGCACTACAGCAAGCAGACTGCTTTCATTTGCACTACAGCAAGCAGACTGCTTTCATTTGCACCACAGCAAGCCGACTGCTTTCGTTTGCACTAAAGCAAGCATACTGCATTCATTTGCACTACAGCACGCAAACTGCTTTCATTTGCACTAAAGCAAGCAGACTGCTTTCATTTGCACTACAGCAAGCATATTGCTTTCATTTGCACTACAGCAAGCAGACTGCTTTCATTTGCACTACAGCAAGCATACTGCTTTCATTAGCTCTACAGCAAGCAGACTGCTTTTCATTTGCACTACAGCAAGCATACTGCTTTGATTTGCACTACAGCAAGCAGACTGCTTTCATGTGCACGACAGCAAGTAGACTGCTTTCATGTGCACAATAAGCAGGGTGCGTTCATTTGCACTATATCAAGCAGACTGCTTTCATTTGAACTACAGCAATCAGACTGCTTTCATTTGCACTATAGCAAGCATACTGCTTTCATTTACACTACAGCAAGCATACTGCTTTCATTTACACTACATCAAGCAGACTGATTTCATTTATACTACATAAAGCAGACTGATTTCATTAGCACTACAGCAAGCATACTACTTTCATTTACACTACATCTAGCAGACTGATTTCATTTACACTACACCAATCAGACTGCTTTCATTTACACTACAGCAAGCAGACTGCTTTCATTTACACTACAGCAAGCAGATTGCTTTCATTTACAATATAGCAAGCAGGCTGCTTTCGTTTGCACTACAGCAATCAAACTGCTTTCATCTGCACTGCAGCAAGCACACTGCTTTCATTTGCAAGAGAGCAAGCAGTGTGCTTTCATTTGCACTACAGCAAGCAAACTGCTTTCATTTACACTACAGCAAGCAGACTGCTTTAATTTGCACTACAGCAAGCATACTGCTTTCGTTTGCACTACAGCAGGCAAGCTGCTTTCATCTGTACTACAGCAAGCACACTGCTTTCATTTGCAAGAGAGCAAGCAGTGTGCTTTCATTTACACTACAGCAAGCAGACTGCTTTCATTTACACTACATCAAGCATACTGCTTTCATTTGCACTACAGCAAGCATACTGCTTTCATTTACACTACACCAATCAGACTGCTTTCATTTACACTACAGCAAGCAGATTGCTTTCATTTACACTACAGCAAGCAGATTGCTTTCATTTACACTACATCAAGCAGACTGCTTTCATTTACACTACAGCAATCAGGCTGCTTTCGTTTGCACTACAGCAAGCAAACTGCTTTCATCTGCACTACAGCAAGCAAACTGCTTTCATTTGCAAGAGAGCAAGCAGTGTGCTTTCATTTGCACTACAGCAAGCAAACTGCTTTCATTTACAACTACAGCAAGCAGACTGCTTTCATTTGCACTACAGCAAGCAGATTGCTTTCATTTGCACTACAGCAAGCAGACTGCTTTCATTTGCACTACAGCAAGCAAACTGCTTTCATCTGCACTACAGCAAGCAAACTGCTTTCATTTGCAAGAGAGCAAGCAGTGTGCTTTCATTTGCACTACAGCAAGCAAACTGCTTTCATTTACACTACAGCATGCATACTGCTTTCATTTGCTCTACAGCAAGCAGAGTGCTTTAATTTACACTACAGCAAGCATACTGCTTTCATTTGCACTACAGCAAGCAGACTGCTTTCATTTGCACCACAGCAAGCCGACTGCTTTCGTTTGCACTAAAGAAAGCATACTGCATTCATTTGCACTACAGCACGCAAACTGCTTTCATTTGCACTAAAGCAAGCAGACTGCTTTCATTTGCACTACAGCAAGCAGACTGCTTTCATTTACACTACAGCAAGCATATTGCTTTCATTGGCACTACAGCAAGCAGACTGCTTTCATTTGCACTACAGCAAGCATACTGCTTTCATTAGCTATACAGCAAGCAGACTGCTTTCATTTGCACTACAGCAAGCAGACTGCTTTTCATTTGCACTACAACAAGCATACTGCTTTGATTTGCACTACAGCAAGCAGACTGCTTTCATGTGCACGACAGCAAGTAGACTGCTTTCATGTGCACAATAAGCAGGGTGCGTTCATTTGCACTATATCAAGCAGACTGCTTTCATTTGAACTACAGCAATCAGACCATACTGCTTTCATTTACACTACACCAATCAGACTGCTTTCATTTACACTACAGCAAGCAGATTGCTGTCATTTACACTACAGCAAGCAGACTGCTTTCATTTACACTACATCAAGCAGACTGCTTTCATTTACACTACAGCAATCAGGCTGCTTTCGTTTGCACTACAGCAAGCAAACTGCTTTCATCTGCACTACAGCAAGCAAACTGCTTTCATTTGCAAGAGAGCAAGCAGTGTGCTTTCATTTGCACTACAGCAAGCAAACTGCTTTAATTTACAACTACAGCAAGCAGACTGCTTTCATTTGCACTACAGCAAGCAGATTGCTTTCATTTGCACTACAGCAAGCAGACTGCTTTCATTTGCACTACAGCAAGCAAACTGCTTTCATCTGCACTACAGCAAGCAAACTGCTTTCATTTGCAAGAGAGCAAGCAGTGTGCTTTCATTTGCACTACAGCAAGCAAACTGCTTTCATTTGCTCTACAGCAAGCAGAGTGCTTTAATTTGCACTACAGCAAGCATACTGCTTTCATTTGCATTACAGCATGCAGATTGTTTTCATTTACACTACAGCAAGCATACTGCTTTCGTTTGTACTACAGCAAGCAAACTGCTTTCATCTGCACTACAGCAAGCAAACTGCTTTCATTTGCAAGACAGCAAGCATTGTGCTTTCATTTACACTACAGCAAGCATACTGATTTCATTTACACTACAGCAAGCAGACTGCTTTCATTTACACTACAGTAAGCAGACTACTTTCATTTGCACTACAGCAAGCATACTGCTTTCATTTGCACTACAGCAAGCAGACTGCTTTCATTTACACCACAGCAAGCCGACTGCTTTCGTTTGCACTAAAGCAAGCATACTGCATTCATTTGCACTACAGCACGCAAACTGCTTTCATTTGCACTAAAGCAAGCAGACTGCTTTCATTTGCACTACAGCAAGCAGACTGCTTTCATTTACACTACAGCAAGCATATTGCTTTCATTTGCACTACAGCAAGCAGACTGCTTTCATTTGCACTACAGCAAGCATACTGCTTTCATTAGCTCTACAGCAAGCAGACTGCTTTCATTTGCACTACAGCAAGCAGACTGCTTTTCATTTGCACTACAGCAAGCATACTGCTTTGATTTGCACTACAGCAAGCAGACTGCTTTCATGTGCACGACAGCAAGTAGACTGCTTTCATGTGCACAATAAGCAGGGTGCGTTCATTTGCACTATATCAAGCAGACTGCTTTCATTTGAACTACAGCAATCAGACTGCTTTCATTTGCACTATAGCAAGCATACTGCTTTCATTTACACTACAGCAAGCATACTGCTTTCATTTACACTACATCAAGCAGACTGATTTCATTTATACTACATAAAGCAGACTGATTTCATTAGCACTACAGCAAGCATACTACTTTCATTTACACTACACCAATCAGACTGCTTTCATTTACACTACAGCAAGCAGACTGCTTTCATTTACACTACAGCAAGCAGATTGCTTTCATTTACAATATAGCAAGCAGGCTGCTTTCGTTTGCTCTACAGCAAGCAAACTGCTTTCATATGCACTGCAGCAAGCACACTGCTTTCATTTGCAAGAGAGCAAGCAGTGTGCTTTCATTTGCACTACATCAAGCATACTGCTTTCATTTACACTACAGCAAGCAGACTGCTTTCATTTACACTACAGCAAACATACTGATTTCATTTACACTACAGCAAGCAGACTGCATTCATTTAAACTACAGTAAGCAGACTGCTTTCATTTGCACTACAGCAAGCAGACTGCTTTCATTTGCACTACAGCAAGCAGACTGCTTTCATTAGCTCTACAGCAAGCAGACTGCTTTCATTTGCACTACAGCAAGCAGACTGCTTTCATTTGCACTACAGCAAGCATACTTCATTCATTTGCACTACATCAAGCATACTGCTTTCATTTGCACTACATCAAGCAGACTGCTTTCATTTGCACTACAGCAAGCATACTGATTTGATTTGCACTACAGCAAGCAGACTGCTTTCATGTGCACGACAGCAAGTAGACTGCTTTCATGTGCACAACAAGCAGGGTGCGTTCATTTGCACTACCTCAAGCAGACTGCTTTCATTTGAATTACAGCAATCAGACTGCTTTCATTTGCACTATAGCAAGCATACTGCTTTCATTTACACTACAGCAAACATACTGCTTTCATTTACACTACATCAAGCAGACTGCTTTCATTTGCAAGAAAGCAAGCTTGGTGCTTTCATTTGCACTACAGCAAGTATATTGCTTTCATTTACACTACAGCAATCATACTGCTTTCATTTGCACTACAGCAAGCATACTGCTTTCATTTACACTACAGCAAGCATACTGCTTTCATTTACACGACAGCAAGGTACTGCTTTCATTTACACGACAGCAAGCAGATTGCTTTCATTTACACTACATCAAGCATACTGCTTTCATTTGCACTACAGCAAGCAGACTGCTTTCATTTACACTATAGCAAGCAGACTGCTTTCATTTACACTACAGCAAGCAGATTGCTTTCATTTACAATATAGCAAGCAGGCTGCTTTCGTTTGCACTACAGCAAGCAAACTGCTTTCATATGCACTGCAGCAAGCACACTGCTTTCATTTGCAAGAGAGCAAGCAGTGTGCTTTCATTTGCACTACAGCAAGCAAACTGCTTTCATTTACACTACATCAAGCATACTGCTTTCATTTACACTACAGCAAGCAGACTGCTTTCATTTACACTACAGTAAGCAGACTGCTTTCATTTGCACTACAGCAAGCAGACTGCTTTCATTTGCACTACAGCAAGCAGACTGCTTTCATTGCTCTACAGCAAGCAGACTGCTTTCATTTGCACTACAGCAAGCATACTGCTTTCATTTGCACTACAGCAAGCAGACTTCATTCATTTGCACTACATCAAGCATACTGCTTTCATTTGCACTACATCAAGCAGACTGCTTTCATTTGCACTACAGCAAGCATACTGATTTGATTTGCACTACAGCAAGCAGACTGCTTTCATGTGCACGACAGCAAGTAGAATGCTTTCATGTGCACAACAAGCAGGGTGCGTTCATTTGCACTACCTCAAGCAGACTGCTTTCATTTGAATTACAGCAATCAGACTGCTTTCATTTGCACTATAGCAAGCATACTGCTTTCATTTACACTACAGCAAACATACTGCTTTCATTTACACTACAGCAAGCATACTGCTTTCATTTACACTACATCAAGCAGACTGCTTTCATTTGCAAGAAAGCAAGCTTGGTGCTTTCATTTGCACTACAGCAAGCATATTGCTTTCATTTACACTACAGCAAGCATACTGCTTTCATTTGCACTACAGCAAGCATACTGCTTTCATTTACACTACAGCAAGCATACTGCTTTCATTTACACGACAGCAAGGTACTGCTTTCATTTACACGACAGCAAGCAGATTGCTTTCATTTACACTACATCAAGCATACTGCTTTCATTTGCACTACAGCAAGCAGACCGCTTTCATTTACACTATAGCAAGCAGACTGCTTTCATTTACACTACAGCAAGCAGACTGCTTTCATTTATACTACAGCAAGCAGACGGCTTTAATTTACACTACAGCATGCATATTGCTTTCATTTACACTACAGCAAGCATACTGCTTTCGTTTGCACTACAGCAAGCAAACTGTTTTCATCTGCACTTCAGCAAGCAAACTGCTTTCATTTGCAAGAGAGCAAGCAGTGTGCTTTCATTTACACTACAGCAAGCAGATTGCTTTCATTTATACTACATCAAGAGACTGATTTCATTTGCACTACAGCAAGCATACTACTGTCATTTACACTACACCAATCAGACTGCTTTCATTTACACTACAGCAAGCAGACTGCTTTCATTTACACTACAGCAAGCAGATTGCTTTCATTTAATATATAGCAAGCTGGCTGCTTTCGTTTGCACTACAGCAAGCAAACTGCTTTCATCTGCACTGCAGCAAGCACACTGCTTTCATTTGCAAGAGAGCAAGCAGTGTGCTTTCATTTGCACTACAGCAAGCAAACTGCTTTCATTTACACTACAGCAAGCAGAGTGCTTTCATTTGCACTACAGCAAGCATACTGCTTTCGTTTGCACTACAGCAGGCAAGCTGCTTTCATCTGCACTACAGCAAGCACACTGCTTTCATTTGCAAGAGAGCAAGCAGTGTGCTTTCATTTACACTACTGCAAGCAGACTGCTTTCATTTACACTACATCAAGCATACTGCTTTCATTTGCACTACAGCAAGCATACTGCTTTCATTTACACTACACCAATCAGACTGCTTTCATTTACACTACATCAAGCAGACTGCTTTCATTTACACTACAGCAAGCAGACTGCTTTCATTTACACTACATCAAGCAGACTGCTTTCATTTACACTACAGCAAGCAGGCTGGTTTCGTTTGCACTACAGCAAGCAAACTGCTTTCATCTGCACTACAGCAAGCAAACTGCTTTCATTTGCAAGAGAGCAAGCAGTGTGCTTTCATTTGCACTACAGCATGCAAACTGCTTTCATTTACACTACAGCAAGCAGACTGCTTTCATTTGCACTACAGCAAGCAGATTGCTTTCATTTGCACTACAGCAAGCAGACTGCTTTCATTTGCACTACAGCAAGCAAACTGCTTTCATCTGCACTACAGCAAGCACACTGCTTTCATTTGCAAGAGAGCAAGCAGTGTGCTTTCATTTGCACTACAGCAAGCAAACTGCTTTCATTTACACTACAGCAAGCATACTGCTTTCATTTGCTCTACAGCAAGCAGAGTGCTTTAATTTGCACTACAGCAAGCATACTGCTTTCATTTGCACTACAGCATGCAGATTGTTTTCATTTACACTACAGCAAGCATACTGCTTTCTTTTGTACTACAGCAAGCAAACTGCTTTCATCTGCACTACAGCAAGCAAACTGCTTTCATTTGCAAGAGAGCAAGCATTGTGCTTTCATTTACACTACAGCAAGCATACTGCTTTCATTTACACTACAGCAAGCAGACTGCTTTCATTTACACTACAGTAAGCAGACTGCTTTCATTTGCACTACAGCAAGCAGACTGCTTTCATTTGCACTACAGCAAGCAGACTGCTTTCATTAGCTCTACAACAATCAGACTGCTTTCATTTGCACTACAGCAAGCAGACTGCTTTCATTTGCACTACAGCAAGCAGACTTCATTCATTTGCACTACAGCAAGCATACTGCTTTCATTTGCACTACATCAAGCAGACTGCTTTCATTTGCAAGAGAGCAAGCATGGTGCTTTCATCTGCACTACAGCAGGCAAGCTGCTTTCATTTGCAAGAGAGCAAGCCGGGTGCTTTCATTTGCACTACAGCAAGCAGACTGCTTTCATTTACACTACAGCAAGCAGACTGCTTTCATTTGCACTACAGCAAGCATACTGCTTTCATTTGCACTACAGAAAGCAAACTGGTTTCATTTACACTACAGCAAGCAAACTGCTTTCATTTGCACTACAGCAAGCAGACTGTTTTCATTTACACTACAGCAAGCAAACTGCTTTCATTTGCACTACAGCAAGCAGACTGCTTTCATTTGCACTACAGCAAGCATACTGCTTTCATTTACACTACAGCAAGCAGACCGCTTTCATTTGCACTACAGCAAGCATACTGCTTTCATTTACTCTACAGCAAGCAGAGTGCTTTAATTTGCACAACAACAAGCAGACTGCTTTCATTTGCACTACAGTATGCATATTGCTTTCATTTACACTACAGCAAGCATACTGCTTTCGTTTGCACTACAGCAAGCAAACTGCTTTCATCTGCACTACAGCAAGCATACTGCTTTCATTTGCAAGAGAGCAAGCAGTGTGATTTCATTTGCACTAGAGCAAGCATACTGCTTTCATTTACACAACAGCAAGCATACTGCTTTCATTTACACTACAGCAAGCAGACTACTTTCATTTACACTACAGCAAGCAGCCTGCTTTC
Organism: Archivesica marissinica; assembly: GCA_014843695.1. Lineage (NCBI taxonomy): Eukaryota > Metazoa > Mollusca > Bivalvia > Venerida > Vesicomyidae > Archivesica > Archivesica marissinica. The sequence goes on along the minus strand of CM026387.1, from coordinate 11,104,590 downwards.
ATTTGCACTAAAGCAAGCAGACTGCTTTCATTTGCACTACAGCAAGCAGACTGCTTTCATTTGCACTACAGCAAGCAGACTGCTTTCATTTACATTACAGCAAGCATACTGCTTTCATTTACACTACAGCAAGCAGACTACTTTCATTTACACTACAGCAAGCAGCCTGCTTTCATTTGCACTAAAGCAAGCAGACTGCTTTCATTTACACTACAGAAAGCATATTGCTTTCATTTGCACTACAGCAAGCAGACTGCTTTCATTTGCACTATAGCAAGCAGACTGCTTTCATTTGCACTACAGCAAGCAGACTGCTTTCATTTACACTACAGAAAGCATATTGCTTTCATTTGCACTACAGCAAGCAGACTGCTTTCATTTACACTACAGCAAGCAGACTGCTTTCATTTGCACTACAGCAAGCATACTGCTTTCATTTGCTCTACAGCAAGCAGACTGCTTTAATTTGCACTACAGCAAGCAGACTGCTTTAATTTGCACTACATCAAGCAGACTGCTTTCATTTGCACTACAGCAAGCATACTGCTTTCATTTGCACTACAGCAAGCACACTGCTTTCATGTGCAAGAGAGTAAGCAGGTTGCTTTCATTTGCACTACAGCAAGCAGACTGCTTTCATTTGCAAGAGATCAAGAGGGTGCTTTCATCTGCACTACAGCAAGCAACCTGCTTTCATTTGCAAGAGAGCAAGCAGGGTGCTTTCATCTGCACTACAGCAGGCAAGCTGCTTTCATTTGCAAGAGAGCAAGCCGGGTACTTTCATTTGCACTACAGCAAGGAGACTGCTTTCATTTACATTACAGCAAGCACACTGCTTTCATTTACACTACAGCAAGCAAAGTGCTTTCATTAGCACTACAGCAAGCAGACTGCTTTAATTTGCACTACATCAAGCAGACTGCTTTCATTTGCACTACAGCAAGCATACTGCTTTCATTTGCACTACAGCAAGCACACTGCTTTCATGTGCAAGAGAGTAAGCAGGTTGCTTTCATTTGCACTACAGCAAGCAGACTGCTTTCATTTGCAAGAGATCAAGAGGGTGCTTTCATCTGCACTTCAGCAAGCAAACTTCTTTCATTTGCAAGAGAGCAAGCAGGGTGCTTTCATCTGCACTACAGCAGGCAAGCTGCTTTCATTTGCAAGAGAGCAAGCCGGGTACTTTCATTTGCACTACAGCAAGGAGACTGCTTTCATTTACATTACCACAAGCACACTGCTTTCATTTACACTACAGCAAGCAAACTGCTTTCATTTGCACTACAGCAAGCAGACTGCTTTAATTTGCACTACATCAAGCAGACTGCTTTCATTTGCACTACAGCAAGCATACTGCTTTCATTTGCACTACAGCAAGCACACTGCTTTCATGTGCAAGAGAGTAAGCAGGTTGCTTTTATTTGCACTACAGCAAGCAGACTGCTTTCATTTGCAAGAGATCAAGAGGGTGCTTTCATCTGCACTACAGCAAGCAAACTGCTTTCATTTGCAAAAGAGCAAGCAGGGTGCTTTCATCTGCACTACAGCAGGCAAGCTGCTGTCATTTGCAAGAGAGCAAGCCGGGTACTTTCATTTGCACTACAGCAAGGAGACTGCTTTCATTTACATTACAGCAAGCACACTGCTTTCATTTACACTACAGCAAGCAAACTGCTTTCATTTGCACTACAGCAATCAGACTGCTTTCATTTGCAAGAGAGCAAGAGGGTGCTTTCATCTGCACTACAGCAAGCAAACTGCTTTCATTTGCAAGAGAGCAAGCCGGGTACTTTCATTTGCACTACAGCAAGGAGACTGCTTTCATGTACATTACAGCAAGCACACTGCTTTCATTTACACTACAGCAAGCAAACTGCTTTCATTTGCACTACAGCAATCAGACTGCTTTCATTTGCAAGAGAGCAAGAGGGTGCTTTCATCTGCACTACAGCAAGCAAACTGCTTTCATTTGCAAGGAAGCAAGCAGTGTGCTTTCATCTGCACTACAGCAGGCAAGCTGCTTTCATTTGCAAGGTGAGCAAGCAGGGTGCTTTCATTTGCACTACAGCAAGCAATCTGTTTTCATTTACACTACAGCTAGCAAACTGCTTTCATTTACACTACTGCAAGCAAACTGCTTTCATTTACACTACAGCAATCTGACTGCGTTCATTTACACTACAGCAAGCAGACTGCTTTCATTTACACTACAGCAAACATACTGCTTTCATTTACACTACAGCAAGCAGACTGCTTTCATTTACACTACAGCAAGCAGACTGCTTTCATTTACACTACAGCAAGCAGACTGCTTGCATTTGCACTACAGCAAGCAGACTGCTTGCATTTACACTACAGCAAGCAGACTTCCTGCATTTGTGCTACAGCAAGCAGACTGCTTTCATTTACTGGTTTGGTACGCATCAAACAAATACTCGGATGATCAAGAATCACGATAGCCTGTTATATACATGGTAAGCAAAATACCCATCCTCTTTACGTACTGATTGTCGTTTAAAGCACTTATATGGCGTTCTGAGTGTCGCTTTAAGCATTTGGATGGCCTACTGAATTTCGCTTTAACCACATGTATGACGTACCGAGTGTCGTGTTAAGCATTTTGATGACTTACTGAGTGTCGCTTTAAGCACATGGATGGCCTACTGAATGTCGCATTAACCACATGTATGACGTACCGAGTGTCGTTTTAAGCATTTTGATGACTTACTGAGTGTCGCTTTAAGCACATGGATGGCCCACTGAGTGTCGCTTTAAGCAGTTTAATGTCGTACTGAGTGTCGCTTTAACCACCTGTATGACATACCGAGTGTCGTTTTAAGCATTTGGATGACCTACTGAGTGTCGCTTTAAGCACTTGGATGGCATACTGAGTGTCGCTTTAAGTACTTGAGTGGTCTACTGGCCAACCATCACCACATCATTGCAATTATATATAAATATTCATATACATGTATCAGCTAAATTCGTAATCGTACTACACACTTTGTCAACAATACCTATATCCTGCGCCACTATATACAGTCTACATCCGTTATGTCAAAGTCGGTTATGTCGTATTATCCGAAGTCGATCAAAGTCCCATTTCAGACACTATCATTTTTAGGTAACTGGATATGATTATATCGAATTACGTTACGTCAAACTTCGGTTATGTCGAAGCATTTTGTTCGGTCCGACGGAATTCGACATAACGGATGTAGACTGTATACATAATTGAAATTATTTATGGATATAGAGCATGCAACTTTATAGTAAGAATTCAAAGTTTTTAATTACCCTACACTATACAGGGGCGTAGCTTGAGCTTGATATATGTGTAGGTACCATTAGAATTGGTGTTCCGGTGTTATCTACCCCTTAATATTTTGAATGTCCATAACACCGCACAATGTTAACAGGCATATGTATGTTTTGATGAAAAATGAGGAACTAGTTTTCGCAGTTGTGAAAATCTACACTTTGAATAAAATGTGTAGGCACGTCACTGCTAAGATGCAATTGCAATTTTATTCGTAGTTGTTCTTTGTGGATTCATGGCTCATTCGAAATATTTTGCATGTACTGGGCATATAATTGTAACAGAGAATTTGCATTATGTTACAATATTATACAATGCGTATATAACTATATTAATGTGAACGAAAGGTGGGGCTTTAGTGGTTATGGTCATTTATTTCAGATTACTAGCCCATCACTGCAGTTTGTTAGAATTTCATTGGGGGTGTCGAATTCGTTGTTGTCCAGCTGACTTGAGGAAGGTTGGTGGTTCTATCCGGGTGTCTGTGAGTGCGTTACACACTGCTTGAATGACAGCCGGGGTCTTCCTCCACCAGTAACAGCTGGGTAACCAAAGTAAGCCACTTAACCTAAGGTGTTAATTGTTGCGATAGCCGACGCGCCATCATCTCAATATATATCTTGCTCAATACTTTTCTAAAGTATGTTAGGTTAGACCATACAGGCCCTGTGTCGTCCTGATACTAATTCTTAACTATAGTAGCTTCCTGTTGTAAGGGGATACCGAATTGATATATTTAGAACGGTTGTTGGTACATAGTTATAGCATACATGAAATCAGGATACGTATGAGGTCCAAACAGGCTGTCCGATTAGCGGAGTGGTTAGCGCGCTTGCTTCTCGCCAATGCAACGCGGGTTCGATCCTCGAACCTGGAAGTATACGAGATGGACGGTGGTCGCCAGATCGGACAGTTGGGGTTTCGTTGGGTACTCCCGTTTCCTCCCAAACGAATGACCACATATACGCTTTCATCCGCGCCAACGAGATGTGATTAATATAAGTTGTTAGAACTTGCTTCGCAATCGTCAGAGCTGTTACTATAGACGAGAAATTTGAGGGAAAAACGGAATCAGCTAGGCGTAACGCTACCTATATGTATATAGCGTGCCCATTGGTACCATTCCGGATCCAACCGGATGAGTTATTTATAGCCTTCGAGCAAAATAGCAGACGATACAAGTAAATGTATACTATAATATGTTTAATAAGATCTCGGTGTAGAGATTTCCGTTATAAATATATAATCATACAACTAATCTGTCCCGTACCAAATCAAACCAGTTTGGTTATTTACAACGGTTGCGCAATAGATTAAACTCGGACTAGATAAAGCAGATACTTCTCTGAAAGCGCTTTTACTTGTCAATTAACCAATCATATTATAATACACCGTTGATAATATATCTTCCCATGTATTCAACTCACTTTTAAACCAGGTGTCGAGATGTAAACATTGTCTCGTGGTTTACACCTCTGTATTTCACAGGTAAGACCTTAAAGTACTTTTCTTAAACCATTAGCCAATCAAATGACAGCTTGGTATTTATCTCCAGTATGCGGGCGGATAGCGATATGTACAGCTCGCTTTATTATGTATTATGTTTGTTAAACGTTAAAGCATAATAGTTGGAATGTAAACATAGAGGGTTTAATGGGGTCACTCTATGATGAGATAGGACTGTCATAGTACTCTCCCCCTTATAACGCTTTAACAATATAATAAGTCTGGGTATACATTTTAAACTTTATTGACACTAATTATAATACAAACAGGTATATTTACAACATCGAAAGTAGATATTTAATATATACATAATTATAGCGAGCACATAACTAGTATAGCTTCGGTGTTCAATCACTGGATGTCACTGGCTTTGATAAAGCTGTTAAATGTTGATGGAAAATTCTTCCACTTAACGTAAATGCGCTTGTTCCGCCACCGGCTAACTGTCTTAAGAACACGTTCAATTTTCCAAATCTGGTCTGGCTTAATGTCCACTTTCTGCAGTTCACTTTGATAAAATGTTCCTTTAATCTCCTCATTGTTCATGTCTTTCAATCGGTAAATTGGTATTGTTCCTCTATGATAGCGTTTGTATATTAAAAACGTTTCTCCCGTATATGTTTCGTCGTACGCTTTGGAAAATATATGTTTTACGTGACTGATGCGCACATAATCAACAATTTTATATTTGAATGTTTTGAGTTTGCCATTGTTCTTGCTCTGTGCGAAATATGTGGACAGCCTGACTGTTTCTTGATTGTCTTCGTTGACGTCGGCTGGAGCCATATCTATGGTCCGGTGATAGGTTTGGTTATAACGATCAGCCATGCTCTGTAACGTTTTAAACTAAACAGCTGTTCTTAAGTCTGAGTCACGGTCATACCCGAATATATATTTTGAAAATTAAATATTAATATAGTACGTGAAGCCAATTGATAATTGTTAGGTTATTCTCAACAAAAGCCGAATTCGGTATAAAACACATATTAGCCATTCCTATAAGAGTGAGTATTGATTATAGTCAAACTTGTGTCAAGCAGCCAACCAACTGAAGTACAGAGAGTGGCTGCTAGGTACAGGTTGTTGTTAACTAGAGGTCAAATGTATAATAAAGCAGCATTTTGGGAATATGTAAACTGGCTGATTAATACAGAGTGGCTGTTTAATAGATGTGACTACAAACACCGGATTGACTGTGTTTGTTTCCATATTCTTTATTTTACGTCGCTCCCGGTTGCATTGTGTAATGTTATGTTAATTTGTAATGGTGCACAATACAGATAGAATCGCGTTCCAAAGACTCGTCTGGCTAATAGATGTAAACGCACCGACAGTAAACTAAAGATTAAAATATCATCCCATTGACCTTTATAAGTCACGTTAGTACAGTGAAGCGAGACATCGAACACACGATTACTGGATACGTGGAACAGCGTATAATCACTTATCTATTGTCATACACAATAGTTGTAAATTCACATTCAAGTTGGTTTATTTTTTATTCAACTAGGAAGTGAACTGCCATGTTAAGACAACCTCAACAAGTGATGTTGGCGATTGTTTTATTAGCATATGTAAGTATATATTGCTTTATTTGTATCATTGTTGCGATACATAAGCAGTGTTATTGTCTACTTAAAGCCACTTTATGTGTTTACGTACAGAATGTACTGCATATGGTGATATGATTAATAGTCTTTCAGGTGGTATTTTAAACCGAGGTCTCGTGTCGGACCGATTTATAAACAACAGCGCATTAGCATATCTGTGTGTTTTACAGTTATTTATTGATCGCTACCGGTTGCCCATATGAGCGACGCCTCCTGAAGAGATTCGTCATTCTAGAATTTTGGAGGAAAGTGCAATGATACAGACAGAGACCCATTCCAGAGTCTCCTCTGGTATTTTTACGTGCACGGTGTAAAGAACCGACACGAGACCTCGGTTTAACGTCCCATGTGAAAGACTGTTAATTTTATTAGGGTCAGACGGGGGATCGAACCTGTGATCCCTGGATTACCAGTCCAGCGTGTTACCACTGGACTACAGATCCGTCTGTACGAAGCTTGATGTGTTGGTTGTCTATTTATCTACTGACACCAACAACAAACTGTGTACTTGCCATAAGGGTATCTTTATATCCTTTTAGATAAAATACAGGCAAATTTGATATAAAAATGTATGTAATATTGGGTATATTAGTGCAATGTCTGAAGGATTATTTTCTTCACTCATTATAGTAAACTCCATAATTCTAAAATGGGTAGCGAAAAAGAAACGCTCAATATAAAAGTGCAGAGATTTTGTTTATGATGTCAGTATATGTTAATACATGTATATGTAACAGTGTGAAATATTTTAATTAAACAGAGTTATCAGTTATGTCCCTTTGACTGAAATGTACAGAATTTCTGGGCTATATTTAGAATATATCCCATGTCGCACATGGAAGGTCACGTGACCGATCATCTGTTCAGTGCCACCATATTCCAGTCACTGAGAGTGACCACATGTGTTTTATTTGTGTTGGACAGTTTTTATAATTTTACCAGAGTGTTTAAAAATTCCAACTACAACTTGAGTTTTAAGTTGAGGAAACCAACAGGCTCATTGATTGTAATAAATGAATTATTGGAACTATACAGATGTGTTGAATTAACAATTTTAATTAATAGGATCGTGTTATAAGTAAGTTATAAGTTGTGTGTTTTAAGTAATATATAAGCTTCAAACGGATCCAATATGCAAAATATTGGTACTCTCTTCTTAGGCTCTACGCGCCTCACACAGGCCAATATTTTACATATTGGATTGTGTTCGGCTTATATCCTATACATATTGAAAAAGAATCCTAATTAGAACTGAAAGTAGCATACTACCGCTATAATAATGTTCTTCCAAATTGAAGAGTCATACAGATGGATATGTAGTCCAGTGGTAACACGCTGGACTGGTATCCAGGGATCAAAGATGGGACTTTAAACAGAGGTCTCGTGTCGGTGCTGTTCACCGTGCACGTAAAAGAACCAGATGGGATTCTGTATCATTGCACAATCCTCCAAAATTCTAAAATGACTAATCTCTTCATGAGGCGTCGCTCATATGGGCAACCGGTAGCGACGTTAAATAAACGTAAAACACACAAAAAGAATAGCCATGCCTTGTCCTAAATTTCGAAATTACGAACAATTCCGAACATTTTCTGCTTCGTTAGTTTCCGGTTTTGTCATATGACATTCATCGAGGACGCACTATCTTGTAAATGTCTGCAGAGTATTTGATTTCAATATGTTGGAGACCTCCGTGGCGTAACTGTTTACGGTAGTTTACTACAAATCACGTGTCTCTCACCACTGTAGGTTGGAATCCCACTGGGAGGAATCCAGTCGGTGGTTCTACCCGGGTGACCGCCCGTACCGGACATATTGCTCGGCATGACACACTGTGTATTTCTCCATCAATAACAGCAGCTGAGAGTCACCATGTAACTTAAGTTGTCGGTGCAACTCTAAACACCAACACTCAATTAACCCTTAACACGCCAATCACGACTAATGTCGCTTTTGCAAACATCATAGAGCCAGATCAGACGGCGGAAAACCGTCTGCTCAGGCTATATGCTGTTTGCTATTCGAATAGAGGAGCTCCAACACTCGTCGGAATAGCGAACAACATATATCCTGGTCAGATGCTGCGCTACGACGAGGCTGATCTGAATCTATGTTGATTGCACATTCAGTCCAATTTATTCGGCAGGTTAAAGGTTGTTTACATAACTAACAAATCAGACGATCACAACACTCTCGGTGCTTTGATATAGCTTGTTTCAGTTAGACTTTGTTTTTTCAAGCAACTATGAGCATACATTTACCACTACTATGTTACTTTCAGATCACACATTGCACAGCTAGTACAACACAATCTCCAACAGGTATATGCTTCGATTTATTTCCAGTTGATAATCAGGTCAGTAATGATCTACTATAAAGTTAGTATACACAGCATAGTATACATAGCTTGTTGCAGTCATTGAACGAGTGCTTTGGGCTTCGATCCCTCACTTGGTGTGTTGTCAGGTTATTTGAGCTTCGATCGTTCACTTGGTGTGTCTTCAGGTTGTTTGTGCTTCGTTCGTTTACTTGGCGTGTCGTCAGTGTGTTTGTATTTCGATTGCTCACTTGGTGTGTCGTAAGATTGCTTAGTTTATACACATATATTTTAGCTCGATTGCGAAACAAGTTCTTTCAACTTATATTGATCTCTCTCGAGACCTCATTCCTGATGGAGTCCATCGCCACGAGGGAGAGAGAAGAGGGAACGTAGAAATTAAATGCCTTGCCAAAGGGCACAATCGTAACGGCTCCAGCGGGGCTCGAAGTCCGGACCTTTCGCACCTGAAGCGAACGCGCATCCACTGCGATATCACGACTTCCGCAAAGTAATATTGCTTGAGCTTCTCGCTCACTTGGTGCGTCGTCACGTTGTTTGTGCTTCGATCGCCCACTTGGTGTGTCGTCACGTTGTTTGTTCTTCGATCGCTCACTGTGTGTGTCGTCTCGTTCTGTGTGCTTCGATCGCTCACTTGGTGTGTCGTCAGGTTGTTTGTGCTTCGATCGCTCACTTGGTGTGTCGTCAAGTTGTTTGTGCTTCGTTCCATCACTTGGTGTGTCGTCAAGTTGTTTGAGCTTCGATCGCTCAGGTGGTGTGTTGCTAAGTTGTTTGTGCTTCGATTGTTTACTTGATGTGTTGTTAGGTTGTTTGAGCTTCGATCGCTCACGTGGTGTGTTGACAGGTTGTTTGTGCTTCGATCGTTTACTTGATGTGTTGTTAGGTTGTTTGAGCTTCGATCGCTCACTTGGTGTGTCGTCATGTTGTTTGTGCTTCGATCGCTCACTTGGTGTGTCGTCCGGATGTTTGAGCTTCGATCCACCACTTGGTGGTCGTCAGGTTGTTTGTGCTTCGATCGCTCAGGTGGTGTGTTGTCAGGTTGTTTGTGCTTCGATCGTTTACTTGATGTGTAGTTAAGTTGTTTGAGCTTCGATCGCTCACGTGGTGTGTTGACAGGTTGTTTGTGCTTCGATCGTTTACTTGATGTGTTGTTAGAGCTTCGATCGCTCACTTGGTGTGTCGTCAGGATGTTTGAGCTTCGATCGCCCACTTGGTGGTCGTCAGGTTGTTTGAGCTTCGATCCATCACTTGGCGTGTCGTCAGGATGTTTGTGCTTCGATCCCTCACTTGGTGTGTCGTCACGTTGTTTGAGCATCGATCGCCCACTTGGTGTGTCGTCAGGTTGTTTGTGCTTCGATCGCTTACTTGGTGTGTTGTCAGGATATTTGAGCTTCGATCGCTCACTTGGTGTGTTGTCAGGATGGCAAACCTTCATACACTCGAACGATATGTTGGGTGGGATGATGATGAATCGGTTTATCTACCCTAGCCACCACTAAGTAAAATGGCGATTATGAAGACTCGGGCTAAGCACCGTCGATTATCGTGAGATGTTGTTGAGTTAATGAATGTGTGTCTAGTGCTCCTGAAGTTTCTGGTGATGGTGCTGTAGGAGATTACTTATTTCTGTACAGGGTGGTGTAACTTCTTTCTTTCTAACGGATCTTCCACCCTTATCACTGTTGGCCACCACGCAAGCATCAGTATATAAACGGATCTGGCAGTTTTAGACATCTGGTTGGCATGGTCTTGGGTATAGTCATGCAACATACTGTGCCAAAGCCTGCAATGATATTTTACTTACCAGAAGAGATCTTCTATATAGATAATGATATACACAATAATGATATGACTGCCCCATATTTTTAATATTTATGGCTCTTATGTTGTAATTTGTAAATTGTTTTATGTAATTATTATGTCTTTTTTTTTAAGTCAAATTCTTTTAGAATTTAATACGTTTTATTTGATAAACCTTCTTTTTTTGTGTTTGTTCTGGTTAGTACAATTAATAAATGAATGGGATATTTTCTATCTTAAGTCTTATTTAAGCCTCTTACTTTGTATCATTAATTAGGTTTAGGTATTTAAATTATTGCTCAAGATGTTGTCTTATGTTTTACAAAGTGTCAATTTTATTCACCCATAGTCTCTCATAACTTATTATTGAGTGGCTTTGTATTTTATTTGATAATACATGTATAATATCATGCATTTTGTGTATAATATTTATGTTGTATCATTTACTGTATAATTAAATAAATCATCTGTCTGTATGTCTGTCTGTCTGTCTGTCTGTCTGTCTGTCTGTCTGTCTGTCTGTCTGTCTGTCTGTCTGTCTGTCTGTCTGTCTGTCTGTCTGTCTGCAATGTGTTAGTGTAGCACCTCCTCCGTGGTCGAGTGGTTACGGTCTCTACTTTGTATACCACTGTATCCTATCATCACTGATATCAAGCACTTTAGAGGCCGAGTCTGTTTATATGAAAATGTTGGAAGTTTCTTAAGGAGGTGTTTGTGTACCATGTAATTGTTAACCGCTGGAGCATGTCCAGGAAAGGTGTTTGGTTCAAGCACATTAGAGGCCGTGTCTGTTTATTTGAAAATGTTGGCGATTTAGCTCAAATTGGTGCTGATGAATGAGTAAAACCTGAACAAGCAAACAAATAAACAAACTTATTATATCGTTATGTAGTTCCACTAACAAACCACATTATCATTACGCATGTAGTCATATATAGACTAGTAGTTCATTATAGTATTGGGTTTTGCTAGGTGATACTACATGACCGTACAAACATATGATCACTGTCTCCCGCCCTCAACTAAGCGTGTCGAGACAGGTGTATATAATAACATACCGGTATTGTGACATATAAAACTCCCATATTACAAGAGCTTAAACAATTATATTTGAAAATATGTTTTTAGTTTTAATACATGTCCAGTGTAATCCTTTATATTAGTATGTAACTGTACTTAGAAACAGAAATAGAGGACAACACAATTGCAAATATGAAGCTCTTTTAGAGCCCATGTTTCGAATTTATTTTTCAAATAGTTTCCATTTTAATGCATGCTCAGTGTATAACACTGATAATGGTTCATGTATTCTTATATTTCTAAAATGCTCTAGAGATTGGAAACGTTATATATTATAACAAACATTGTCTTCCACTATGCCCATCCCATGGCTCCATGTAATATGTTTTCTGTTGTCCACTGGTATAACACTAAATACATACGAACGTTCCAACATAATAACAAGTATGTTTCAGACTGTGATGAACCACCTACTGTTGCAAACAGTACGACTGGAAAGACCAATGAAAATAAATACCTAAGTGTAGCTACATATGCATGCGATGAAGGATATACTCCATCAGGAAATAATACGTCAACATGTCAGTCAAGTGGGACGTGGACGGATGTATTATTTAATTGCACTGGGAAAGGTATATATATATATCCTGCCAATTTCGGATTTCATAAATAATTTCTTACATATTATTGATACAGACCACCTTGCGCAAACCGGCTGGATAGCTACCTCACAGGACAGTATCCAACAACCAAGTGGGATTCGAATCGACAACGGTGAGAGGCAAATGATTTGATGGCAAAGAAAACTCGACCAAGGAGATACATTCATTAACGATAACCATAAACATGGAAAGAACATGGGGTATCTCTAATCGGTCTGGCATATTGCGAGACAAAATAGTTTGCATCGCTCAAATGAGGTATCTTCCTATCTATGGAGATATTAATAAAACTGTCACTAGGCGTCACATCGTATTGTATTGCTCCGTAATTTTAATAATTAAATAAATTGTAACATTAGATTCCAGAATAGAAGCATATTTACAATACCTTCTCTATCCTGTTAATAACATATGCAGAATGATATTGCCACTGCTGCTTTTGTTGATGTCACCCTCATGTGAACTATTGTAATACTAGTATTGCTTTCTTCCCAAGTGGCAATGAATTGGTAAAACACGGATTTCCATTACTATCATCTCCCATTCCTGCACATATGTCTTTATATTATCCACTGCTGTAGCAATATATATATGTAAAAGAACGTTTTAAAGTAGCATCAAGTATGTTTCAGAATGTCCGTCTCCATCCCCGGTTGAAAACAGTGAGATTGTAAAGACAAATGCAAATACATACCCAAGTACGGCCACATATACATGCGATGCCGGATATGATCCATCAGGAATTAATATGTCAACATGTCAATCAAATGGGACGTGGACAGATGTTTCATTTAATTGTACTGCGAAAGGTATATATGTGTCTGTTTATATGAAAAGGTTGGCAGTTTCATATGGAAGTTTTTATGCACCAAGTACTGGTTAACCGCGGTAGTCTGCACAGGAAAGGTGTTTTAGGTAAAGGTCCCGCCGGCGATATAGCCCAAAATGTTGTTGATGAAGGCGTAAATCTCCAACAAGCAAAAAACAAACAAACACACTTATTATATCGTTGTGTAGTTCCACTAACAAACCACATTATCATTATGCATGTAGTCATATATAGAATAGTAGTTCATTATAGTATTGGGTTTTGCTAGGTGATACTACGGGACCGTACATACATATGATCACTATCTCCCGTCCTCAACTAAGCGTGTCGAGACAGGTGTATATAATAAAATACCGGTATAACATATAAAACTCCCATATTACCAGAGTTTTAAAAAACAAATTGAAAATATGTTTTCATTTTTAATACATGTCCAGTGTAATCCTTTATATTAGTATGTAACTGTACCTCGGCTCAGAAATAGAATAAAAAACAATTTCAAATATAAAGCTCTTTTAGTGCCCATTTTTCGAATTTATATTTCAAATAGTTTCCATTTTAATGCATGCTCAGTGTATAACACTGAGATTGGTTCATGTATTCTTATATTTCTAAAATGCTCTAGAGATTGGAAACGTTATATATTATAACAAACATTGTCTTCTACTCTGCCTATCCCATGGCTCCATGTAATATGTTTTCTGTTGTCCACTGGTATAACACTAAATACACACGAACGTTCCAACATAATAACAAGTATGTTTCATACTGTGATGATCCACCTACCGTTGCAAACAGTACGACTGGAAATACCAATGAAAATACATACCTAAATGTAGCTACATATGCATGCGATGAAGGATATACTCCATCAGGAAATAATACGTCAACATGTCAATCAAGTGGGACGTGGACGGATGTATTATTTAATTGCACTGGGAAAGGTATATATTTATATCCTGCCCATTTCGGATTTCATAAATAATTTCTTACATATTATTGATACATACCACCTTGCGCAAACCGACTGGATAGCTACCTCACAGGACAGTATCCAACAACCAAGTGGGATTCGAATCGACAACGGTGAGAGGCAAATTATTTGATGGCAAAGACAACTCCACCAAGGAGATACATTCATTAACGATAACCATAAACATGGAAAGAACATGGGGTATCTCTAATCGGTCTGGCATATTGCGAGACAAAATAGTTTGCATCGCTCAAATGAGGTATCTTCCTATCTATGGAGATATTAATAAAAGTGTCACTAGGCGTCACATCGTATTGTATTGCTCCGTAATTTTAATAATTAAATAAATTGTAACATTAGATTCCAGAATAGAAGCATATTTACAATACCTTCTCTATCCTGTTAATAACATATGCAGAATGATATTGCCACTGCTGCTTTTGTTGATGTCACCCTCATGTGAACTATTGTAATACTAGTATTGCTTTCTTCCCAAGTGGCAATGATTGGTAAAACACGGATTTCCATTACTATCATCTCCCATTCCTGCACATATCTCTTTATATTATCCACTGCTGTAGCAATATATATATGTAAAAGAACGTTTTAAAGTAGCATCAAGTATGTTTCAGAATGTCCGTCTCCATCCCCGGTTGAAAACAGTGAGATTATAAAGACAAATGTAAATACATACCCAAGTATGGCCACATATACATGCGATGCCGGATATGATCCATCAGGAATTAATATGTCAACATGTCAATCAAATGGGACGTGGACAGATGTTTCATTTAATTGTACTGCGAAAGGTATATATGTGTCTGTTTATATGAAAAGGTTGGCAGTTTCATACGGAACTTTTTATGCACCAAGTACTGGTTAACCGCGGTAGTCTGCCCAGGAAAGGTGTTTTTAGGTAAACTGCCCGCCGGCGATATAGCCCAAAATGTTGTTGATGAAGGCGTAAATCTCCAACAAGCAAAAAACAAACAAACACACTTATTATATCGTTGTGTAGTTCCACTAACAAACCACATTATCATTACGCATGTAGTCATATATAGAATAGTAGTTCATTATAGTATTGGGTTTTGCTAGGTGATACTACGGGACCGTACATACATATGATCACTATCTCCCGTCCTCAACTAAGCGTGTCGAGACACGTGTATATAATAAAATACCGGTATAACATATAAAACTCCCATATTACCAGAGTTTTAAAAAAACAAATTGAAAATATGTTTTCATTTTTAATACATGTCCAGTGTAATCCTTTATATTAGTATGTAACTGTACCTCGGCACAGAAATAGAATAAAAAACAATTGCAAATATAAAGCTCTTTTAGTGCCCATTTTTCGAATTTATATTTCAAATAGTTTCCATTTTAATGCATGCTCAGTGTATAACACTGAGATTGGTTCATGTATTCTTATATTTCTAAAATGCTCTAGAGATTGGAAACGTTATATATTATAACAAACATTGTCTTCCACTCTGCCCATCCCATGGCTCCATGTAATATGTTTTCTGTTGTCCACTGGTATAACACTAAATACATACGAACGTTCCAACATAATAACAAGTATGTTTCAGACTGTGATGAACCACCTACTGTTGCAAACAGTACGACTGGAAAGACCAATGAAAATAAATACCTAAGTGTAGCTACATATGCATGCGATGAAGGATATACTCCATCAGGAAATAATACGTCAACATGTCAGTCAAGTGGGACATGGACGGATGTATTATTTAATTGCACTGGGAAAGGTATATATATATATCCTGCCAATTTCGGATTTCATAAATAATTTCTTACATATTATTGATACATACCACCTTGCGCAAACCGGCTGGATAGCTACCTCACAGGACAGTATCCAACAACCAAGTGGGATTCGAAGCGACAACGGTGAGAGGCAAATGATTTGATGGCAAAGACAACTCCACCAAGGAGATACATTCATTAACGATAACCATAAACATGGAAAGAACATGGGGTATCTCTAATCGGTCTGGCATATTGCGAGACAAAATAGTTTGTATCGCTCAAATGAGGTATCTTCCTATCTATGGAGATATTAATAAAACTGTCACTAGGCGTCACATCGTATTGTATTGCTCCGTAAATTTAATAATTAAATAAATTGTAACATTAGATTCCAGAATAGAAGCATATTTACAATACCTTCTCTATCCTGTTAATAACATATGCAGAATGATATTGCCACTGCTGCTTTTGTTGATGTCACCCTCATGTGAACTATTGTAATACTAGTATTGCTTTCTTCCCAAGTGGCAATGAATTGGTAAAACACGGATTTCCATTACTATCATCTCCCATTCCTGCACATATGTCTTTATATTATCCACTGCTGTAGCAATATATATATGTAAAAGAACGTTTTAAAGTAGCATCAAGTATGTTTCAGAATGTCCGTCTCCATCCCCGGTTGAAAACAGTGCGATTGTAAAGACAAATGCAAATACATACCCAAGTACGGCCACATATACATGCGATGCCGGATATGATCCATCAGGAATTAATATGTCAACATGTCAATCAAATGGGACGTGGACAGATGTTTCATTTAATTGTACTGTGAAAGGTATATATGTGTCTGTTTATATGAAAAGGTTGGCAGTTTCGTACGGAAGTTTTGATGCACAAAGTACTGGTTAACCGTGGGAATCTGCCCAAGGAAAGGTGTTTTTAGGTAAACTGCCCGTCGGCGATATAGCCCAAAATGTTGTTGATGAAGGCGTAAATCTCCAACAACCGAACAAAGACCCAAACTTAATATATGGTTCTGTAGTTCCACTAACAAACCACATTATCATTACGCATGCAATCATATATAGACTAGTAGTTCATTATGTTATTGGGTTTTGCTAGGTGATACTACAGGACCATACATACATATGATCACTCTCTCCCGCCTTAGCTAAACGTGTCGAGACAGGTGTATATAATAAAATACCGATATTGGGACGAAATATCATTATCGTGACTGTTATAATTATAATAACATATCAAACTCCCATATTACAAGAGTTTACAAAATTCTACTTAAAAATATGTTTTCAGTTTTAATACATGTCCAATGTAATCATTTATATTAGTATGTAACTGTACCTCGACACAGAAATAGAATACAAAACAATTGCAAATATGAAGCTCTTTTAGTGCCCATGTTTCGAATTTATATTTCAAATACTTTCCATTTTAATGCATGCTCAGTGTATAACATTGATATTTGTTAATGTATTCTTATATTTCTAAAATGCACTAGAGATTGGAAACGTTATATATTATGACCATAATTGTCTTTCACTATGCCCATCTGATAGCTCCATGTAATATGTTTTTCTGTCGTCCACTGGTAATACATTAAATACACACGAACGTTCCAACATAATAACAAGTATGTTTCAGACTGTGATGAACCACCTATTGTTGCAAACAGTACGACTGAAAAGACCAATGAAAATACATACCCAAGTGTAGCTACATATACATGCGATGAAGGATATAATACATCAGGAAATATTACGTCAACATGTCAATCAAATGGGACCTGGACAGATGTATTATTTACTTGCACTGGGAAAGGTATGTATTTATATCCTGCACATTACGGATTTCATAAAAAAGTACATGCATATTATTGATACATACTACCTTGCGCAAACCGGTTGGATAGCTTCCTCACGGGACAGTATCCAACAACCAAGTGGGTATCGAATCTACAATGGTGAGGGGCAAATGATTTGATGTCAAAGACAACTCGACCAAGGAGATACATTCATTAACGATAATCATAAACATGGAAAGAACATGAGGTATCTCTAATCGGTCTTGCATATGGCGAGACAAAATATTTTGCTTCGCTCAAATGGTGTATCTTACTATCTATGGAGATATTAACAAAACTGTAACTAGGCGTCACATGGTATTGCATTGCTCCGTAATTTGAATAATTAAATAAATTGTACCGTTATATTCCCGAATAGAAGCATATTTACAATACCTCCTCTATCCTGTTAATAACAAATGCAAAGTGATATCGCCACTGCTGCTTTTGTTGATGTCACCGCTCATGTGAAATATTGTAATACTAGTATTGCTTTCTTCCCAAGTGACAATGATTGGGAAAACAAGGATTTCCATTGCTATCAGCTCCCATTCCTGCACATAATATGTCTTTATATTATCCACTGCTGTAGCAATATATATGTAAACAACGTTTTAAAGTAGCATCAAGTATGTTTCAGAATGTCCGTCTCCATCCACGGTTGAAAACAGTCAGATTGCAAAGACAAATGGAAATACATACCCAAGTACGGTCACATATACATGCGATGCCGGATATGATCCATCAGGAATTAATATGTCAACATGTCAATCAAATGGGACATGGACATATGTTTCATTTAATTGTACTGCGAAAGGTAAATATTTATTACAAGCAAATTATGGCTTTCATTATAATTTACATCCATATTACTAAGTCACAATATTATGAGAATTTGTTACTTTACTCCCTAAGACACTGAATTGGTAAGAGCATATAGTTCTGCCACCTGATTAGAAAACAATACATAGGTATAAGGTCCTATGAAATAGCGATTAACTTAGACATGGAAGAAACATGAGTACTTTTCAATATACGTGGTCAAAAAAGTGTGTAACAAAATACTTTAAATCAGTAAAATGTAGAATTCTTTAAAATTGTGTTATTATTTATAATGGAAAGGAAAATATGGAGAGAAGACTTGCTTTCTAATGGTCTCATTTGGAAATACGAAAAATCGCTGTTTTGTTGTTATTCATATAAATGGTAACGTTTAATGACGTAATGTTGTAATTTGTAATCATCCGCTTCACCTAAGTTGCAATACAATGAATAATTCCAGATTTTGATTTTTCAATGGCGTATATTTTAGCATATAATGGCTTACGAGATATTATCAAGACATCACTAATGAAATTAGGACGAACATTTAACGGCATTTAGGATTTATTTTTGTTTATTTAAGTTTATTTAACGTCGCTACCGGCTTCCCATTTGAGCGACGGGCAGTTTACCTTACAATACATTCCCATGGGCAGGCTCCAATGGTTAACCAATTCTTGGTGTACCAACCTCTGTAAGAAACTGCCAAACTTTTCATATTAAGAGACACGGTCTGAGGGCGCTCGAACCCGTGACCATCAGTGATGATAGGTTACAGTGGTATTCAAGTCAGTGACCGTAACTACTCGACCACGGAGGCGAACCATTTATGAATTTTGAAAACGAATATCCCATATTTAAACTCTGATTGCTCTAATAAATGGGATATTATCCACTATTGTTTTCAGTTCCGTTGCAGTCATTGCATATCCAAGCTGATGCATCCGCCAATAATGCAACTATTCTCATAGTGAAATGGATTAGACCGGAGATGTATACAGGCCCTACACAATATATTGTCACTGCGGTCGAATCCGAAAGTGATAAAGAATTTACCTGTACAACCGGAGATAGTAAGTGATAAAAACATATTTACACTTTAGGACATTCATTTGTTTTAAAACATGATTACCACAATACAAATGGTATTTTGCAACTCATCGATTTCACAAATTTATGTATATTTAAAACACTGTCGTGACGTCATACCTTTGTACTGGCAGTCCATTATTTTTAATATTGGACTGGTGTCATAAGGCCAGAGTATTATATCAAATTATACGCGTAATTGTACGAAATTAACAATTTTAAATAGTAGTTGCTAGTAGTTTAATTAGTAATTAAACTGGTCCAATATGTAAAATATTGGTACTGTCTTCGGTGCTACGCGCTTCACACAGTCCAATATTTTACATATTGAATCGTTTTCGGCTTATATTCTATACATAAATGTGCATTTTCGCAGGTGTATCATGCAAGGACTAAGTGGTATTTACCGCAACTACCATAACTAATATAACATGACGCACATCAGTAGTAACGGTATATTTTATTGGATGGCTATTTAAAGAACCAATCATATCGATCGACACAACCGACTTGCGACCTGTCTCAACTATCACAGTGTTCTTAAGCAGTAGATTTACACCATGCTCTCTATAACAGTTTCTCTTTTATGAAAATACAATAGATTACAACGCAACGAATTGTACAATATACGATCTTGAAGAATACTGGATGTATGATGTCACTGTAACAGCCGTGAATAAAGCTGGAAACACTACGTCTAGCAAAACAACTGGACGAACATCAGAAGATGGTATTAGATTAATTGTACCAAGTGTGTGAAACAAATAAAAAGCATGTAGCATTTATCTATAATGACAAGTCCATTTGGCCATTCTGGTAATATTTGCAAATGCACGTCTTGTGCTGTATCTAGAGCGAAACAGCTGCCCAGCGGTGACGCACACTATTGGTAAGCTATGGGTTGTAGGTTCGATACTCAACGACAGTGAGACATTAATCCGATTCGGTGCTTACCCCATATATATAAAATAGTCGCTGAAATATAGCATGCATTAGACCAGGGCCGTCCGTCGCCTAGTGGTTATGGTCGTTGGTTTTAAAACACTTGCCTTTGATGTAGGTTCAAATCCGATGGGAGTGTTGAATTATTTCATATTAGGAAGCTATCCAACTGGCTGGTGGTAGGTCGGTAGTTCTACCCGGCTGTTCTTAGTTTCCACCAATAATAGCCGCAGAATCTCCTTATGACCGAAGCTGATGTCATACCCCAACAACCAGAGCAGCCAAGCGAGACGATAAAGACGCGGTTAATACAAACATCGTCGGTAATAATAAAGTATACGTCGTTTATCATGATACACATTACTACTAGGCTGAAATCATGCAATCGAAACGTATGCGACTTAGCATTGAACTTGTGCTTTATTGCCGCCTCATTGGTGCTTACCATCTGGAAAAACATAAATAGTCTTAACATCACCATTACAAAATACAACTCAACAATTGTTGCCAGGGCTAGACATCGAATGTGACATATGTATGCTAAATGACCACCACATATCCGTCATAAAAACAGCAAAGCCGCAAACGAAAACCCTTTTTAGGAAACGTGTACCCGTAGCAATTCTCTTAACTGCTTCTCTGGATATAAGACGACCGGATATTTTCATCTTATGGTACACAGTATGTCCCTCTTACTCAAAACGCAATATATATATATATTCATGAGAATATACATCTATGATTCGATGTACCAAGGATCGGTATTAAAACTATTTCTGTCATATAAGCAGACTAGAATTTCAGTATAAAATGTGAATTTGAATATTAAATATCGATATCCCTCGCGTTGTCCTAGCGTAGAAGTAATTATCACACACAATATCCCCAAAATACCTTTCATGAACATATTTCTGCATGAAATACTCGCCTAATCCGCCCTGTATTTTGTGTGCACAAGCCGTGTTAAGACATCCGTTCTCAGCTATACGATGTAACACAGAAAACTTACAATTACCACTCATCTCATTGATGCACGTGTAGTAAACGTTATTTATATCTTAACGTCTTATTCCTGTTCAAAAATACGAAATTACACTATATGTGAATATCCCGTTTTTATGGCAACTATTTAACCCGTAAGCTGCCGAATAAATTGGGTGGAATGTGAGAAACGGAGATACGAAGAGAGCCGAATAAAATAAGTATACCAGTCAACATAAAATTATTGATTATTTCACAAGTAAATTAAAAATGTTAAAAAGTTTGTAATACATGTATTGGTTTCGTATTGAATACAATTTTTGAGCAATTGTGACAATGGATATGACTTTTAAATATCCAAAAAGGTCAAACATTTCCTTTCAGTTCCCAAAGCTGTGACTGATCTAGCAGTAGAGCCAGAACGAAACGTAGCACGCAAACGATCGATGACAGTTACATGGAAACCACCCACAAGGAGAGAGCGAAATGGTATTATTACAAAATATGTAATAAGTTACACGGATCTTCATAAGGTATTTATGTCACCTTTGCACATTTGTTATCAACCGAAAATAAGCATAAATATTTCTGCACTGTTCTTAAGTTCAAATACCAGGTACTATCAGGAATATCGATAGATATGTTACTCAAACGGGTCCTGGTAACTAGCTACTTTGGACGAGTAAGATTATATTATGAAGAAAAACAGCATGTGATTAATAAACTTATATCTATTTGGCGAAGGTAAACTCTTAAGATGCTTCGTATTTGTGTGGACGAGAAGAATAATTGTCCTCCAAACTATTGTCAATACACATAAATGCCAAGTGACTACTGCATTCAACTGACAATAACATGGTGTTTATAATATTATTTGACATCACATCACTTACCCTTCACCGATGTGGGTTCGAACATCATATGGGGTGTTGAATTATTTCATGTGAGGAAGCTTGCGGTATGTCGGGAGTTCTATACCTGTACCCGTTCGAGCCTGAACAACTGCTCGGAAGGGAACCAGGGGTCTACTTCCACCAATAATAGCTGGAGAGTGACCATATTGACCTAAGGTGTTGGGGCGACTTTCAACAGAAAAATAACAGACAACATGTAGGTATTGTAGGAGCGCCTGATGAGTAACAAATGATAAATGAAATGTTTACCTTTCCGAAACAAAGTGAACATCGGCATGAAATTGAATACACAGTAGAAACATTTTCCAAATTTTCCATCAATCGAATTGAATAGTGTTGTGTTGAGCTAATGCTTGATACGATCTGCAAACGAGGCCTTACAAAACGGTATGCACGTGTTATTAAGACATCACTGTTGTTGACTAAAACTAGTGGTCCGACCCTTTATCTGTGCTACATAAATGCATGCATATGTAGTAGTTAATTAGTTTCTCATCACATCTCAATGATGCATTGTATGTACTGCAAAACTGTATTTTCTAATCGGTACATATAATAACTATATATTATAAAAATTAAAATAGCATTCCTTTTATGATACAGAGCACTACTTTGACAATTGAAGTAAACGTGGACAGTGTGGTAAATGACACAGTGGAGATGGACCGTGTTATTGATGTTTTACCCGGAACATATTTTATTCAGGTACTATTTTTATACTTTCCAATGCTCTGACTATAAACGCAACCTTGATAAGTGTATGTTGCCCGAAATATGTAGATTAAGAAAATGTATCATAACTGTGGCAGAATGATCAATACAATAACATGATCAGACCTCCCATGTTGAGTGTTGTCATGTATGTGACCATTCTAGCTATCACATATCCCGTATTGGCATCAGTTGATATTGTATTGTAGGTAACTGCTGCAACTTCAAAAGGACTTGGGGAACCGTCAGGGAAAAATATTACAGTCGATCCGGGAGGTATGTATTACAAAACTAATGACTGACAAGAACAGAATGAGACTGAGGACAACAATTGATTTCAGTGTTACTTTCACGGTTATATAACAATAATAGTCTATTATTATTATTATTATTATATACCAAACTTATATAGCGCTCTTTTCATCTAAAAATAAAACGTTCAAAAGCGCTATACAGCCTACAATATCACAACTATTGATAAAAACTTCCATATACAATGAGATAAAACAAGACAAAATTAGCAAACACAATTACAATGGATTCTAAATATGCTATAAAATATTAGGATCTAAAATTATAACAATTAAAATATAGGTAATAATTAAATAAAATGTGTTCATTTGCAGTCTTAATCCTGATTGAGCACAGACACAGTTCGATATTTATGTTCCATATGAACATTTAAAAAGGTGTGTCTTCAACGCCTTTTTGAAAGAACACAATGTTGTTGCACTTCTAAGATTTGATGGAAGAGAATTCCAAAGTTTTGGGGCAGCAGTCATGAAACTTCTATCTCCGTATGTGACAGTCCGACTTCTTGGTAACACAAGAGTAGCTGCTTCATTTTTAGACCGTAAGTCTCTCCTTGGTATATAAACCTCAAGCAAGTTTCTCATATAAATCGGTGCTTCTCCATTCAATGCTTTATATGTGTGAGTCAGTATTTTATACTTTATTCTTTCTTGAACTGGTAGCCAATGAAGTTCTTTTAGAATGGGCGTTACATGACTGAAACGGGATGTTCTGGTTATGATGCGAGCTGCTGTGTTTTGAACAGTTTGTAATTTATTGGAAGTGTTTTTTGGCACGCCGTACAACAGTGAATTACAGTAGTCGAGCCTGGATGTAACGAGTGAGTTTATGAGAGTTTTCGTGGCGTCTGTTGTTAAATACTGCCGAATGTGTCCAATCCGCCGGATCTGCGCATAACATGATTTTGTCACGGAATTTACATGTTTGTCCATATCCATTCTTGAGTCTAGGAAAGCTCCTAGATTTCTCACACATGTTGATGGTTCTGTATTTGAGTCTCCTACTTTCACATTTATGTTTTCAATGTGTTGAAAATTTCGCTGACTAGAAAACATAATCATTTCAGTTTTATCAGTATTGAGTTTTAACATATTGGCATGCATCCAAGCAACAATGTCTTGTAGACAGTTTTCCACTCGAAGTAGTGTCTCTGCTTGTGAAGCTTGAACGGTTGGTTTGAATGAAAGGTAAAGCTGGGAATCGTCAGCATAAAAGTGATGGTTCAGTCCATGGTGTTTACAAATGGCTGCTACAGGCTTGGTATACATAGTGTACAATTTCGGGCCTAAAACAGACCCCTGTGGAACACTGAAATTCATGAGCACTGAGTTGGATAGTTTTCCATCAATACATACTGCTTGATAACGGTCGGTAAGATAAGATGATATCCATTGGAGAGGTTTTCCAGTAATTCCAAAATGAAATTCGAGACGCTGTAAAAGTGTTCTATGGTCGATGGTATCAAATGCAGCAGATAGGTCCAAAAGCACAAGGATTGTAGCATTGTTCTGGTCCAGAGATTGGAGTATATCGTTTTGGACTTTCAGTAAGGCAGTTTCTGTGGAATGAAACTTCCTGTACGCAGACTGATGTACCTCGTGTAAGTTATTACTTGTCAAATGTTCATCAATTCGACTATTTACTACTTTTTCCAGAATCTTCGAGACATAAGGCAGGTTTGACACGGGCCTGTAGTTCTTCAAAGTGTTTTGATCAAGGCTTGGTTTTTTCAGCAAAGGTCTTACCCGGGAGATTTTGAATGACTTTGGTACATTGCCTGTTTCCAATGAAATATTTACAATTTGTGTCACTATTGGTAGGATTTCACTAAGACAAGATTTCAGTAGCCATGTCGGAATTGGATCAATTTCACAGGATTTATTTGGCCCTTTTTTAATGAACTGTTCAACTTCTTTCTCATATGATGGACAGACATTGTTCAAGCAGCTTATGTGAGGGAGTTTCTCTGTTTCAATGTTCAATGTACCCAATTCCGACTGGGAGTTTGAAGATATGTCATTCCTAATGCCTTCCACCTTAGAAATGAAGAAGTCACTGAATTCCTGTACTAGTTCATTGGGATTTTTGCCTGATGGAAGCGCTATTTCACTATCGCCTTCAAGCAGGTGTTTAGTGATTTTGAACATGCTTTTTTGATCACGACCGCAAGATATTACTTTATCAGTCTATAATAGACTAACACATAATACTGATATGATATAGGACATAGAAAACGCACACTTCGGATAAGTGTGTTTTACATGAAAAACAATAACATATAAATACATATATGCATGTTCTTAAAGTTGTTCAGTTTGTGTTTTGTAATAAAGATGTGATATATCTTTGATAGAATCCTACGTATTTCGTTTTTATGTAGTAATAATCATATACTGTTGGTTTGCGTTTTCTATGTCATCTAGTATACATGCTGAACTGTTGCGTTTTTAATGGTATTTGTATGATCAATATACGATTGAAACTTGTCTTTCATGAATTAATCAAATACTTTATGTACAGAGGGTGACCCAATTAGCTATTAGACTAAGTTTTACGAGTTAATCCATATTTTCCCGGAATGTCCATTGATAAGGACATTAGAAATGTGTAAGCTACTATTATAGCGATAGCATACCTGTCACTTGAAAACATACAGTCATGTTATAAACTGCATCGTTTGGATCATTCTAATGGCTGTTTGGTTCTACTGCCTGCAAATCCGTGTTAAACGTCATCTATTCTGTGTCACCATGACAACCTCCATATATGCCATGCATATTACATTGCAGTTACGTCATATCAAGGTAACTTATTGAGAACCCGACCTCTTTAGGTTTCAACTGATCTCATATTTAAGTCCATTCCATGAGATTATAAAACTGTTCTCCAATCTCAATTTGTGTGTTTTACGTTTATTTATCGTCGCTACCGGTTGCCCATATGAGCGCCGCCTCCTGGAGAGATTAGTTATTTTAGATTTTGGAGGATAGTGCATGATACAGACAGAGACCAATTCCAGAATCTCCTCTGGTTGTTTTACGTGCACGGTGTAAAGCACCAACACTAGACCTCGGTTTAACGTCCCATCTGAAAGACTGTTAATTTTATTATGGTCAGACGGGGGATCGAACCTGCAATCGCTGGATTACCAGTCCAGCGTGTTACCACTGGACTACAGATACGTCTCAAACTTGTATAGCAGAGTGTAAATTTCAGTATCATCCAATCAAATCACTGGATCTAGAGTTTGAGATCTAAGAAAAGCTCATATTTGCAATGGGGTAACTTTTACAATCGGCTGTAGTACATAAAACGAGGTTACTACTAAACTTGTGAATGCTTTAGTTTCTCAATAGACCATGCATCCAAGGAATCAACGTCATTTTGCATTAGGGCCTATTGGCGGAATACCAACTTTGACTTCAAATGAGATAAACAAATACAACATAATATACAGAAGTCGTGATAGCGCAGTAGTAGCGAGTTCGTTTCAGGAGCGAATGACCCGGAGTTCGAGCACCACTGGAGCCGTTACGATACGATTGTGCCCTTAGGCAAGGCATTTAAATTCCATATTTCCTCTTCTCTCTCCCTCATGGCAATGGATTCCATCAGAAATGAGGCATCGAGAGTGATTAATATAAGTTGTAAGAACTAGTTTCGCAATGGAGCTAAAATAAATTTGTATAGACTAACATAATATATTGCATCCAAATTGCGATATTCCAGTTATAAAATATGATTTTAAAATTGGCCCAAAATAACGGGAGGACATACTTTAGTAGGTTATGTGCATCCAAGAAGTCAGTGATGAACATTATTACAATTTCGTCCCAGCAATGTATCTGGGGACGTAGATCATTACTAACATGACATATTGTGTACACTCAGCTCCTCCGAAGACCGAGGCAAACGCTAGATCGTTGATACTTCCGGCTGCGCATTCTGTATCGGATAAGCAGACACAAATTGCAGTACAACTGTCACTAACTGGACTGCTTTGCAACGTAGATAGTGGATCATTGACACTTCGAGCAGTTATTGTAGCTGAGGCTAATGAGGCGATGAGTGGTAAGTAAACAGCATGCCGTACCACTAGCTGGACCACTAGCTGGACTGCTTTGTAACGTATAGATAGTGGATCGTTGACACTTCTTGCATGATTGGATGAACATATTTTATTTCCTCTTCAATATACATAATAAAGGCAACAGGTTTGGGCCACAAGTGCAAACGACATTCGATATTCACCCTCACCAAAAAGGGCATGATAGCAGCCGAGGATAAAGATGGGTGATAAGTAATTATATAGGCATACGTCTGGATTAGAACCCACACGACTACTGCGATATCGCCTAGCAATAATAAATCGTATTACTAATTGATTAACTCCTTTTAGTACATCCATATACACGGAGAGCACACATGAACAGACACAATATACAATTACATGTTTTACATGGACACACATAGATCAAGTAATGCAAATATACAAGAATAGTCAGAAACGCAGACACAACCATGCAACTATTAATGAGTGATACCAGTCGTCATATATCTGGATGAAACGAAAGGAAAGGGAAGGAGATGATTATACAACACAAAGCTGTGTGTGTTTTACGTTTATTTATCGTCGCTACCGGTTGCCCATATGAACGACGCCTCCTGAAGAGATTATACATTTTAGATTTTTGGAGGATAGTGCAATGATACAGACAGAGACCCATTCCAGAGTATCATCTGGTTCTTTTACGTGCACAGTGGAAAGCACCGACACGAGACCTCGGTTTAACGTCCCATCTGAAAGACTGTTAATTTTATTAGGGTCAGACGGGGGATCGAACCTGCGATCAATGGATCAGAAAGCTGGTACATTGTATTAGCTTGTATAGCCAAAACACCTGTTTTCCAGACGAGAAAGAAAATTACAGTTGCCAAAATCAACAAAAAAAGAAGATAAATTAAGTGTGCAACAACCACAGCACAAAGTGATCACCAATGCTACTAATGACACGCGTAACATGATAGCAAATCTGACTGTAAGCACGGGGTAAATGTTAAGTCAACGACATTATCCACTCGGCCACGGCGGCCATGTTAGACTATGAAACGTCACACACTATACTAAAGAAAAGTGTACGCCCCTGATTGGTTCATTGGAATCATAAAAAACAACTATCGAACCATATGTATCATGCTGTACAATAACATTGCGATCTTTATTGCTTTCTATATATATGTAGATACGCAGTTTTATGGGACTAAGGATGATTTTAATCGAAAGATGAAGCAAACATATAAATCCTGGTTTGCTGTAAATAATCTAGATTCCATACCACCGTACATAGCGACACCTAGTGACTGGAAACCGAACTGTGCTTCTACCAGTGGTAAGTTTAGTCGCGTTTATTACAGAACAGATTACAATTAATTAATGCAATACTATCTTAACAGTCAACCTTTTCTACAAAGACCACATTTTTGATCTACTATATCAAGCCATTATCGATGATATTTAAATCCCCTATTTGAAACAAACAACATGTGGACATTTTCGGTAGTCATTAGAGACATGTTTGACTGTACATATTTCAAAATAGTTTAGTATAGTTGTAGCAATGACAACGGGTTATTATTATTATTATTATTATACCTACAATGTCAGAATTAGCCTTGTCTTATGAGTAGAATAAGGCATACACACTGGGTCCATGCTGCTTCCAATTCAGTAGTGGGGCGACCATCCCCTACCCAGCGGGTCCTCAGGTGGCGGATAGGGGAACGGCCCTCAGATATGGGGGTTAGCTGTGAATCAAATAAGCAGTTCCGGCCCATACGGCGGTGTACCTACCAGGACGGGGAAGGATAGCACAAGGCAAAGCTACTCCTATTAAATACTCCACGTGTCCCACAACGGGTGCATCAGGCGAATATATGGACCGCCTTAAAAGTCCTAGCCTAAGGGTGAGGTAACCCCAACAGAAACCTCGAATGCTGAAGCCGGAAGTACTGGGCCGCACGGCGCATTCTAATAAACCACGGTACTACGCATAAACGCAAAATGAATCGCAATGACAGAAAGAGTAAACCGAGATGGTGCTGGACCTGTGAAGACCCGCCAGGCAGGTACAGTGCCTGGTTCCATACCTCGAAGGAACCCATCCTTAGCTACTGGAGGTCACCCTAAGCCGCCCTGTGGAGCCAGGGGACGGCGAAGGACAGCTATTGGCCGAAACGTGAAGCAGAAACCTATTGTGCTCATGCAGTGGAATGCTGAAGGAGTCTTTAAAAGAAAGACTGAACTGGAGCAAGTACTACAGGACAAAGAGGTAAGTGTTTGCTGCATACAGGAAACACACCTGAACAAAGACAAGACGTTCAAAGTACGAGGCTACCAGTGCCTCCGAGCAGACCGACAAGACAGACACAAGGGTGGTGTGCTCACTCTAGTCTGGAACAACATCAATGCGAGTGAAGTGAAAACCTACCTTGAAGGAGCGGAATACCAGGAGTTCAAGATCAAGACCAAATCAACTGAGTTGAACCTCGTCAACTACTACTGCCCAAATGACAAAGCCCTTGCCCTTGACACTATTGGAGCTTCAAACAGTCGATACATGGTTGTTGGTGACTTCAATAGTCATTCCCAGAGTTGGAGATATGCACAGTCTGATAGGCGTGGGGATGAAGTGGAGGACTGGCAGGATGAGCACAACTTGATTCTTGTCAACCAGCCCTATGATGTACCAACCTTCTACTCTAGGCGATGGCACACTACTACCTCTCCAGATCTAGCATTCTGCACAGAGGACATCCAGAAAGGTACGGTTAGAGAAGTTGGCGATCAACTTGGTGGAAGTGACCACAAACCAGTGTTCCTCACACTCAGCAGTGAAGTGATACAGACAGACCATCCCTACCCTAGATGGAACTACAAGAATGCCAAGTGGAGTCTCTTTGCTATTCGGTCCAATTCTCTTACTCGAGGCATACAGGTACAAGGAAGAGATGTTAACAACATGGTGAAAGAGTTCAACAGCTGCATACTCAAAGATGCCCATGAAACCATCCCTAGAGGTGCGAGAAGAGAATACAAGCCCTACTGGACCAATCAGTTGCAGACCCTCCAAGATGAACTCACTGAAGCAAGGAACAGGGCAGAAGAACAGCCATCACAAGAAAACCATGAACAACTTCAGAAAGCAAAGGCACAGTTTCAAAAATCTAAACTGGAAGCTACACGACGAAGTTGGAGAGAGAAAACTGCTGCCCTGAACCTTGAGAAGGACGGGAGGAAGTTGTGGAGGCTCACGAAACAGCTAAATGATGAAGAAAATAACAGACAGAAAATCACGTTGGATGAGGATGGGAAACTGTTGACCGGCAAAGAGACTGCAGACTGTCTCGCCAAAGCCTACCAGAAAGAGGGCAACATCAAAGTCACACGACAACAGCAAAGAGAGGCACGGAAAGAACAGAAGGATAGAAGTAAAACGCATATGGAACAAGACTCCATGAAACTTCCACTTACATACCAGGAACTGTACACAGCGCTCAGACAACTGAAAAAGAGGAAGTCACCTGGACCAGATGGAATCTCCAATGAGATGCTAACTCATCTTGGATGCTCAGCCATGCTGAAACTTCTTGACATGTTCAATCTTAGCTGGTAAGAAGGCATAGTTCCGCAGATCTGGAAGGAAGCCAACATTATCCCAATCTACAAGAACGGCAAGGATAGAAAGAAAGCTTCCAGCTATCGCCCTATTAGTCTCACTAGCTGTGTGGCCAAGACAATGGAGAGGATAGTTAACAAGAGACTCATGTGGTACCTTGAGACAGAAAACCTCCTATCCAAGGAACAAGCAAGATTCCAACAGTTCAAATGCACAGAGGACCAGGCAACATACCTCGCTTAGGAAGTTGAGGATGCATTCCAAGGCCAGAAGGTAGTTTTTGCAACCTGGATAGACCTCCAGAAGGCTTTTGACAAAGTCTGGACTGATGGGCTGCTGGTCAAGATGCAACGATGCGGAATTGCCGACAAGATGCTCTGATGGACCAAATCCTTCCTACACAATCGCAGAGCCAGAGTACTTGTTGACAACCAGAAGAGCAAGAAATTCCTCATCCGACACGGTGTTCCTCAAGGAGGAGTGATCTCGCCTACGCTGTTCCTCATCTTCATCGATGACTTGCTTGCAGAGCTCCCAAAAGGTTTCAAAGCAGCACTCTATGCCGACGACTTGGTCATGTGGTGTGTTGAAGAACATGCAACGACTGCCACATACAGAATGCAGATGGCCGCAGACAAGCTCACAGCATGGGCAGAAGACTGGTGCATCTCTATTAATAAGGAGAAGTCGTCAACCACACTCTTCACACTTTCCACCAAACAGAAAGCTGGAACCATCATGTCGGTGGAACTGCCTTGAAGACGGACAACGAGCCAACATACTTGGGGTGACATTTGACAGACGGCAGACATGGAGGCCACATATCCAGAAAGCAGAGGCCAAAGCCAAGCGCAAGCTTGCAATCCTTCGGAAGCTTGCTGGCACCACATGGGGTGCCAATGATCACATCCTGAAGACTATATACCAAGGTGTGGTCAGGGCTCACCTGGAATATGGATCCACTGCCTGGACAGCATCAGCCAAGACCAACCAACAGACACTCGACAAGGTTCAGAACAAGGCTCTCAGGCTGATCACAGGTGCAATGAAGAGCACTCCAATCAAGGCCATGGAGAAAATTACTTCCATCCAGCCACTGCAAGAACGTCGCGACACAAGAATTATTCTACAGACAGAGAAGTTTCGATGTCAGGAGGAACAACCGATGAAGCAGAGAGTTGAGGCACTAACGAAGAATCGTCTAAAGCGAAGCAGTTTCATCCACCAGTCCAAGAAGCTTGCTCGAAAGCACACCAGCCATCTCCCAGCCAAGACATTGCCTCCAACGCCATTTCTATCCAAGCCATGGGTGACTAGCGATGAATCCAAGGTTACCATCTGCAGTACAATCCCATACATGACATCCAGAGATAGACAACATGATGACGTCAAACGTGCCCTCACACTAGCACACATCGACAAGAGTTATCCTGGAGAAGCATGGCTACAAGTCTACACAGATGGTTCAGCCACAAGAGCAGTAGCAAACGGAGGAGCAGTCGTGTATGTCCGACACCCAGATGGACACACACAGTCAGTTGCTCTACCTACTGGAGTACACTGCAGCAACTATGGGGCAGAAGTACAGGCCCTTGAAACAGCAGCATCTCTAGTACACACCACTGTGGAGTGTGCCCAGGTTGTCTTCCTGACTGATGCGCTCTCAGTTCTGGATGCCCTGTCTAACAACAAAGAACCCCACCTGATGGAAGCCCTTCGAACAGTCAGCGTAACTAAAAGAACTGTCCTCCAGTGGGTACCTGCACACATAGGCATTCCTGGCAATGAAGCCGCTGACCAGCTTGCCAAACAAGGTTCTACCGAGAGGCAACCAGACAAAGATTTGACATACAAGGAGAAATGCACCATAATCAAATCTGCATCAAAGCCAACAGTCGAGAAGGATGACTCCACCTTCTCACCAGACAGGAGCAAGTCACGATATTCCGGCTTAGAACAGGACATAACCGCCTAAACTTCCATATGTATCGGAAGCTTGGACTAGCTCCATCAACTGCCTGCAGCTGCAAAATAGGGGACCAGACCGCAGAACACATCCTCCAGGAGTGTCCCAATCTACATGGGCTGAGAAAAACAACATGGGCAACAGATACTTCTCTCCAGACGAAGTTACATGGCTGCCGGGAGGATCTGAGGAGGACGGCCCATTTCGTGTTTGCTGCCGGCTTGTCCATGTGATTCGCGAACGACAAGAAGAAGAAGGCATACACAATGGGATCGGAAAACGAGTTATTATTAAAATTACAACTCCAGATTCTGCCTACTTCTATGAGTAGAATAATGCATACACTATGGCATCGGGCAGTGGGTTATTATTAAATTTACAACTCCCGAATCGGCCTTCTCTTGTGTGTAAATTAATGCATATACAATGGGATCGGACAACATTGCAACGCCAGCATATTACTGATATGTATTATTGCAATATATAGATGTACATGTATCTAAAATTAATTTATTAATATCATATATCACACTAATAGGAAATCGAAAACGAAGAGCGACGACTGATGAATTGATGACCTATATAATAGGAGAGCAGGGTGATTGCGAATGTGTCTCGAGTCAAGGATATTGCAATGGTGAACTTCAACCAGGCCGGACATACAGGTAACATATGGTTTCCATAGTGACAGCTCGGGGTCTTACCAATGTTGGTAAGGTACTATTGCGTTTTCGACAAAGTTATCAACTCAACTATCTTAGAACTAGACAATATACACCATATGCTATGAAAGATTAAGTTAGATGAAAACATGATATTTTTGAAAAGATCGTTGTTTGAGAACCTAATATTCTATGTATCCTATATATTGATAACAAAATGATTTGGAGAGGAAAAATGACCGAATATTCATGACCTTCTGAAGTGTATCATACCAACGGTGAACATACATATGCACGCAGCGTTATGAAATCACGAAAAGCTTATTAGGCACTGCTAATAAAGCAACGTTTTGTAGGCAGGCCGATTTTGACCATTATTACACACGAAGGTCGGATAAGTATATATATGTATGTAACAATTACAATCAAATCACAAATACACACTTAGCAAATTGGTTGGGCCACAAGTTCTAACAACATTAGTGATTGACCCTCCCCATAAAAGAGATTTGAACACTGCATATAATGATAAACACACGTGGACGTTGTGATAGCTAAGTGGTTGCGAGTTCGTTTCAGGTGTGAGATCACAGGAGAACGCGTTCAGCTGTAGCGGTTAGGAGTGTGTCCTTAGGCAAGGAGTTTAAATTCCACTTTTCCTCTTCGCTCTCCCTCATGAAGATATTAATTTATAAGACAGTAACCTATACAATACAATATTATCAAATAAAACGATTACAAATAGCCAACTGACGATATGCCATACTATTCCAGTTCATTTCAGTAGGTGGTGTAGCGAAATATAGATTAACATCAGTTGGTAGTGTCATCACATAGCTTACAATGTGTGGTTGCCTAATGATTTAACAACTATTCGGGCTGTAAAACAACAAATAAATTGCCTATTAAATACATAGTAAAAAGTAACAACATACTCAAGTTCAATTATATTTCCAATCTAATCATTTATTTCTGATATCACATCCACTGTGAAGAGGTATTCACATCAAACTGAAAAACAGCAAAAATATCACAAATGTAATGTTCAGTACAGTAAATGTGTTACCAACGATGGAT
This sequence comes from Archivesica marissinica, assembly GCA_014843695.1. Taxonomy (NCBI): domain Eukaryota; kingdom Metazoa; phylum Mollusca; class Bivalvia; order Venerida; family Vesicomyidae; genus Archivesica; species Archivesica marissinica. Next base: position 11,069,741 of record CM026387.1, on the reverse strand, counting down.
TTCTTTACTGTAAAAAGTGTACAATACTAATTTTGTAAGGAATACAATTGTACGATAGTAACTTCTTTAGAAAGTGTGGCATCCGTTTGAACAGTACTATTTAAGTTGTCCAGTAAAGAAATTAAACATATTTTAACATGGTTAGGTACTTGAACTATACCGACTGTTATTGTTATAGGTTGGTCTTTTTTCTCCATCTTTGGTTCAGTTTAATTGTCATCCTATATTTTGTATAATCTTTTCTGGAAAGAAACTCATTTAGTTTAATCGAACGTTAGCTAGACTTGCTTGTGCGAGCCGTTATCTAATGTTGTCAAAGCGTGTGGCCCAAGCCATTTGCATTTTCATATTCTGTATTATATCGTTCTGTGCATAACATGAATTGCAATAAAACATGATTAAATTAAACTAGTTGAACATTGTTTAAAAATATATATACTCTTATTTCGACTAGGATATTCCCTTTTTCTGTTCACGTTTAGCATGTCGTTAGAACGTGCTGGCATAAATAACGGGACATTCACATATCAGCACATTTGGATGTTTGTACAGGAATATGACTTTAAGATACTAAAGCTTGCTAATATTGTTTACAGGACGAACACTATTTCTGAATTATTTCCTGCTTGATTAATAGGGTCAAGACAGTTGCTTGCACAGCCGGTGGTTGTACGGAGTCGCCGTATTCGGAGCCCATCTCTACAGGTATTGAGTGCTTACACTACATGCGCAATTTTTTACGTTATTTTATCGTCGCTATCGGTTACCCATATGAACGACTGGCAGTTTACATAATAACACCTTTCTTGGGCAGATTTCCGCGGTTGACCACTATTTGGTGCACCAACCTCCGTAAGAGGCTGCCAACTGTTTCATATAAAGAGACACGGTCCGAGCGGCACTGGGACCCGTGACGATCAATGATGATAGGTTACAGTAGTATACAAGTCAGCGACCCTAACCACTCGACCTCGGAGGCGGATAATATGCACATATTTACAACACATCGATTTGCAGAGCTTTAACAGCATGTTCAAATACATTTCGGTTTGCTATTACAAATAAGTAAGAGTTCAATTAGTTCAGTTAGGAGCATGCGCTAGTGGTGATTTCATGCCATATTTTATGAAACTCGTTTTGTAATTTTACAATTAAGCGAGCCATTTGTCGAGCTTAATAACAAAATTCCCAAACGAGTTTCATAAAATATGGTATGAAATCACCACGAATGCATGGCGTCACTAAATTATCATGACGCCACTACGCTAAACATCTATATATATATATATAATTACGTCAATACTTCTTTTAAATCGCCGTGTGTCTTATCGTTAACGCTATGCACCAATTCAAATAAAAAAAGTATGTGAGATGGTACGATGGTCGCCAGATCGGACAGGTGGGTTTTCTCCGGGTACTCCGGTTTCCTCCCACATGAATGACCACATAAGTATACGCTTTCATCCGAGCCAACGAGAGTGATTAATATAAGTTGTTAAAACTTGCTTCGCAATCGTTGTAAAATAAAGTATAAAAAAATGCATATCTTAAATTTTAATTTATAAATTATAAGGTTTATTCTCTCAATCAACCAATCATAATCATTCCAGGTTGTATTACGAGAATGTGTATATATAACCAACTATGTTTGGGATTTAGCAACTCAGTTGTGCATACATGTAACGGGTCATATTGCACTGTGTTCATTGACACATTAATATAATATAAGCAGCTTAGGATATGTGTCTCTATGTATGTAAGATATGATATTTTGTTTCATCGAGTGATCATGATTCTTACACTAATAAACACATATCTATTTCTTTAAGATTTTAACCAATATAATATTTGTTTTCAAATTTTATTCATTTTAACTGCCATGTTGGGAGCCTCATTGCACTACAATACACAACCGCATAGCCACTTATGTTAGTGTGAACGTCTGTAATAAAAAAAATGGTCCAGTATAAGTTTGCAAGTTAGTGTCTGTTTACTGTCAAAATTAAAAACAAATTCATTTGAATATATTAATTTATAATTTTAACTGTTAATGATTGTCAGAAAATATCTAATATTTAAAAGTACATCCAACCGTGAAGGAATACGAAACTCAAGCAGCGATAGAGAAAATGCCATCTTCCACTGTTTGTAAATAGCCGACGAAAACTCAATCATTCATTGGAAAACATAACAAAAATCAATTTCTTGGGGACTATGTGCAGATATGTCGATTATATGTCGTCAACGGTTTGAAATGTGTGCAGTTACGTCTGCTGTCATAAAGGAAATAATATTGATGATAAATTAACACAGAGACATGTCAATTCTTTATTGTAAGCAATATGTTGGCAAAAATATAACGTTTTTAATATACACATAGAATCTGATAGCACGGCAGTGGTTGTGATAGTCGTAACCATAGTCATATTGTTAATGGCTGCTGGAGGTGCAGGGGTGGTGCTGTACATCATGAGGAGGAGACGAAAGGCGTGAGTATCTTTCTTAGCAAATACTAACGTATATATATAATATAACGGAATATATAAATAAGGAGGCATATATGTATATTCTGTTTATTTAACATAGTATTAATGAAATCTACTTCATTATGTATTTCAAAAATAATGGTCACTGATAAATATGAGAGACATATGAACAGACTCAACATCGCTATTTTGTTTACGAAGTAATATTTGTCTTGCCGTTGTTCATTGGCCAATAAATAACCGAAAGACCGAGTGCGCATGTCAGCTGCATATCATTAGTGACGAAATACTATACTATAATGGATGCAAAAGGCATATATATTCGTCGAAGGAAAAGCAATAACGATGTAAACTTAGTTACCAGCTTGACCACAGGTATTAACCGAATTATCGGTTTCTCCTGGACCAATCTATGTACATAGGTTCATCAAAATACATCCACCAAAACAATAACCACGGATCCTATCAGCGGGGATTAAATAGTAGTATAGATGTATATCTATTTCATATATATGGGATCTTACATGACTGGTGATTTCATACCATATTTTATGAAACTCGCTTTGGTATTTTGCTATTATGCGAGTCTTTTGTTGAGCTTAATAGCAAAATTTCAAAACATGTATCATACAATATGGTATGAAAATCACCACGAGTCTAAAATCCTTTTCATCACTTTACCACAGTAATCATTAATTAAAATAAAGTGTTTGTCTGTATACTTTGAGGCATATTACTACTCAGGGAAATCAGTAAGGTGTATTTATACGCTGTAGTAAATAGTCCTCGGTAATCAAACAAACGACTCCACGTAAACAATTGAAGCAATACTTCCCTGGTCCATGTTTAACATTGTATTGATTGATTTTCAACGGCAAAGTTTCAAACTATATGTCAAATGTTTCAATACCAAACTGTCATGCTGCGACAAATCAGAATCATGCCAGGTGTTATTACACGTGTGTTGATATAAGAACATATATAATGGCTATATTACCTTAATACAAGCAAATGTATGTGATACAAATATATAATGTTCACGTCATACAGGTTGAAGTATGAAGACATGAACGAACGACCTAACGGGGTGGAATTGACGCCAACAGCTGAAGCTCATTTCTCCAGGTATTATTCGATATAGGTATACTACTGTATCTGTACTGTACTGTAATAAACGGAGACAGAAACAGAAGCTCCTTGACAGGTCCATATAGCAATATACCCCGGGAACAAAGACTCTGTAAATCATGTAATATGATAAAATTGAATCGGAAGTCCATTTTGTTTTACTGGTCTGCCCCAACTACATGGATTTAAGGATAACATACTTTAAACAATATTTCTGTCATTGGCCAAACCTATGTACGCTTGCGTCATTGGTAAATTCTACCACTAAAATTGTAATAAATAATTTGTCAAAATAGCTCTACTTTGCAAATAAGATTAGAGTTTCTGTCTGCAATAGTTTGGTCAAAGAACATGATTGTCTGATATGTATTATCTGTATTTGTTAAAATCTACTTGTACGTACATGCAGCCGTTTTTCTGGATTTGTATATGACCATCAGAAAATGGTATCTATATATGTCCATGTCTTCTCTTACAATTTGTATATTACTATAAACATTGTAATAATGTTTTATGTGGAATAAAATGTATTAGTATTTGTATTGGTATTGACTGAGATAAATATCACTAATCGTAATACAGTCTCGTCCATATCACCGTCCATTGTTCCGAGTACATCAGTATGGTACACAGTTGACAGGGATGGGTCCGTGCTCTCCGGATGTGATTATCACCGAAGAAGTGAAACGGGTCCACTAATACCTTCCAATCGACAATAGTGAATGTGTCTTCTTAGTGTAGTCAATGATATTAATTAAAAACCGGTATAAAAGTGTTTGTTTATTATAGTGTCACCCCTATTTAAAAGGCCAGTCATTTCTGACTTATGAGACACCTCTTTTTATGACCACCAGTACTTCCCGAATCCTATGCTTATATTCCATGCGCCAGGTTGGGAGGCAATCGATAACTATTATTTAACTAACTGACGGCTCACCAACCGGCCATATCAGAACGAACCCCTGGCGAGATTCGAACCTTCGACAACCCGCTCCGTAGGCGGACGCCTTAACCACTAGACCATATAGTATGGGAACTGTTCACATCTGGTTGTCGCAACTCCATTTGGGGATATTAATGTTTTCATATTTTACTGCCCAACAATCATTGTCTGATTACAACTTTGAGATCATATTTTGTTGTGGAAAGACAAGTTTCCTGGGTACACTTCAACAACTCCAATCACTTACATTCATATACGACCGGTCGCTTATTATTTGTCTCCTGGAATGGAGCGAATGCACGACTGTGTGTTTAAACGTTCGGGCACGGAGGCCCTAGGTATAGCCAATCTGAAATCCCATCCTACATATTACTAATAGATAAGCATCCTGCGAGCTCTTCAATATGCTAAACCATTCCGCCATGACGGTTCTATTTATATACTTTCCATGAGTCCCATATATGTGTACATATGCGCAGAAATTAACCAAATTAATGTCTCATCGGAGCCGGCTAGGGATCAAAATCAGGCCAGGTATACCGCCAAATGGGTGTTCTGATGGATAGTATTGTTCTATTCGAGTGCGCCTCTGATTCGTGAATATAAAACTAGCTAAATTATCTCAGTTCTTGTTTTAAGATTATATTCGCACTGCTTCACCATTCGCCCATTTTCTCCCAGAACAAACGTCAGTACACTTGATTAGAACTGATATAATGTGCACAGGTAAAGTTAATCGAGTATATCGGTTTGATGTGTTGTGTAACTGTTAATTTGTAATTTTAACTTACGTCGTGAATAAAACTCCCATACCCATACTATCTAGCAGTGTGCCAGACAATTGGCCAATGTACTATATCAAAGTTCAATCTTAAATATTAGAACAGTATCCTACAAACACTAGCAATGTGCTTGACCATTCGGCCACGAATACTCTAATTATATCCCATCCTACCTATTAGATAGGTACCCTACAGTCTTGCATGTAACTGCTATTATAATTCCCACAAGAACTATATGAATTGAGTTAATATTCTACTTTATTTTCAGATCAAGCCCTATCCTGTTGTCGGAATTTCCAGATTATGTTGATAAGTTGCACGCTAACTCGGATTTACTCTTCGCAGGTGCTTTCAAAGTGAGTTTTATAGAACACGGTCTCATTGAGTATATTAGGAATATATAACGCTGTAATTGTTTTAATATTATGTTCCTGGACAAATGAGCAATTTATATGATATTTAATGTATTAGTTGTGCACAACTCTTGTAAATAAGACAACTGTTAAAATAAATAGAACACACATATTAACCAATACAAACAGACCAATACTAAGCAAGTTCCCATCCACACACCATAGCTATGTTAAAATGCGTAATGTATTGAATACGACTCTGTCAATATTGAAACACTTGTATGACCATATGTAAGTATATAACATGGGTTCATATTATTCCGAGTTATAATCAAACCAGGTTGTAATTTGCTTATTGGATATTATAAAACTGTGCCTATTTCTCAGATTCAAACATCCTTTCTAATTAATTTAGATCAGGTCAAATCTCTGATTCAACCATCCATAGCATTGGCGCCTGAAATGTGTGCAAAGTAATATAATCTCAGAGATTTCACAGTGCATATTTATTTCGTTAGTTCTCCCGATCTCAATTAATTGCATTTCTTCTTCTATTATCCAATTACCGAGGCATATGTGTCCTAGTCCGTCGTCCTAGCTTGGAAATCTCAAACTCAAGCTCAAGTAATATGATTGGTTGTGTCTGAGATTTGCTCTTTGCTCAGAATCTGAGACTGAGTTCCAGATTTGAGAACAGTTTTATCACTTCCAGATTAGGTCTCGTGGACCAGAATAAACGTTGCGACATATCAGGTCGTTCTCGGCTGCGATGTATTATTATATGTGGTCAAACTAACTTTGTACAATATACTAGATTGTTACATAGGATGAAACAATATCATAATATGAACAATATACAATAATTACGGATTTATATATATATATTTATACTATCTCCAACATCACATATGTCTCGAAGTTCATTTAAGTAATATTCAAAGTTACGGTCTACCTCCAAATAATTGTTTCTAGAATGACTCGTCATTCCAAACATCCACAACCATTGTAAAGGAACACAAGCGATTGAATAGGATTGAATATGTCTGACTCCATAGTGGATGCAGACGGTTTATTTTGAAACAAGACAAACTGATAAACAAAAGGTGTAAATGAATGCACCGTAACAATGTTCAAAATGCATAAAATTGGACATAAAATCCACCAACCGTCCAACCAACATATATGGGCAAGGGACCGAGCACATTTGCAAACTCTAGTAGTGGCCTTATTCGCATCCTAGCGCGAAGAGGATTAATAATATTAATATCTAGTGTTTGCCTCGCTCTGTCAAGAATATAATCGCAATATGTACATTTTGTTTATGAATATGTTACTTGTTGTTACAGCTCGTGCATGAGAACAGTCCTAAACACCCAACGACAGCCTCTGCACAGGAATGCTGTAGAGTGAAAAACAGATACACAAACATTATTCCCTGTGAGTATGACTCAAACAGCAGCTCTGTGTTATCAGGTTACCGGGCCCTGTCCATAAACGATATTAGAGTTTCTAAAATGTCAATTAAATACTAAAAACAACTCTGAAGACAAATAGGAAACCAATGACACAGAAGTGTGTGCCTAACCCTAATGACTCATGAATAGTGGGTAGCATAACATTAGCCTCGTATAGGTCTAACATTTATTTATAGACGGTTATAACCTCGTAAAACAGAACGATTATTTGTTAAAATATGCATTTCTTCTCCTCCTATTTGCATTTCTTCTGTTGTCGTAACGACGGACGTATTGCGTTGAATCGGTATCATGTCTTGTGAGTGGCCACAATGCCGTAAATTATTCTCCATTATCAGACGTGGCATACATACATGGTATGAATATTCCTTAACTGTTTACGCACAGCGCAATTATTTTGGCTAAGAGTCATGCGATGTCGAGGTATGACGAGTTTCCCAAATGACATACATGTAGTTCATATAACCATATGTAATTATTATCGGACAATGTTAAGAATCAGATATTATAGCGGTACTTATATTATTACTATCAGAGATAATAAGATCAATCACTTATCTCCATTGTTTTCAGTTGATCATTCTAGAGTGAAACTGGTGCCATTAGATGACGTAGAAGGATCTGATTTCATCAACGCAAACTACATACCTGTACATATAACTTAATTTCCATTATTTTGATAAGAGTCATCTTCCAATACTAGTAGTAATATGTGAGTGATCTGGAAATGCAGAACGTTTGTATTACAGTGAATACTGTATAAATCTGGCGGTTATCGTACTAACCTAACGGCCACCGTACCAACCTAACGGCCACCGTACCATCATACACATTTAGTTTGGAGTAGTGAGGACATTTCTCCTCAATGTACAGTTGCATTTTCAATGGATTGATCCAGTCTGAGACGACTTGATTATATTTTGTAAATTAATGACTTTGTGGAGCCGTTACGATTGTTCCCTTGGGCAATGCTTTTAAATTCCAGGTTGCCTCTTCGCTCTCCCTCGTCGTGATGGATTCCATTAGGAATGAGGTCTCGAGAGTGATTAATATAAGTCATAAGAACTTGTTTCGCAATCGAGCTCAAATAATTTAAATGTGTATAAACTAATGACTAATATAAAATGCAGATAATCATATTGTGAAATAATTAACAGAGATATGTTGGTTAAATGGATGGTTCTGATGCGTATTTGATCAGGAAACGTCTGTTCGGTAGGTTTGGGAGGTTTACAGTCTGTAAGCGTGCACTTGTACATGTGCATAGCTTATTGCGGATGTGTGTTCGGCTTATGGAAAGGGGGTTCCGATTTACAGAGGTTTGTTCTATAATTTACAATGAAAGGAGACCCAGAAAATCGTCATGTTTTGAAGGAATTCCAGATTAGATGGATTGTGGTTTATATGGGGTTTACTGTTTTATATTTAGCCAATGTTTATATAAGACATTAACAATGTAGATACAGTTGTGCTAGTATGCATACATTGATTACAAATGGATGCGTACGATATATATGTATACGCTTCAGGGATACAATTCGAGACGGGAATATATTGCCAGCCAGGGTCCTCTGAAAACGACCTTTAATGACTTCTGGCGTATGATTTGGGAACAAAATGTGGGCACTATCGTCATGCTTACACAACTTGAGGAAAGGGGACGGGTAAGATGCATCACAATACATTTCTTGTTTCTTTTGTCATTGTTGGTATTGTTAGATTTGTGTACTATAATAACGATTATATGTATTCAAAGTTGGAAAATGTATTATGGAAGATCAGCATTATTCATGCTTCTCGCCATTTGAATGGTAAGGGCGTAGTCACGTATTGTATTTGCTCTTTAGTTAGTATATTTGACACGGCTAAGCAATCTCGTTTGATTGTTCTTTTTGCATTATAGAGAACGATTTCCAACAATAGGCCGTGTGGAATTTAATACATTTCTTCTCATATGAATATATATATAGGACAGTACAATAAAAATGGTACTCATCCTCGACTGTGTTCATATTAAAGTTTACAAATGAGTTGATTTCTCTCAATACTGCGTATCTGCCAGTTTCAATTTCCAGCTGATTCGCAGATAGCCTAAATCGTGTTAGTTAATAAATAGAACATAGGTAGTTGCTTGAGGAATTATAATTGTTCGGCTCGTCTCTTATAGTACACAAGGCTTTAATAGTTTCGCCAACTTGACCAATACATTTAATTTTATAAGAAAGTAACCGAATATTTGCTATGTAGTTTGACAACTGATATTTTATTCATCATTTAATGAGTCATGTAAAAGTGTATTCATAAAATTCATATATACATGCACACATGTTTGTTACATCTTCATTTGAAACAAATGTCGTCTGTGCCAGCTCAAACAATGATAGGGTTCAGTTATTTGCTCTCGTCTGTTTGTGCTTCGAGTTTACTGATATAATTATGTGTGTCTGTCAGAAGGCATTGCAAGTGATGGACCAATGATCATTCACCCGCCGAAGTTTTACCCATACGTGTACCATTTACGTCTTAAGGATTATGTTAAGTTATAATAGGGTACATTTGGATGAAAGAAGCTATGTGCTTCAAGTCTCTATTTTGGTGACTTTCGATTTCAATTTATGAGTGCACTGTTTGTTAATGAAACCAGTTAGATTATGCTTCAATCTCAAACGTACAGTGGTTAGGTGCAATTGATTTTAAGTCAACGAACTCATCCACTCAGCCACGGAGGCCGCATTAGCTCCCGCATTTCTAAGGCTGAGTTCTTATATCAACTGGACGTACTCTACTTGCTATGACTGACAACGAGGTCCAAGCTCTCCATTTGTTTTAATCCTATCTACAGCTTAGGCGACATGGCCACTATCCAGCTTGAATTGGTTAATCAGAGCACGGATGGGAACATGAGTAGAACCCCCCTCCCTCCCGCCAGAGCACGATCCTTCCGGAAGAATTGCCATGTACAATACAACATGTTGCATATTATCGTATCACTTGACTTTTACAGACCAAATGTGACAAGTACTGGCCCGACCAGGACGAGCCGGTCTACTACGGAAATATAGTAGTGTCTGTCATATCGGAGTCAAATATGTCCGACTATATCGTCAACATATTTGAAGTCAAGTTGGTAAGTCAAAACATTTAGCAGTCGTGCAGACAATAATTAGTATTTAGCATTATATTATATTACTGGTTAGAGTAGATATGACAGTTGGTGATCATCCATGTAAATATTTATGGGGGTTTTCTTTTGGTTATTATCGTTTGGTTATTCGGGGAAACATCTAGGAGGATAGTGCATGTTATTTATCGTTTGGTTATTCGGGGAAACGTCTAGGAGGATAGTGCATGTTATCTATCGTTTGGTTATTCGGTGAAACGTCTAGGAGGATAGTGCATGTTATTTATCGTTTGGTTATTCGGGGAAACGTCTAGGAGGATAGTGCATGTTATTTATCGTTTGGTTATTCGAGGAAACGTCTAGGAGGATAGTGCATGTTATTTATCGTTTGGTTATTCGGTGAAACGTCTAGGAGGATAGTGCATGTTATTTATCGTTTGGTTATTTATCGTTTGGTTATTTATCGTTTGGTTACTATCGTTTGGTTATTCGGGGAAACGTATAGGAGGATAGTGCATGTAACAGAAAACATTCCATATTCAGAAGTATCCATTGTTCTTTTACATGTCATGAGCACATCGGTTTATTGTCTCATCTGAAATATTGCTAAACTCCTAAACAATACAAGCATACTCATCTTACTATTAACTATGATATATATATATCCATTTATTAGCAAATAATTATAATAGACTGTTGACCTGAGAATTATAATAGACTGTTGACCCAAGATTTATAATAGACTGTTGACCCAAAGTATCACAGGCTATCATACATAATTATGCTAACAGAATTTGTCTCTTCTTAAATGCGTTTAATATAGAATATAACTAGTCCATTTTTATATGTAATTTGCCCTAGTATAGCTGTATTCAAATGTGAAATTTGAATTTACAAGGATGATAATAACAATTGTTTGCTATATAGTGTTCTCATAGTGAATATCATAAACTGAACAAATAATGAAAACTGATATTTATCTTCAAGTATATTGCTCTCACATAAAGTACCTAAGTTTCAATAGTCCAATATCATAAATATCCAGGTAGTTAAATAATGGTTACCGATTGCCTACCAGCCTGGCGCCAGACATACGAGCATAGGATTCGGGAAGTACTGATGTTCATAAAAAGAGGTGTCTCATCATAAGTCAGAAATGGCTGGCCCATTAAATAGGGGTGACACTATAATAAACCAAAACTTTACTTTTACTTTATTAAATGTCTAAGTAGCGAGATGATAGTATGATTATGAATGGTCTTAGTTGTTTGTATGATGTTTTAAAGTCGCAGCAACAGCTTAGGTCAAGGTCATATGACGACTATACAACCAGTATTGCTGGAATAAGACCTCGAACACCCAATCCGAGTAGTATTTCAAGCACGGACATGCACTCGGGTACAACCACCGAAAGCTAGTTGGTTCGAACATGCAGCGGTGAAGTGGAAGTGATTTGATATCAACGACCTTAATAGTTCGACCCCCATAACATATACCAGAGGTCCAGAATTAAAAATACAAACATAATTAACATTTGTTCGACGCCCTGTAGATCAATTCATCTCAATTTCATGGAGCTAACCATTTCTGTAAACACTAGTCATTCCAATGTAATCATGTTCTGTACACAGTGAGCTGTCATTTGATGGACGACTCCTATATTGATTCATTCACGTTATTTTGATCTGGAACTAATTCTTGTTATTGTGTAGTTAGTAAATAGGGTTTGCATAGTAAATAAGCATACACATAATTCACAACATGCCATAGATATACCATACATGCTTATCCATCCATCACAAATGTTATTTCTCGAATATTAAGGATAGTTGCATTTTAAATTAATTTTATTTATAATTTTGACATATTTAATTTTCTTTCAGAATGGTGAAAACAAGATGGTTCGGCATTTCAGTTATCTAAAATGGCCGGATATGGGATGCCCTGAATCACCACAAATGCTTCTCGAGTATGTGAAGGCTGTTCGTCTATATTCAAATCCAAAATTGGGACCGCTATCAGGACCGACGATTGTTCACTGCAGGTATGAACTATAGTTCAGCATTCTTGAATTAAGCCCTTTAAGGTAACTTCCATATTAGTATTATTAAATTTTAGACTTCTTAGCTATTAAGATCACCTACGAAATACACTATACTTTATTTATTTATTACAAGCTCGATTGCGAAACAAGTTCTTACAACTTATATTAATCACTCTCGAGAGCTCGAGGAATCCATCGTCACGAGAGAGAGAGAAGAGGCATGTGGAATAAGGGCAAAATCGTGACGGCTCCAACGGGGCTCGAACGCCGGACCTTTCGCACCTGAAGCGAACGTGCTACCATTGCGCTATCACGACTTCCACCTCCGAAATACAATGTTCTGTTATACTATGCTTTATTACTATTTTTATATCGAATGTTTTGTTGCTTGTTTGTAATTTGTGAAATAAAATATTCGTATGGTACTATCACGTCAAGTCAAATATGTCATTAAAGACTGTGTAAGATACTAACAAAGTCTTGTCTGTGTTGATAAGTGTTTTTTCGTTGACAAGGTGATCTTTGTTGACAGTGAGTTTTGTTAACAGGTGATCTTTCTTGACAGTGGTCTTTCTTGACAGGTGGTATTTGTTGACATGTGATTATTGTTGACAGCTGGTCTTTGTTGACAGTGATATTTGTTGACAGTTGTAATTTGGTGACAGTGGTCTTTGTTGACAAGTTAAGATACATTGATAATAACTTGACTGGAAACCAAAATATTGGTATCTATAGCTCTATAGCAGTTAGTCTCCATTCGGAGGTCTATGCTTGACTGGACGGTTAGGAAAATATTACTGCTGGCAGACTGGTACTTCTTGTGCGGAGTTCTGTACTTGACTGGACGGTTAGTAAAATATTATTGCTGGCAGACTGGTACTTCTCGTGCGGAGTTCTATACTTGACTGTACGGTTAGGACAATATGATTGCTGGCAGACTGATACTTCTCGGGAGGAGGTCTATGCTTGACTGGACGGTTAGGAAAATATTATTGCTGGCAGACTGGTACTTCTCGTGGCATTTTAGACATTAACATGTATTGAGTAAATAATTCAGTGAGTATTTTAGCTTTCTATTAACATTGTTTATATACATGTCTACCAGGCATACGTTTGTTGAGATAATAACTACTAGTAATTGAATCGATTATCTCATCAAGCAACATATTCAACAAGCAACACAATCGCGCAACCGGCATGCAACGCAATCCCCATGCCACACAATCAGCATGAAATACAATCGTTATGTTACACAATCAAAAGCGCAATCATGCAATCAACATGTAACGCAATCAAATCCAATGCAGTCAACCAACACGCATCACAATCAACATGAAACATAATCAAATCCAATGCATGCAACACAATCAATATGCAACGCAATCAACATGAAACGCAATCAAATCAAATGTATCTATGGCCATGCAACAGAAATGTAATTAATTGAATTCAGCTTACTTTTTTAAATACAACTTTATTCATTTTTAACTCGATTGCAAATCGGGTTTACTTTTAAATACTGTTATTATCTGATGCCATTTTAACATGTGCCCCTTACATGAACAGTGATGGAGTAGGTCGAACTGGGACATATATAGCTGTGGATCACTTGTTACAACATATACTAAAACATGACCAGGTAGACATATACAACACTGTCATGGAGATGAGGTACTGTCGACTAAATATGGTGCAGACAGTGGTAAGTACAACTACAGTCAAACCTGTGTTAGTGGTCACCTCCTTTAAGCAGCCAACTTGTATTAAACAGCCAGTTTCCAGGTTCCCAAAATGTTGTTTTATTATACATTTGACCTCTATTAAGCAGCCACCTGTGCTAAGCAGCCACTTTCTGTGATTCCCTTGGCTGGCTGCTTAAGACAGGTTTGACTGTATATTCAGTATGTTTGTTTAAACGTATTTATATTGTCCAGTTACATGCGTTATATAACATATTGCACATGTGTATTTAACAATTAATAGTTCTTTTTTGTTCTTCGTCGCTGTATGAATTGTAAGTGTTTTACACCTAATTTTGCAACTGACTGTTTATGTGTTCACGTGTTGTTACCGTTTGTTCAGATAAGCCCATATTAAATTTTACTGTTCTTGTATGTTAGTTAATATCATTTTGAGGGGTTATCAGACAGTATTGGGTGCTTACATTCTTGTCTATTCGTGACATTATGCTAGTTGGTTTAAACATAGTTATTCGTTCATTATGTACAGTACATATCTATTGCATAGCTATACAAACGAACATGGATTTAATCGGAAGCTTAAAGCTTATTGAGAGTATCTCCACTATGCTAGTTGCCACTTGCCAAGTTGGTTAAATAATATAGGCATGTATAGCCTACGCCAGGTTTCGGACTCGCACTGCCACCTTGAAGGCGCTTAGCCATTGTAACACTTATTGATACGTCGCCAATTAATATCTTAGAAGGTGATACTCTTATCCTCGTGATATGTAATGTTACCCTGATGTCATGGGCATGCACATACGCAGTGCTGCGCAGCTTAGGCATCCAAACACTTTAAACACGACCAATGTAGTTCATACCCCAATGGAAAGTATTAACTAGTGATTTTTATTGAAAACGGAAGTCGTTGATCGCAATATGTAAGCAATTAACTTAACATGCTCTGTGTTTACAGGATCAGTATGTATACATTCATGAATGCATAAAAGCGTGTATAACAAACGACGACGACGAAGAAGACGATGAGGAGGAGGAGGGCGAAGAGGAGGGGGAACGTATGTGGAAATTGTGGTTATTGTAATGTTTTGATTAATGCAAACAATGCGCCATCAATCACTAAAACCTCATATGTCATGCATACAATAATACCCACTAACATATCTAGAGACTACCATTTCCTTTATTCGGTTGATTCTAATTTGAAATGTCCAAAACGCTATTTTGCTATAATTAATGAAGCTATGTGGCTTTGCACTGCAGCCTATGGACAAGGTAGCACTTCTGCGAGTCTTGCTGTGACATCATTTTCCGGCATATTGAAAACTTAACACATTTGGATTTTTCACTTCAAAATATGATACGTCCAACATTAAAGCATCTGGCTATTTATCTTCGGATTATGATGAGTCAATGTTAGTTGTGCGGTTTGTGTTGGGGTTTAAAGTCGAACCGTCCGCTAACATCATATGGTGACTATCCAGCTAGTATTGAAGGAGGAAGACCTCGGGTGCCCCTCTCAGCAGTATTCAAGAACAGGCAGCACCCAGGTAGAACCACCGACATTCCGCAAGCCAGCTTGTCCTTTTCTGACCATCAGTTATACACAGTGTAATAGAAGTAGAGGGAAATCACTCGATATGTCCATCATTGTCAATAGTAAAATATGGAAGTCGTGATAGCGCAGTGGATGAACGTTCGCTTCAGGTGCGAAAGGTCTGGAGTTCGAACCCCGCTGGAGCCATTACGAATGTGCCATTAGGCAAGGCATTTAAATTCCACGTTGCCTCTTCTCTCTCCCTCATGGCGATGGATTCCATCAGGAATGAGGTCTCGAGAGTGATTAATATAAGTTGAAAGAACTTGTTTCGCAATCGAGCTAAAATAAATGTGTATAAATTAATATTAAAATATTGTGAACAGTATACAATTCATGCATTTGGTAATTTGCATTTGTGAATACTTACCTACTGTTACATATTTTAGATATCGATGAGACCACACGACCAGGAGCACAAATGGAGCATGCCTATGCGAACACAGCATTCAGCAAAATATAAACGACTTGTACAATTTTTACAAATGCGCAGACAAATAAATATAATGACGGCTCAGTGATCCAGTTGCTAACAAGATGAACTTCAATTCCAGAGTTTGCGAGTTAAATTAATATGACGTCGGAACAGAGATCCAGTTGCTAACAAGACAGGCTTCAATTCCAGCGTCTGAGAGTTAAATGAATATGACATCAGATCAGTTGTCCAGTTGCTAACAAGATATACTTCAATTCCAGAGTTTGAGAGTTAAATGAATATGACGTCGGATCAATGGTCCAGTTGCTCACAAGATGGACTTCAATTCCAAGGATAGCGAGTTAGACTCCATATCCAACCATACTTATATTAATATTCGATGGGATAGGACTATAAAAGCGAAGTCTCATGCATAGATGATCATGTTAAAATATTAAATAAACTTAAGTAAAAAACAAAACAAAGATGCTATATACCTGGCATGTAAATTAACAAATGTTGCTTATGGAATTTGGGCGTCTACTGTTTTTCGAAACATCACCCAAACAATTAAATTAATAAATAAATATACATAGTGAGGTCTCTCATCGATAAACGATAAATACACGCTTAATACAAAAAAAAACAATTATCATAATGTTAATATAGATCTACTATGGCCCAACGACGTGTTATTTACAAGCATTACTATAAATAGGTTTGGAATAAGCCAAATCAATACGTAGGGTGTAATAAATAATCCTGTGTGCCAAGTAATGCATACATAAATGATAATAAACTTCTTTTTACCCGTTATAATAATATTAGCCCGTGCTATCTTTTTCGCGGGAATCACGTTATCGTTGTAGTATAGTATATATATAGTTCTGTTTTATTCTAAGTTTATTTAACGTCGCTATAACGTCGTTTCTTACTTCCCCCCTTTCTTTTCTTATTCAATTTGTAATACTATCAATGTGATCATGTTTGTGTGACTATGTGATATTCTAAATTATGTCTCCTGTCATTTAATTTTAATGAAAGGCTATGTACTGTTGTATAGTGTTCATGTTCTGTTTTATTGGTTGTATATGTACATAGATGAGACAATAATAAATATTAAAAACAAAATCGCTACCAGTTGCCCATTTCAGCGACAGGGATGTTTACCTGGCAACACTTTTCCTGGGCAGGTTCCAGTGTAGAGTTTTGCACCAGTCTCCTTATGGACAGGCTCCAGTGGTTAACCAGTACTTGGTGCACCATTCTCCTTATGAAACTGCGTACTTTATTATATAAAGAGACAGGGTCTGAGCGGGTCTCGACCCCGTGACAATCAGTCATGATATGTTACAGTGGTATACAACTCCACCACTGAGGCGGACTTCTAATACATACATGTATATTAAAATAACATTAAATATAGTTAGGACGATTCCACGTTATGCTGCGAATGTCGATAGTATCTTCTTTCTTATCTTCTGGTTTTAAAACAGCACCAACAGCTTCGGCATATCTCGACTCTCCGGCTAGTATTGGCGGAGAAGGACACATGGTACAGATACGCGCAATATTTCAGTCATGGACGGACACCCCGGTAGCACCACCGACCTTCTGCAAGCCAGCTGAATATCTTTCTCCACACAGTGAGATTCGAATCTACAGCGATGAGGGAGCAATATTTTTGAATTCAACGACCTTAACCACTCGGCAATGGAGACCCCTCTTTTCGTTCAAATATATACACTTTAGTTTCAGTGTATAGCTTGACCAGGACATATGTGATTTAGTTACATAATTATATGTCTATATTTGAGGTCAACCTCATTTGAATATTGTCTGTTGTAAATATGTAGGTCAACCAATTTAGAAATTATGATTAGAAATAGGCAGATGATCAAGAAATAGACAGATGATCAAGAAATAGAGTGTAGGCAACTTGATGAAAGAATATGTAGAAATGGTAATATTCTTGAACAGAACAGAACATATTTTCATTTACATGGTGCATCGTCGAAAGGCAAACCGTGATATATTATACATAACTATGGGTAATATGATATATTTATATATAGGATCTTACACTCCTGGTGATTTCATACCATATTTTATTAAACGACTTTTGGCGAGCTTAATAGCAAACTTCCAATACGAGTTACATAAAACATGGTATGAAATCACCAGGAGTGTAAGATCCTTTTTATAACATTACCATATTGGGTTTTAATAATATTTTGGCACGAACTAACATGCTACTTTCATTTTGGCGCCAAATGTCAGCTCCAATTGTCACATCCCTAAAGTATCATGACACCAATACACAAAGCAGCGGTATGTGTATGTCTTAAATCGAGTGTGCCTTACCATTTACGCTATGTATCAATTCAAATAAAAATATGCATAAAGATTAATTTACAAAATATAAGACTTATTCTCTCAACCAATCAGAATTCTTCCAGGTGTGATTATTATGGTATGGCGTTGGTCTAAAACATATGTATGTAGAAAATCTCAATAAGCTTTAAGCTTCCGATTTAATCCATTTTCGTTTTGTATACAATAGATATGTACTGTACATTATTATCGAATATGTTTAAACCAAAACATATGTATTCATTCATAATATACAGTACATATCTATTGTATACAGAATGAAAATGGATTTAATCGAAAGCTTAAAGCTTATTGAGATTATCTCCACTATGCTAGTTGCCAAGTTGGTTAAATAATATAGGCATGTATAGCCTACTCCAGGTTTCGGACCCGCACTGCCACCTTGAAGGCGCTTAGCCATTGTAACACTTATTGATACGTCGCCAATTAATATCTTAGAAGGTGATACTCTTATCCTCGTGATATGTAATGTTACCCTGATGTTATGGGCATGCGCATACGCAGTGCTGCGCAGCTTAGGCATCCAAACACTTTAAGCACGACCAATGTAGTTCATACTCCAATGGAAAGTATTAACTAGTGATTTTTATTGAAAACGGAAATCGTTGATCGCAATATGTAAGCAATTAACTTAACATGCTCTGTGTTTACAGGATCAGTATGTATACATTCATGAGTGCATAAAGGCGTATATAACTAACGACGACGAGAGAAGAAGAGGAGGAGGAGGGCGAAGAGGAGGGGGAATGTATGTGGGAATTGTGGTTATTGTAATGTTTTCATTACTGCAAACAATGCGTCACCAATCACTGAAACCTCATATGTCATGCATACAATAATACCCACTAACATAATCTAGAGACCACCATTTCCTTTATTCGGTTGATTCTAATTTGAAATGTCCAAAACGCTATTTTGCTATAATTAATGAAGCTATGTGGCTTTGCACTGCAGCCTATGGACAACGTAGCACTTCTGCTAGTCTTGCTGTGACATCATTTTCCGGCATATTGAAAACTTAACACATTTGGATTTTTCACTTCAAAATATGATACGTCCAACATTAAAGCATCTGGCTATTTATCTTCGGATTATGATGAGTCAATGTTAGTTGTGCGGTTTGTGTTGGGATTTAAAGTCGAACCGTCCGCTAACATCATATGGTGATTATCCAGCTATTATTGAAGGAGGAAGACCTCGGGTTCCGCTAACATCATATGGTGACTATCCAGCTATTATGAAGGAGGAAGACCTCGGGTGCCCCTCTCAGCAGTATTCAAGAACAGGCAGCACCCAGGTAGAACCACCGACATTCCGCAAGCCAGCTTGTCCTTTTCTGACCATCAGTTATACACAGTGTAATAGAAGTAGAGGGAAACCACTCGATATGTCCATCATTGTCAATAGTAAAATATGGAAGTCGTGATAGCACAGTGGATGAACGTTCGCTTCAGGTGCGAAAGGTCCGGAGTTCGAACCCCGCTTGAGCCATTACGATTGTGCCCTTAGGCAAGGCATTTAAAAGTATATATAAGTTGAAAGAACTTGTTTCGCAATCGAGCTAAAATAAATGTGTATAAACTAATATTAAAATATTGTGAACAGTATACAATTCATGCATTTGGTAATTTGCATTTGTGTATACTTACCTACTATTACATATTTTAGATGTCTATGAGAACACAGGACCAGGAGCACAAATGGAGCATGCGTATGCGAACACAGCATTCAGCAAAATATAAACGACTTGTACAATTTTTACAAATGCGCAGACAAATAAATATAATGACGGCTCAGTGATCCAGTTGCTAACAAGATGGACTTCAATTCCAGAGTTTGCGAGTTAAATGAATAAGACGTCGGATCAATGATCCAGTTGCTAACAAGACAGGCTTCAATTCCAGAGTTTACGAAATAAATGAATAAGACGTCGATTCAATGATCCAGTTGCTAACAAGACAGACTTCAATTCCAGCGTTTGAGAGTTAAATGAATGTGACGTCGGATCAATGATCCAGTTGCTAACAAGATAGACTTCAATTCCAGAGTTGCGATTTTAATAAATATAACTTCGGATCAATGATCCAGTTGCTAACAAGATGGACTTCAATTCCAAGGATAGCGAGTTAGACTCCATGTCCAACAATACTTATATTAATATTCGATGGGATAGGACTATAAAAGCGAAGTCTCGTGCATAGATGATCATGTTAAAATATTAAATAAACTTAAGTAAAAACCAAAACAAAGATGCTATATACCTGACATGTAAATTAACAAGTGTTGCTTATGGAATTTGGGCGTCTACTGTTTTTCGAAACATCACCCACACAATTAAATTAATAAATAAATATACATAGTGAGGTCTCTCATCGATAAACGATAAATACACGCTTAGTACAAAAAAACAATTATCATAATTTTAATATAGATCTACTATGGCCCAACGACGTGTTATTTACAAGCATTACTATAAATAGGTTTGGAATACTATGGCCCAACGACGTGTTATTTACAAGCATTACTATAAATAGGTTTGGAATACTATGGCCAAACGACGTGTTATTTACAAGCATTACTATAAATATGTTTGGAATACTATGGCCCAACGACGTGTTATTTACAAGCATTACTATAAATAGGTTTGGAATAAGCCAAATCAATACGTAGGGTGTAATAAATAATCCTGTGTGCCAAGTAATGCATACATAAATGATAATAAACTTCTTTTTACCCGTTATAATAATATTAGCCTGTGCTATCTTTTTCGTGGGAATCACGTTATCGTTGTAGTATAGTATATATAGTTCTGTTTTATTCTAAGTTTATTTAACGTCGCTATAACGTCGTTTCATACTTTCCCCCTTTCTTTTCTTATTCAATTTGTAATAATATCAATGTGATCATGTTTGTGTGACTATGTGATATTCTAAATTATGTCTCCTGTAATTTTAATTTTAATGAAAGGCTATGTACTGTTGTATATTGCTCATGTTCTGTTTTATTGGTTGTATATGTACATAGATGAGACAATAATAAATATTAAAACCAAATCGCTACCAGTTGCCCATTTCAGCGACGGGGAAGTTTACCTTGCAACACCTTTCCTGGGCAGGCTCCAGTGGTTAACCAGTACTTGGTGCACCAGTCTCCTTATGAAACTGAGTACTTTATCATATAAAGAGACAGGGTCTGAGCGGGTCTCGACCCCGTGACCATCAGTCATGATATGTTACAGTGGTATACAACTCCACCACTGAGGCGGACTTTTAATACATATATTAAAATAACATTAAATATAGGTAGGACGAGTCCACGTTGTGCTGCGAATGTCGATAGTATCTTCTTTCTTATCTTCTGGTTTTAAAACAGCACCAACAGCTTCGGCATATCTCGACTCTCCGGCTAGTATTGGCGGAGAAAGACACATGGTGCGGATACGCGCAATATTTCAGTCGTTGGTATATTGTACCTGATCAGTCATATACATATATTTTTAACACCGATACCATTAATTGGGCCGTATTGAGTTTCTGATAATATCATATTGCCAGAAGTAAATTAGTGAAAAATCGACAGACTGGAACCCAGGCTACATAGAAATCAGAGAACACGCAATCGTGTGTGTATATACATATACTCTAAAACCGTTATAATTAGACCACATACAGGTCTTCGAAAAGGTGGTTTTATTAGCGAAGCACGGAAAAGGGGACATTTTGAAAAAACACTATCTACCAACCTCCACCTGGCGGAGATATGGGGGTACTTTAGGCAAGTAATACTAGCAGGGCGTTGGAGGTATTGCGAACATTCTGAAATGTTATGATAACTTTTATATAACCCATAAGCCTCGTATCACTTCTGTGGTGTTCTAATGATCTCCAACCTAACTTGGTTGCTTTTGGGTGACATTTAAATAGTGGGAGTAGTCAGAATTTACCATCTTATTCAGGCGCGTAGCTGCCATTAGGCCAAACGGCCCGGGCCTGCACATCATTTTGACCAAAAAAAATAAATATATATATCATGTTTATTTGTTATAAAAACATGTCCGAATTTGTCTTTTAAATGCAGCAGAATGCTGGAAATTGCATCCTAACGACCAAAACATTCCCCCTAGCAACCTCGTTCGCTACACTCACTCAACAGTCTTTACCCGGGCCTGCACATGATTTGCCTCCTGGCTACGTCCCTGTTATTGCACGGCTCTGGGCCATCTCGATTTTATTAATGTTCCATTTTATATATGGTGACCAAACTGATGAGGTATATGCGAGTTGTGGACAGACAAGTGTTTTGTTAGCCAAGGACTAAACATGTTCATTTATATGATAATGCCTCTCCGGATGAAGTACATTGTTCGGTTTGCTGCGGTGCTGACCCTGTCAATGATAGAGTTGCAAGAAATGGTGTTTGAACATTCCACACCTAGATATTTAGTGTGTGGCATGGATTGTTGTACAAGCTGTTTCTCCGTGAAATGTATACTCGTATTAAATGGGGGCATTGTTTGTTTTTCTAGAAATACGTATGTATAGTTTGGAGGATCCTATCTTCTGAAAGAGAGTTAATTGATGATAAGACTGCAAAGATAAAGTGGAAATCGTGATAGCGTAGCGGTTGCGCGTTCTTTCCATGTACGAAAAACATGGAGTTCGAGCCCCACTGGAGCCGTTACAAATGTGCCCGCTCTTAGGCAAGGCATTTAAATCCAACGTTGCCTCTTCTCTATCCCTCGTGGCGATGGATTCCATCAGGAATTAGTTCTGGAGAGTGATTAATATAAGTTGCAAGAACTTGTTTCGCAATCAAGCTAAAATAGGCAACGACACACAACTATGCAGTCACTGTATCCTAACAGGAAATCACCCAAACGTGTACCCCCAAGGTGATGAGAAGAACGGTCCTTTTCCAGACGAACAACAGCCATTTTTCGAAATTCGTTTTAAACATTTTAGAACTGCTGTAATTTCATGGTCTGAGCTCTCATTGACCGGCAGTACAATAGTTCTATGTGTGTTTTACGTTTATTTATCGTCGATACCGGCTGTCCATATGAGCGACGCCTGCTGAAGAGATAAGTAATTTTAGATTTTGGAGGATATTGCAATGATACAGACAGAGACCCATTCCAGAGTCTCCTCTGGTTCATTTACGTGCACGGTGTAGGCCTACAGCAACGACATGGGACCTCTGTTTAAAGTCTCATCTGAAAGACTGTTAATTTTATCAGAGTGTTACCACTGGACTACAAATCCGTCTGTTACAATAGTTCGTTTTTAGCTTTCGACTTTATTTCCTTTGGCGAACACACATTCTACTTTGAGGTGTAAAGTTACCCCTTTGGCCTCAAATAAACAGGATGTAAGTCGTGCGTGGTCCACGTCGAGGTGAAGCCCCTATGGGAGAGATACTGAATGTCATGTAATGATTGGCCTCGATCTAACTCCGTGTTGTGTTACTGTAGTTGACCCACGTCTCATTGTGCCATGAGTGACATGTCTGCTGTTCGATTAACGCAGTGGTTAGCATGCTCGCTTCTCACCAGTGCAACCCGGGTTCGATCCTCGAACCGGGAATTATGTGAGATGATACCGTCGTCGCCAGATCGTGGGTTTTCTCCGGGTACTCCTGTTTCCTCCCACACGAATGACCACATATATATGCTTTCAACCGCGCCAACGAGAGTGATTAATATAACTTGTTAAAACTTGCTTCGCAATTGTTGTAAAATAAATAAAGTTTAAAATTTCTGCTCAAATAAGTAATAATAATTTAGCAATAATTATTATGCAGAGAGTATCTTTAAAGTTAAATAATGATTGGGGAAATCTATAAAATACCTAATTGACCATAAAGTATGTCCCTTTGCTCGTGACGTCACACACGAACCGCTGTTTTGGCACAGGATTACGGGGGTGTATCTAAAATAGTTTACCCCAACTCTCATTGATTATGGAAGGGCCATTTTTCTAATGTTTGCCAATAAGTGGACTGACCCATTTACACTGTCATTTTACATACAGCTGGCTCAGTTTATATCGAATTTCGTTTAGTCAAACTTCGGTTATGTCGAAGTATTTTGTTCCGTGCGACGGAATTCGACATAACGGATGTAGACTGTATATGTAGTGTAAATAGTTAATTAATATCTCGTCTGATTAATGCATGTATATGAATTGTAGAAATGTATTGTCTAATATATTAAATATAAAACATGGTTACATGAATTTCCTTAAGATGAGTTTTCCCCACACAACTAGCCCAGTTGTAAATTAAAAATAGTTAGCTCTTAAAGCAGTTCAACAACAATAAATGGTTTTAGAAATGTATTCTAACTTGCACGAAATATCACGTACATATCGAGACCACTTGGTTTAAGACACCACTTTTACCACTTTTACAGTTCCCGTTTATCTTGTTAAAGAATAAATTAGTCGGTATTCAGCGGCCATTCCTGCTTCGATATTACCGATTTTGCCCTTCCCTTTGGCGGTCTCTTAATAACAGTTTGACAGTACTGGGCGTGTGCCTTCTACTTTGCTTATGGGTAATTTCATTTCTCACACCAAAATAACAACATGTATGAATACAATTGATGTTCAGTAAAACCTGTCTTAAGCAGCCACCCAAGGGACTCATAGAAAGTGGCTGCTTAGCACAGGTGGCTGCTTAATAGAGGTCAAACGTATAATACAACAGCATATTGGGAATTTGAAAACTGACTGCTTAATAGAGGTCAAATGTATAATACAACAGCATATTGGGAATCTGAAAACTGACTGCTTAATACAGGTTGGCTGCTTAATAGAGGTCAAATGTATAATACAACAGCATATTGGGAATCTGAAAACTGACTGCTTAATACAGGTTGGCTGCTTAATATAGGTCAAATGTATACTACAAGAGCATATTGGGAATCTGAAAATTGGCTGCTTAATAGAGGTCAAATGTATAATACAACAGCATATTGGGAATCTGGAAACTGGTTGCTTAATACAGGTTGGCTGCTTAATAGAGGTGACCACTAGCACAGGTTTGACAGTAAATGAAGGGATAATTTCTTTAAATACCAGTGTGCTTATAAACATGATACCAACTTGTTAATAATAGAACACACAAGGAAATAAAAGCACAATAGCATAACAGCATAACTTGCAAATGGTGAATGATGAATGCGTGATGGATGAACAATTGAATTAAGTAAGTCATACATGTAATTGTATTCAAACTGTATGCAAATATTACATGAATTTTGAAATATGATAACACGGAAGTTCACAAATGATCGACTCGCTGTTATTCACGTAAAGCAGTTAAGATGACCCTCTACTCCTGTTAGTTTAATGCTTTCCTCAGCTGCATGCTTTCATTACAGTTAATTAAAACTTATTCACATAAATAAATTTATATACACTCTTTCATAATTTAAGAACATTTTGTAATACTATGCTGTCATGGGGGAAATCCAAATAACCTTTTAGCTTTCGAGTTATTCCATCTTTTCTTGTATATTAATGTATCTATGTTTAATCTATTAAGGCACTACTTTATAGGAAACGTGATCGTAATGTTAAACGTTCACAAAATTGATTGATGATTTTGTAAATAATACCCAACCAATTTACAAATAAGTTCTCATAAACTAGTTCATTTGAGGATAGACTGTTAGTTTTATCAGGATATTTTACCTAGGTTCCTGGTTTTACCTAGGTTCCCGGTTTTACCTAGGTTCCCGGTTTTACCTTGGTTCCTGGTTTTACCTAGGTTCCTGGTTTTACCTAGGTTCCTGGTTTTACCTAGGTTCCTGGTTTTACCTAGGTTCCTGGTTTTACCTAGGTTCCCGGTTTTACCTAAGTTCCTGGTTTTACCTAGGTTCCCGGTTTTACCTAGGTTCCTGGTTTTACCTAGGTTCCCGGTTTTACCTAGGTTCCTGGTTTTACCTAGGTTCCTGGTTTTACCTAGGTTCCCGGTTTTACCTAGATTCCCGGTTTTACCTAGGTTCCTGGTTTTACCTAGGTTCCTGGTTTTACCTAGGTTCCTGGTTTTACCTAGGTTCCCGGTTACTGGATGTATTCACCATCCGAATGAATAATTTATATTGAAAAATGGAAATATATGACAGTAATCATGAGGTATAATCCTAGGAGTGCAACACATTCTACGTCAAAGCTACACGTAAAGTCCTTTCATACAGTCAAACCTGTATTCAGAGAAGACACGAGGCACACACAATACATATAGAGGGCTCACTATATTGCATGTACGGACTAATACATATAGAGGGCTCACTATATTATATATCCGGACCAATACATATAGAGGGCTCACTATAGTGCATGTACGGACCAATGCATAGTGAGGGGTCACTATATTACATGTTCGGACCAATACATATAGAGGGCTCACTATATTACATGTCCAGACCAATACATATAGAGGGCTCACTATGTTGCATGTACGGAATAATGCATAGTGAGGGGTCACTATATTACATGTCCGGACCAATACCTATAGAGCGCTCACTATATTGCATGTCCAGACCAATACATATAGAGGGCTCACTATATTACATGTCCGGACCAATACATATAGAGGGCTCACTATATTACATGTACGGACCAATGCATAGTGAGGGGTCACTATATTACATGTCCGGACCAATACATATAGAGGGCTCACTATATTGCATGTACGGACCAATGCATAGTGAGGGCTCACAACATTATATGTACGGACCAATACATATAGAGGGCTCACTATATTACATGTCCGGACCAATACATATAGAGGGCTCACTATATTACATGTCCGGACCAATACATATAGAGGGCACACTATATTACATGTCCGGACCAATACATATAGAGGGCTCACTATATTACATGTCCGGACCAATACATATAGAGGGCTCACTCTATTACATGTCCGGACCAATACATATAGAGGGCTCACTATATTACATGTCCGGGCCAATACATATAGAGGGCTCACTCTATTACATGTCCGGACCAATACATATAGAGGGCTCACTATATTACATGTCCGGACCAATACATATAGATGGCTCACTATATTATATGTCCGGACCAATACATATAGAGGGCTCACTATATTACATGTCCGTACCAATACATATAGAGGGCTCACTATATTACATGTCCAGACCAATACATATAGAGGGCTCACTATATTATATGTCCGGACCAATACATAGTGAGGGCTCACTATATTACATGTACGGACCAATACATATAGAGGGCTCACTATATTACATGTCCGGACCAATACATATAGAGGGCTCACTATATTATATGTACTGACCAATACATATAGAGGGCTCACTAACTTATATGTACGGACCAATACATAGTGAGGGCTCACTATATTATATGTCCGGACCAATACATAGTGAGGGCTCACTATATTACATGTCCGGACCAATACATATAGAGGGCTCACTATATTACATGTCCGGACCAATCAATACATATAGGGGGCTCACTATATTACATGTACGGACCAATACATATAGGGCTCACTATATTACATGTCCAGACCAATATATATAGAGGACTCTCTATATTATATGTCCGGACCAATACATATAGAGGGCTCACTATAGTATATGTCCGGACCAATACATAGTGAGGGCTCACTATATTATATGTCCGGACCAATACATAGTGAGGGCTCACTATATTACATGTCCGGACCAATACATATAGAGGGCTCACTATATTACATGTACGGACCAATACATATAAGGGACTCACTATATTACATGTCCGGACCAATCAATACATATAGGGGGCTCACTATATTAAATGTACGGACCAATACATATAGAGGGCTCACTATATTACATGTACGGACCAATACATATAGAGGGCTCACTATATTACATGTCCGGACCAATACATATAGAGGGCTCACTATATTATGTCCGGACCAATACATATAGAGGGCTCACTATATTACATGTACGGACCAATACATATAGAGAGCTCACTATATTATAAGTCCGGACCAATAAACATAGAGGGCTCACTATATTATATGTACGGACCAATACATATAGAAGGTTCACTATATTTCATGTCCGAACCAATACATATACAGGGCTCACTATATTACATGTACGGACCAATACATATAGAGGGCTCACTATATTACATGTCAGGACCAATACATATAGAGGGCTCAATATATTACATGTCCGGACCAATACATATAGAGGGCTCACTATATTATATGTCCGGACCAATACATATAGAGGGCTCACTATATTATATGTCCGGACCAATACATATAGAGGGCTCACTATATTATATGTACTGACCAATACATATAGAGGGCTCACTATATTATATGTACGGACCAATACATATAGAGGGCTCACTATATTACATGTCCGGACCAATACATATAGAGGGCTCACTATATTACATGTCCGGACCAATACATATAGAGGGCTCACTATATTACATGTCCAGACCAATATATATAGAGGACTCTCTATATTATATGTCCGGACCAATACATATAGAGGGCTCACTATATTATATGTCCGGACCAATACATAGTGAGGGCTCACTATATTATATGTCCGGACCAATACATATAGAGGGCTCACTATATTACATGTCCGGACCAATACATATAGAGGGCTCACTATATTACATGTCCGGACCAATACATATAGAGGGCTCACTATATTACATGTCCGGACCAATACATATAGAGGGCTCACTATATTACATGTCCGGACCAATACATATAGAGGGCTCACTATATTACATGTCCGGACCAATACATATAGAGGGCTCACTATATTATATGTCCGGACCAATACATATAGAGGGCTCACTATATTATATGTCCGGACCAATACATATAGAGGGCTCACTATATTACATGTCCGGACCAATACATATAGAGGGCTCACTATATTACATGTCCGGACCAATACATATAGAGGGCTCACTATATTATATGTCCGGACCAATACATATAGAGGGCTCACTATATTATATGTCCGGACCAATACATATAGAGGGCTCACTATATTACATGTCCGGACCAATACATATAGAGGGCTCACTATATTACATGTCCGGACCAATACATATAGAGGGCTCACTATATTACATGTCCGGACCAATACATATAGAGGGCTCACTATATTACATGTCCGGACCAATACATATAGAGGGCTCACTATATTATATGTCCGGACCAATACATATAGAGGGCTCACTATATTATATGTCCGGACCAATACATATAGAGGGCTCACTATATTAATGTCGGACCAATACATATAGAGGGCTCACTATATTAATGTCCGGACCAATACATATAGAGGGCTCACTATATTACATGTACGGACCAATACATATAGAGGGCTCACTATATTACATGTCCGACAATACATATAGAGGCTCACTATATTAGAATATAGAGGGCTCATATATTATATGTACGGACCAATACATATAGAGGGCTCACTATATTATATGTCCGGACCAATACATATAGAGGGCTCACTATATTATATGTACTGACCAATACATATAGAGGGCTCACTATATTATATGTACGGACCAATACATATAGAGGGCTCACTATATTACATGTCCGGACCAATACATATAGAGGGCTCACTATATTACATGTCCGGACCAATACATATAGAGGGCTCACTATATTACATGTCCAGACCAATATATATAGAGGACTCTCTATATTATATGTCCGGACCAATACATATAGAGGGCTCACTATATTATATGTCCGGACCAATACATAGTGAGGGCTCACTATATTATATGTCCGGACCAATACATATAGAGGGCTCACTATATTACATGTCCGGACCAATACATATAGAGGGCTCACTATATTACATGTCCGGACCAATACATATAGAGGGCTCACTATATTACATGTCCGGACCAATACATATAGGGGGCTCACTATATTACATGTACGGACCAATACATATAGAGGGCTCACTATATTACATGTCCAGACCAATATATATAGAGGACTCTCTATATTATATGTCCGGACCAATACATATAGAGGGCTCACTATATTATATGTCCGGACCAATACATAGTGAGGGCTCACTATATTATATGTCCGGACCAATACATAGTGAGGGCTCACTATATTACATGTCCGGACCACTACATATAGAGGGCTCACTATATTACATGTACGGACCAATACCTATAGAGCGCTCACTATATTGCATGTCCAGACCAATACATATAGAGGGCTCACTATATTACATGTCCGGACCAATACATATAGAGGGCTCACTATATTACATGTACGGACCAATGCATAGTGAGGGGTCACTATATTACATGTCCGGACCAATACATATAGAGGGCTCACTATATTGCATGTACGGACCAATGCATAGTGAGGGCTCACAACATTATATGTACGGACCAATACATATAGAGGGCTCACTATATTACATGTACGGACCAATACATATAGAGGGCTCACTATATTACAATTCAGGACCAATACATATAGAGGGCTCAATATATTACATGTCCGGACCAATACATATAGAGGGCTCACTATATTATATGTCCGGACCAATACATATAGAGGGCTCACTATATTATATGTCCGGACCAATACATATAGAGGGCTCAATATATTATATGTACTGACCAATACATATAGAGGGCTCACTAACTTATATGTACGGACCAATACATATAGAGGGCTCACTATATTACATGTCCGGACCAATACATATAGAGGGCTCACTATATTATATGTCCGGACCAATACATATAGAGGGCTCACTATATTACATGTCCGGACCAATACATATAGAGGGCTCACTATATTACATGTCCGGACCAATACATATAGAGGGCTCACTATATTACATGTCCGGACCAATACATATAGAGGGCTCACTATATTATATGTCCGGACCAATACATATAGAGGGCTCACTATATTACATGTCCGGACCAATACATAGTGAGGGCTCACTATATTACATGTCCGGACCAATACATATAGAGGGCTCACTATATTACATGTACGGACCAATACATATAGAGGGCTCACTATATTACATGTCCGGACCAATCAATACATATAGAGGGCTCACTATATTACATGTACGGACCAATACATATAGAGGGCTCACTATATTACATGTCCGGACCAATACATATAGAGGGCTCACTATATTACATGTCCGGACCAATACATATAGAGGGCTCACTATATTACATGTACGGACCAATACATATAGAGGGCTCACTATATTACATGTCCAGACCAATATATATAGAGGACTCTCTATATTATATGTCCGGACCAATACATATAGAGGGCTCACTATATTATATGTCCGGACCAATACATAGTGAGGGCTCACTATATTATATGTCCGGACCAATACATAGTGAGGGCTCACTATATTACATGTCCGGACCACTACATATAGAGGGCTCACTATATTACATGTACGGACCAATACCTATAGAGCGCTCACTATATTGCATGTCCAGACCAATACATATAGAGGGCTCACTATATTACATGTCCGGACCAATACATATAGAGGGCTCACTATATTACATGTACGGACCAATGCATAGTGAGGGGTCACTATATTACATGTCCGGACCAATACATATAGAGGGCTCACTATATTGCATGTACGGACCAATGCATAGTGAGGGCTCACAACATTATATGTACGGACCAATACATATAGAGGGCTCACTATATTACATGTACGGACCAATACATATAGAGGGCTCACTATATTACAATTCAGGACCAATACATATAGAGGGCTCAATATATTACATGTCCGGACCAATACATATAGAGGGCTCACTATATTATATGTCCGGACCAATACATATAGAGGGCTCACTATATTATATGTCCGGACCAATACATATAGAGGGCTCAATATATTATATGTACTGACCAATACATATAGAGGGCTCACTAACTTATATGTACGGACCAATACATATAGAGGGCTCACTATATTACATGTCCGGACCAATACATATAGAGGGCTCACTATATTATGTCCGGACCAATACATATAGAGGGCTCACTATATTACATGTCCAGACCAATATATATAGAGGACTCTCTATATTATATGTCCGGACCAATACATATAGAGGGCTCACTATATTATATGTCCGGACCAATACATAGTGAGGGCTCACTATATTATATGTCCGGACCAATACATAGTGAGGGCTCACTATATTACATGTCCGGACCACTACATATAGAGGGCTCACTATATTACATGTACGGACCAATACCTATAGAGCGCTCACTATATTGCATGTCCAGACCAATACATATAGAGGGCTCACTATATTACATGTCCGGACCAATACATATAGAGGGCTCACTATATTACATGTACGGACCAATGCATAGTGAGGGGTCACTATATTACATGTCCGGACCAATACATATAGAGGGCTCACTATATTGCATGTACGGACCAATGCATAGTGAGGGCTCACAACATTATATGTACGGACCAATACATATAGAGGGCTCACTATATTACATGTACGGACCAATACATATAGAGGGCTCACTATATTACATTCCGGACCAATACATATAGAGGGCTCAATATATTACATGTCCGGACCAATACATATAGAGGGCTCACTATATTATATGTCCGGACCAATACATATAGAGGGCTCACTATATTATATGTCCGGACCAATACATATAGAGGGCTCACTATATTATATGTACGGACCAATACATATAGAGGGCTCACTATATTATATGTACGGACCAATACATATAGAGGGCTCACTATATTATATGTCCGGACCAATACATATAGAGGGCTCACTATATTATGTCCGGACCAATACATATAGAGGGCTCACTATATTAC
Organism: Archivesica marissinica; assembly: GCA_014843695.1. Taxonomy (NCBI): domain Eukaryota; kingdom Metazoa; phylum Mollusca; class Bivalvia; order Venerida; family Vesicomyidae; genus Archivesica; species Archivesica marissinica. Next base: position 11,036,350 of record CM026387.1, on the reverse strand, counting down.
ATGTACGGACCAATACATATAGAGAGCTCACTATATTATAAGTCCGGACCAATAAACATAGAGGGCTCACTATATTATATGTACGGACCAATACATATAGAAGGTTCACTATATTTCATGTCCGAACCAATACATATACAGGGCTCACTATATTACATGTACGGACCAATACATATAGAGGGCTCACTATATTACATGTCAGGACCAATACATATAGAGGGCTCAATATATTATATGTCCGGACCAATACATATAGAGGGCTCACTATATTATATGTCCGGACCAATACATATAGAGGGCTCACTATATTATATGTACTGACCAATACATATAGAGGGCTCACTAACTTATATGTACGGACCAATACATATAGAGGGCTCACTATATTACATGTCCGGACCAATACATATAGAGGGCTCACTATATTACATGTCCGGACCAATACATATAGAGGGCTCACTATATTACATGTCCAGACCAATATATATAGAGGACTCTCTATATTATATGTCCGGACCAATACATATAGAGGGCTCACTATATTATATGTCCGGACCAATACATAGTGAGGGCTCACTATATTATATGTCCGGACCAATACATATAGAGGGCTCACTATATTACATGTCCGGACCAATACATATAGAGGGCTCACTATATTACATGTCCGGACCAATACATATAGAGGGCTCACTATATTACATGTCCGGACCAATCATACATATAGGGGGCTCACTATATTACATGTACGGACCAATACATATAGAGGGCTCACTATATTACATGTCCGGACCAATATATATAGAGGACTCTCTATATTATATGTCCGGACCAATACATAGTGAGGGCTCACTATATTATATGTCCGGACCAATACATAGTGAGGGCTCACTATATTACATGTCCGGACCAATACATATAGAGGGCTCACTATATTACATGTACGGACCAATACATATAGGGGACTCACTATATTACATGTCCGGACCAATCAATACATATAGGGGGTTCACTATATTAAATGTACGGACCAATACATATAGAGGGCTCACTATATTACATGTACGGACCAATACATATAGAGGGCTCACTATATTATATGTCCGGACCAATACATATAGAGGGCTCACTATATTACATGTACGGACCAATACATATAGAGAGCTCACTATATTATAAGTCCGGACCAATAAACATAGAGGGCTCACTATATTATATGTACGGACCAATACATATAGAGGGCTCACTATATTACATGTCCGGACCAATACATATAGAGGGCTCACTATATTACATGTACGGACCAATACATATAGAGGGCTCACTATATTATATGTCCGGACCAATACATATAGAGGGCTCACTATATTATATGTCCGGACCAATACATATAGAGGGCTCACTATATTATATGTACTGACCAATACATATAGAGGGCTCACTATATTATATGTACGGACCAATACATATAGAGGGCTCACTATATTACATGTCCGGACCAATACATATAGAGGGCTCACTATATTACATGTCCGGACCAATACATATAGAGGGCTCACTATATTACATGTCCAGACCAATATATATAGAGGACTCTCTATATTATATGTCCGGACCAATACATATAGAGGGCTCACTATATTATATGTCCGGACCAATACATAGTGAGGGCTCACTATATTATATGTCCGGACCAATACATAGTGAGGGCTCACTATATTACATGTCCGGACCAATACATATAGAGGGCTCACTATATTACATGTCCGGACCAATCAATACATATAGGGGGCTCACTATATTACATGTACGGACCAATACATATAGAGGGCTCACTATATTACATGTCCAGACCAATATATATAGAGGACTCTCTATATTATATGTCCGGACCAATACATATAGAGGGCTCACTATATTATATGTCCGGACCAATACATAGTGAGGGCTCACTATATTATATGTCCGGACCAATACATAGTGAGGGCTCACTATATTACATGTCCGGACCAATACATATAGAGGGCTCACTATATTACATGTACGGACCAATCAATACATATAGGGGCTCACTATATTAAATGTACGGACCAATACATATAGAGGGCTCACTATATTACATGTCCGGACCAATACATATAGAGGGCTCACTATATTACATGTCCGGACCAATACATATAGAGGGCTCACTATATTACATGTACGGACCAATACATATAGAGGGCTCACTATATTACATGTCCGGACCAATACATATAGAGGGCTCACTATATTATATGTCCGGACCAATACATATAGAGAGCTCACTATATTATAAGTCCGGACCAATAAACATAGAGGGCTCACTATATTATATGTACGGACCAATACATATAGAAGGTTCACTATATTTAAAGTCCGAACCAATACATATACAGGGCTCACTATATTATATGTCCGGATCAATACATATAGAGGGCTCACTATATTATATGTACGGACCAATACATAGTGAGGGCTCACTATATTATATGTACGGACCAATACATATAGAGGGCTCACTATATTATATGTCCGGACCAATACATATAGAGGGCTCACTATATTATATGTACTGACCAATACATATAGAGGGCTCACTAACTTATATGTACGGACCAATACATATAGAGGGCTCACTATATTACATGTCCGGACCAATACATATAGAGGGCTCACTATATTACATGTCCGGACCAATACATATAGAGGGCTCACTATATTACATGTCCAGACCAATATATATAGAGGACTCTCTATATTATATGTCCGGACCAATATATATAGAGGGCTCACTATATTATATGTCCGGACCAATACATAGTGAGGGCTCACTATATTATATGTCCGGACCAATACATATAGAGGGCTCACTATATTACATGTCCGGACCAATACATATAGAGCGCTCACTATATTACATGTCCGGACCAATACATATAGAGGGCTCACTATATTACATGTACGGACCAATACATATAGAGGGCTCACTCTATTACATGTACGGACCAATACATATAGGAGGCTCACTATATTACATGTCCGGACCAATACATAGTGAGGGCTCACTATATTACATGTCCGGACCAATACATATAGAGGGCTCACTATATTATATGTCCGGACCAATACATATAGAGGGCTCACTATATTACATGTCCGGACCAATACATATAGAGGGCTCACTATATTATATGTCCGGACCAATACATATAGAGGGCTCACTATATTACATGTCCGGACCAATACATATTGAGGGCTCACTATATTACATGTCCGGACCAATACATATAGAGGGCTCACTATATTATATGTCCGGACCAATACATATAGAGGGCTCACTATATTACATGTCCGGACCAATACATATAGAGGGCTCACTATATTATATGTCCGGACCAATACATATAGAGGGCTCACTATATTACATGTCCGGACCAATACATATAGAGGGCTCACTATATTATATGTCCGGACCAATACATATAGAGGGCTCACTATATTACATGTCCGGACCAATACATAGTGAGGGCTCACTATATTACATGTCCGGACCAATACATATAGGGGGCTCACTATATTATATGTACGGACCAATACATATAGAGGGCTCACTATATTACATGTACGGACCAATACATATAGAGGGCTCACTATATTATATGTCCGGACCAATACATAGTGAGGGCTCACTATATTACATGTCCGGACCAATACATATAGAGGGCTCACTATATTACATGTCCGGACCAATACATATAGAGGGCTCACTATATTACATGTCCGGACCAATCAATACATATAAGAGGCTCACTATATTACATGTCCGGACCAATACATAAAGAGGGCTCACTATATTATATGTCCGGACCAATACATATAGAGGGCTCACTATATTACATGTCCGGACCAATACATATAGGGGGCTCACTATAGTACATGTACGGACCAATACATATAGAGGGCTCACTATATTACATGTCCGGACCAATAGATATAGGGGGCTCACTATAGGACATGTACGGACCAATACATATAGAGGGCTCACTATATTATATGTACGGACCAATACATATAGAGGGCTCACTATATTATATGTCCGGACCAATACATATAGGAGGCTCACTATATTACATGTACGTACCAATACATATAGGAGGCTCACTATATTATATGTCCGGACCAATACATATAGAGGGCTCACTATATTACATGTCCGGACCAATCAATACATATAGAGGGCTCACTATATTAAATGTCCGGACCAATCAATACATATAGGGGGCTCACTATATTACATGTCCGGACCAATCAATACATATAGGGGGCTCACTATATTATATGTCCGGACCAATCAATACATATAGGGGCTCACTAAATTACATGTACGGACCAATACATAGTGAGGGCTCACTATATTACATGTCCGGACCAATACATATAGAGGGCTCACTATATTACATGTACGGACCAATCAATACATATAGGGGGCTCACTATATTAAATGTACGGACCAATACATATAGAGGGCTCACTATATTACATGTCCGGACCAATACGTATAGAGGGCTCACTATATTACATGTCCGGACCAATACATATAGAGGACTCACTATATTACATGTACGGACCAATACATATAGAGGGCTCACTATATTACATGTCCGGACCAATACATATAGAGGGCTCACTATATTATATGTCCGGACCAATACATATAGAGAGCTCACTATATTATAAGTCCGGACCAATAAACATAGAGGGCTCACTATATTATATGTACGGACCAATACATATAGAAGGTTCACTATATTTAAAGTCCGAACCAATACATATACAGGGCTCACTATATTATATGTCCGGATCAATACATATAGAGGGCTCACTATATTATATGTACGGACCAATACATAGTGAGGGCTCACTATATTATATGTACGGACCAATACATATAGAGGGCTCACTATATTATATGTCCGGACCAATACATATAGAGGGCTCACTATATTATATGTACTGACCAATACATATAGAGGGCTCACTAACTTATATGTACGGACCAATACATATAGAGGGCTCACTATATTACATGTCCGGACCAATACATATAGAGGGCTCACTATATTACATGTCCGGACCAATACATATAGAGGGCTCACTATATTACATGTCCAGACCAATACATATAGAGGACTCTCTATATTATATGTCCGGACCAATACATATAGAGGGCTCACTATATTATATGTCCGGACCAATACATAGTGAGGGCTCACTATATTATATGTCCGGACCAATACATATAGAGGGCTCACTATATTACATGTACGGACCAATACATATAGAGGGCTCACTATATTACATGTCCGGACCAATACATATAGAGGGCTCACTATATTACATGTCCGGACCAATACATATAGAGGGCTCACTATATTACATGTCCGGACCAATACATATAGAGGGCTCACTATATTACATGTCCGGACCAATACATATAGAGGGCTCACTATATTATATGTCCGGACCAATACATATAGAGGGCTCACTATATTACATGTCCGGACCAATACATATAGAGGGCTCACTATATTACATGTCCGGACCAATACATATAGAGGGCTCACTATATTATATGTCGGACCAATACATATAGAGGGCTCACTATATTACATGTCGGACCAAACATATAGAGGGCTCACTATATTATGTCGGACCAATACATAGAGCAATACTAGAGTTTGTAGGGCTCACTATATTACATGTCCGGACCAATACATATAGAGGGCTCACTATATTACATGTCCGGACCAATACATATAGAGGGCTCACTATATTACATGTCCGGACCAATACATATAGAGGGCTCACTATATTATATGTCCGGACCAATACATATAGAGGGCTCACTATATTATATGTACGGACCAATACATATAGAGGGCTCACTATATTATATGTCCGGACCAATACATATAGAGGGCTCACTATATTATATGTCCGGACCAATACATATAGAGGGCTCACTATATTATATGTACGGACCAATACATATAGAGGGCTCACTATATTATATGTCCGGACCAATACATATAGAGGGCTCACTATATTACATGTCCGGACCAATACATATAGAGGGCTCACTATATTACATGTCCGGACCAATACATATAGAGGGCTCACTATATTACATGTCCGGACCAATACATATAGAGGGCTCACTATATTATATGTCCGGACCAATACATATAGAGGGCTCACTATATTATATGTCCGGACCAATACATATAGAGGGCTCACTATATTATATGTCCGGACCAATACATATAGAGGGCTCACTATATTACATGTCCGGACCAATACATATAGAGGGCTCACTATATTACATGTCCGGACCAATACATATAGAGGGCTCACTATATTATATGTACGGACCAATACATATAGAGGGCTCACTATATTATATGTCCGGACCAATACATATAGAGGGCTCACTATATTACATGTCCGGACCAATACATATAGGGGGCTCACTATATTACATGTCCGGACCAATACATATAGGGTCACTATATTACATGTCGGACCAATACATATAGAGGGCTCACTATATTACATGTACGGACCAATACATATAGAGGGCTCACTATATTACATGTCCGGACCAATACATATAGAGGGCTCACTATATTACATGTCCGGACCAATACATATAGAGGGCTCACTATATTATATGTCCGGACCAATACATATAGAGGGCTCACTATATTACATGTCCGGACCAATACATAGAGGGCTCACTATATTATATGTCCGGACCAATACATATAGAGGGCTCACTATATTACATGTCCGGACCAATACATATAGAGGGCTCACTATATTACATGTCCGGACCAATACATATAGAGGGCTCACTATATTACATGTCCGGACCAATACATATGAGGGCTCACTATATTACATGTCCGGACCAATACATATAGGGGCTACTTATATGTCCGGACCAATACATATAGAGGGCTCACTATATTACATGTACGGACCAATACATATAGAGGCTCACTATATTACATGTCCGGACCAATACATATAGAGGGCTCACTATATTACATGTCCGGACCAATACATATAGAGGGCTCACTATATTACATGTCCGGACCAATACATATAGAGGGCTCACTATATTACATGTCCGGACCAATACATATAGAGGGCTCACTATATTACATGTCCGGACCAATACATATAGAGGGCTCACTATATTATATGTCCGGACCAATACATATAGAGGGCTCACTATATTACATGTCCGGACCAATATACATATAGGGGGCTCACTATATTACATGTACGGACCAATACATATAGAGGGCTCACTATATTACATGTCCGGACCAATACATATAGAGGGCTCACTATATTATATGTCCGGACCAATACATATAGAGGGCTCACTATATTACATGTCCGGACCAATACATATAGAGGGCTCACTATATTATATGTCCGGACCAATACATATAGAGGGCTCACTATATTAATGTCCGGACAATACATATAGAGGGCTCACTATATTATATGTCCGGACCAATACATATAGAGGGCTCACTATATTATATGTCCGGACCAATACATATAGAGGGCTCACTATATTACATGTCCGGACCAATACATATAGAGGGCTCACTATATTATATGTCCGGACCAATACATATAGAGGGCTCACTATATTATATGTCCGGACCAATACATATAGAGGGCTCACTATATTACATGTACGGACCAATACATATAGAGGGCTCACTATATTACATGTCCGGACCAATACATATAGAGGGCTCACTATATTACATGTCCGGACCAATACATATAGAGGGCTCACTATATTATATGTCCGGACCAATACATAGAGGGCTCACTATATTACATGTCCGGACCAATACATATAGAGGGCTCACTATATTACATGTCCGGACCAATACATATAGAGGGCTCACTATATTACATGTCCGGACCAATACATATAGAGGGCTCACTATATTACATGTCCGGACCAATACATATAGAGGGCTCACTATATTACATGTCCGGACCAATACATATAGGGCTACTATTACATGTCGGACCATCATATAGAGGGCTCACTATATTACATGTCCGGACCAATACATATAGAGGGCTCACTATATTACATGTCCGGACCAATACATATAGAGGGCTCACTATATTAATGTACGGACCAATACATATAGAGGGCTCACTATATTATGTCCGGACCAATACATATAGAGGGCTCACTATATTCATGTACGGACCAATACATATAGAGGGCTCACTATATTACATGTCCGGACCAATACATATAGAGGGCTCACTTTTATGTCGGACCAATATATTATGTCGGACCAATACATATGAGGGCTCACAATACATAGAGGCTACTTATTATGTCGACCAATACATAGAGGGCTCACTATATTACATGTCCGGACCAATACATATAGAGGGCTCACTATATTACATGTCCGGACCAATACATATAGAGGGCTCACTATATTATATGTACGGACCAATATAAATGTCGGACCAATACATATAGAGGGCTCACTATATTACATGTCCGGACCAATACATATAGAGGGCTCACTATATTACATGTCCGGACCAATACATATAGAGGGCTCACTATATTACATGTCCGGACCAATACATATAGAGGGCTCACTATATTATATGTCCGGACCAATACATATAGAGGGCTCACTATATTATATGTCCGGACCAATACATATAGAGGGCTCACTATATTATATGTCCGTACCAATACATATAGAGGGCTCACTATATTATATGTCCGGACCAATACATATAGAGGGCTCACTATATTATATGTCCGGACCAATAATATAGAGGGCTCACTATATTAATGTACGACAATACATTGGTGTACGGACCAATACATATAGAGGGCTCACTATATTACATGTCCGGACCAATACATATAGGGGGCTCACTATATTATATGTCCGGACCAATACATATAGAGGGCTCACTATATTACATGTCCGGACCAATACATATAGAGGGCTCACTATATTATATGTCCGGACCAATACATATAGAGGGCTCACTATATTATATGTCCGTACCAATACATATAGAGGGCTCACTATATTATATGTCCGGACCAATACATATAGAGGGCTCACTATATTATATGTCCGGACCAATACATATAGAGGGCTCACTATATTATATGTCCGGACCAATACATATAGAGGGCTCACTATATTACATGTCCGGACCAATACATATAGAGGGCTCACTATATTACATGTCCGGACCAATACATATAGAGGGCTCACTATATTACATGTCCGGACCAATACATATAGAGGGCTCACTATATTATATGTCCGGACCAATACATATAGAGGGCTCACTATATTATATGTCCGGACCAATACATATAGAGGGCTCACTATATTACATGTACGGACCAATACATATAGAGGGCTCACTATATTACATGTCCGGACCAATACATATAGAGGGCTCACTATATTACATGTCCGGACCAATACATATAGAGGGCTCACTATATTACATGTCCGGACCAATACATATTGAGGGCTCATATTTATGTCGGACCAATACATAGAGGGTCACTATATTATATGTCCGGACCAATACATATAGAGGGCTCACTATATTATATGTCCGGACCAATACATATAGAGGGCTCACTATATTATATGTACGGACCAATACATATAGAGGGCTCACTATATTATATGTCCGGACCAATACATATAGAGGGCTCACTATATTATATGTCCGGACCAATACATATAGAGGGCTCACTATATTATATGTCCGGACCAATACATATAGAGGGCTCACTATATTACATGTCCGGACCAATACATATAGAGGGCTCACTATATTACATGTCCGGACCAATACATATAGAGGGCTCACTATATTATATGTCCGGACCAATACATATAGAGGGCTCACTATATTATATGTACGGACCAATACATATAGAGGGCTCACTATATTACATGTCCGGACCAATACATATAGAGGGCTCACTATATTATATGTCCGGACCAATACATATAGAGGGCTCACTATATTACATGTCCGGACCAATACATAGAGGGCTCACTATATTATATGTCCGGACCAATACATATAGAGGGCTCACTATATTACATGTCCGGACCAATACATAGGAGGGCTCACTATATTACATGTCCGGACCAATACATATAGGGGGCTCACTATATTATATGTACGGACCAATACATATAGAGGGCTCACTATATTACATGTACGGACCAATACATATAGAGGGCTCACTATATTATATGTCCGGACCAATACATAGTGAGGGCTCACTATATTACATGTCCGGACCAATACATATAGAGGGCTCACTATATTACATGTCCGGACCAATACATATAGAGGGCTCACTATATTACATGTCCGGACCAATCAATACATATAAGAGGCTCACTATATTACATGTCCGGACCAATACATAAAGAGGGCTCACTATATTATATGTCCGGACCAATACATATAGAGGGCTCACTATATTACATGTCCGGACCAATACATATAGGGGGCTCACTATAGTACATGTCCGGACCAATACATATAGAGGGCTCACTATATTACATGTCCGGACCAATAGATATAGGGGGCTCACTATAGGACATGTACGGACCAATACATATAGAGGGCTCACTATATTATATGTACGGACCAATACATATAGAGGGCTCACTATATTATATGTCCGGACCAATACATATAGGAGGCTCACTATATTACATGTACGTACCAATACATATAGGAGGCTCACTATATTATATGTCCGGACCAATACATATAGAGGGCTCACTATATTACATGTCCGGACCAATCAATACATATAGAGGGCTCACTATATTAAATGTCCGGACCAATCAATACATATAGGGGGCTCACTATATTACATGTCCGGACCAATCAATACATATAGGGGGCTCACTATATTATATGTCCGGACCAATCAATACATATAGGGGGCTCACTAAATTACATGTACGGACCAATACATATAGAGGGCTCACTATATTACATGTACGGACCAATACATATAGGGGGCTCAATATATTACATGTCCGGACCAATACATATAGAGGGCTCACGATATTACATGTACGGACCAATACATATAGGGGGCTCAATATATTACATGTCCGGACCAATACATATAGAGGGCTCACTACATTATATGTCCGGACCAATACAAATAGTGGGCTCACTATATTATATGTCCGGACCAATACATATAGAGGGCTCACTATATTATATGTACTGACCAATACATATAGAGGGCTCACTATATTATATGTCCGGACCAATACATATAGAGGGCTCACTATATTACATGTCCGGACCAATACATATAGAGGGCTCACTATATTATATGTCCGGACCAATACATATAGAGGGCTCACTATATTACATGTCCGGACCAATACATATAGAGGGCTCACTATATTACATGTCCGGACCAATACATATAGAGGGCTCACTATATTATATGTCCGGACCAATACATATAGAGGGCTCACTATATTAATGTCCGGACCAATACATATAGAGGGCTCACTATATTACATGTCCGGACCAATACATATAGAGGGCTCACTATATTACATGTCCGGACCAATACATATAGAGGGCTCACTATATTACATGTCCGGACCAATACATATAGAGGGCTCACTATATTACATGTCCGGACCAATACATATAGAGGGCTCACTATATTATATGTCCGGACCAATACATATAGAGGGCTCACTATATTACATGTCCGGACCAATACATATAGAGGGCTCACTATATTACATGTCCGGACCAATACATATAGAGGGCTCACTATATTACATGTCCGGACCAATACATATAGAGGGCTCACTATATTACATGTCCGGACCAATACATATAGAGGGCTCACTATATTACATGTCCGGACCAATACATATAGAGGGCTCACTATATTACATGTCCGGACCAATACATATAGAGGGCTCACTATATTACATGTCCGGACCAATACATATAGAGGGCTCACTATATTACATGTCCGGACCAATACATATAGAGGGCTCACTATATTACATGTACGGACCAATACATATAGAGGGCTCACTATATTACATGTCCGGACCAATACATATAGAGGGCTCACTATATTACATGTCCGGACCAATACATATAGAGGGCTCACTATATTACATGTCCGGACCAATACATATAGAGGGCTCACTATATTACATGTCCGGACCAATACATATAGAGGGCTCACTATATTACATGTCGGACCAATACATATAGAGGGCTCACTATATTACATGTCCGGACCAATACATATAGGGCTCACTATATTACATGTCCGGACCAATACATATAGAGGGCTCACTATATTACATGTCCGGACCAATACATATAGAGGGCTCACTATATTATATGTCCGGACCAATACATATAGAGGGCTCACTATATTATATGTCCGGACCAATACATATAGAGGGCTCACTATATTACATGTCCGGACCAATACATATAGAGGGCTCACTATATTACATGTCCGGACCAATACATATAGAGGGCTCACTATATTACATGTCCGGACCAATACATATAGAGGGCTCACTATATTACATGTCCGGACCAATACATATAGAGGGCTCACTATATTACATGTCCGGACCAATACATATAGAGGGCTCACTATATTATATGTCCGGACCAATACATATAGAAGGCTCACTATATTACATGTCCGGACCAATACATATAGAGGGCTCACTATATTATATGTCCGGACCAATACATATAGAGGGCTCACTATATTACATGTCCGGACCAATACATATAGAGGGCTCACTATATTACATGTCCGGACCAATACATATAGAGGGCTCACTATATTAATGTCGGACCAATACATATAGGGGCTCACTATATTACATGTCCGGACCAATACATATAGAGGGCTCACTATATTACATGTACGGACCAATACATATAGAGGGCTCACTATATTACATGTCCGGACCAATACATATAGGGGGCTCACTATATTACATGTCCGGACCAATACATATAGAGGGCTCACTATATTACATGTACGGACCAATACATATAGAGGGCTCACTATATTACATGTCCGGACCAATACATATAGAGGGCTCACTATATTATATGTCCGGACCAATACATATAGAGGGCTCACTATATTATATGTCCGGACCAATACATATAGAGGGCTCACTATATTATATGTACGGACCAATACATATAGAGGGCTCACTATATTATATGTCCGGACCAATACATATAGAGGGCTCACTATATTACATGTCCGGACCAATACATATAGAGGGCTCACTATATTACATGTCCGGACCAATACATATAGAGGGCTCACTATATTACATGTCCGGACCAATACATATAGAGGGCTCTATATTTATGTCCGGACCAATACATATAGAGGGCTCACTATTATATGTCGGACAATACATATGAGGGCTCACTATATTATATGTCCGGACCAATACATATAGAGGGCTCACTATATTACATGTCCGGACCAATACATATAGAGGGCTCACTATATTACATGTCCGGACCAATACATATAGAGGGCTCACTATATTACATGTCCGGACCAATACATATAGAGGGCTCACTATATTATATGTACGGACCAATACATATAGAGGGCTCACTATATTATATGTCCGGACCAATACATATAGGAGGCTCACTATATTACATGTACGGACCAATACATATAGGAGGCTCACTATATTATATGTCCGGACCAATACATATAGAGGGCTCACTATATTACATGTCCGGACCAATCAATACATATAGTGGGCTCACTATATTACATGTCCGGACCAATCAATACATATAGGGGGCTCACTATATTACATGTCCGGACCAATCAATACATATAGGGAGATCACTATATTACATGTACGGACCAATCAATACATATACAGGGCTCACTATATTACATGTACGGACCAATACATATAGAGGGCTCACTATATTACATGTCCGGACCAATACATATAGAGGGCTCACTCTATTACATGTCCGGACCAATACATATAGAGGGCTCACTATATTATATGTACGGACCAATACATAGTGAGGGCTCACTATATTACATGTCCGGACCAATACATATAGAGGGCTCACGATATTACATGTACGGACCAATACATATAGGGGGCTCACTATATTACATGTCCGGACCAATCAATACATATAGGGGGCTCACTATATTACATGTACGGACCAATACATATAGAGGGCTCACTATATTACATGTCCGGACCAATACATATAGAGGGCTCACTATATTATATGTCCGGACCAATACATATAGAGGGCTCACTATATTATATGTCCGGACCAATACATATAGAGGGCTCACTATATTACATGTCCGGACCAATACATATAGAGGGCTCACTATATTATATGTCCGGACCAATACATATAGAGGGCTCACTATATTACATGTCCGGACCAATAATACATATAGGGGGCTCACTATATTACATGTACGGACCAATACATATAGAGGGCTCACTATATTACATGTCCGGACCAATACATATAGAGGGCTCACTATATTACATGTCCGGACCAATACATATAGAGGGCTCACTATATTATATGTCCGGACCAATACATATAGAGGGCTCACTATATTATATGTCCGGACCAATACATATAGAGGGCTCACTATATTACATGTCCGGACCAATACATATAGAGGGCTCACTATATTACATGTCCGGACCAATACATATAGAGGGCTCACTATATTACATGTCCGGACCAATACATATAGAGGGCTCACTATATTACATGTCCGGACCAATACATATAGAGGGCTCACTATATTATATGTCCGGACCAATACATATAGAGGGCTCACTATATTATATGTACTGACCAATACATATAGAGGGCTCACTATATTATATGTACGGACCAATACATATAGAGGGCTCACTATATTATATGTACGGACCAATACATATAGAGGGCTCACTATATTACATGTACGGACCAATACATATAGAGGGCTCACTATATTACATGTCCGGACCAATACATATAGAGGGCTCACTATATTATATGTACGGACCAATACATATAGAGGGCTCACTATATTACATGTACGGACCAATACATATAGAGGGCTCAATATATTACATGTCCGGACCAATACATATAGAGGGCTCACTATATTTTGTACGGACCAATACATATAGAGGGCTCACTATATTATATGTCCGGACCAATACATATAGAGGGCTCACTATATTACATGTCCGGACCAATACATATAGAGGGCTCACTATATTACATGTCCGGACCAATACATATAGAGGGCTCACTATATTACATGTCCGGACCAATACATATAGAGGGCTCACTATATTATATGTCCGGACCAATACATATAGAGGGCTCACTATATTACATGTCCGGACCAATACATATAGAGGGCTCACTATATTATATGTCCGGACCAATACATATAGAGGGCTCACTATATTATATGTCCGGACCAATACATATAGAGGGCTCACTATATTATATGTCCGGACCAATACATATAGAGGGCTCACTATATTACATGTCCGGACCAATACATATAGAGGGCTCACTATATTACATGTCCGGACCAATACATATAGAGGGCTCACTATATTACATGTCCGGACCAATACATATAGAGGGCTCACTATATTACATGTCCGGACCAATACATATAGAGGGCTCACTATATTACATGTCCGGACCAATACATATAGAGGGCTCACTATATTATATGTCCGGACCAATCATATAGAGGCTCACTAATTAATGGGACCAATACATATAGAGGGCTCACTATTACATGTCCGGACCAATACATATAGAGGGCTCACTATATTACATGTCCGGACCAATACATATAGAGGGCTCACTATTACTGTCCACCATAATAGAGACTATTATATGTCCGGACCAATACATATAGAGGGCTCACTATATTATATGTCCGGACCAATACATATAGAGGGCTCACTATATTATATGTCCGGACCAATACATATAGAGGGCTCACTATATTACATGTCCGGACCAATACATATAGAGGGCTCACTATATTATATGTCCGGACCAATACATATAGAGGGCTCACTATATTACATGTACGGACCAATACATATAGAGGGCTCACTATATTATATGTCCGGACCAATACATATAGAGGGCTCACTATATTATATGTCCGGACCAATACATATAGAGGGCTCACTATATTATATGTACGGACCAATACATATAGAGGCTCACTATATTATATGTCCGGACCAATACATATAGAGGCTCACTATATTACATGTCCGGACCAATACATATAGAGGGCTCACTATTTACATGTCCGGACCAATACATATAGAGGGCTCACTATATTACATGTCCGGACCAATACATATAGGGGCTCACTATATATGTCCGGACCAATACATATAGAGGGCTCACTATATTACATGTACGGACCAATACATATAGAGGGCTCACTATATTATATGTCCGGACCAATACATATAGAGGGCTCACTATATTACATGTACGGACCAATACATATAGAGGGCTCACTATATTACATGTCCGGACCAATACATATAGAGGGCTCACTATATTACATGTACGGACCAATACATATAGAGGGCTCACTATATTACATGTCCGGACCAATACATATAGAGGGCTCACTATATTATATGTACGGACCAATACATATAGAGGGCTCACTATATTATATGTCCGGACCAATACATATAGAGGGCTCACTATATTATATTTCCGTACAAATACATATAGAGGGCTCACTATATTACATGTCCAGACCAATACATATAGAGGGCTCTCTATATTATATGTTTGGACCAATACATATAGAGAGCTCACTCTATTATATGTCCG